>JAOXNN020000068.1:245671-298043 GCA_028571205.2 Hydropsyche betteni | reverse complement strand
ATTATTTTGATTTTATTAATTAAATATTAAATATTCAAATCGGGTACGGGCATCGACTTTAAAATAAACACATACACTTCCCGATGTTATTAACATCGGGCCTACATACTATAATCTTATATTCTGGAGACATTTCGCAAGGGCACGGTTACAACATAATTTTACATAGATATATTTAATTTTTATTTTATTGCGTAATAGTACGGTTATCAATACAAAACCGATGTTATTAACATCGGGCCTATATACTAGCAAGATAAGAACCGTACAAAAAATTTCAGATTGAGAATCATCACCGAATGACTCAGCCGCGATTCCGCCGCCCGACAAAGGCGATGATGGCGCAAATAATACGCGAATATCCCATTTTCGTCCAATGCTGAAGATTGTAAGTTTCGATTCTGTTACCCTCGTGTGTTTTTGTGAGGTCAGAGCCGTGCCCGAATATGGAACGCGGGACAAATTTCCTTTTCGCACGCCATCGGAGACCTCACGACATCGCCCGGTTCGTAACGACGATATCACGCACCTCGGTCGAGGTCGAACCGAAAGGAATATGTGTTTCTAAACACTCTCGAGGATATGTTCGGTGGAAATGCGGCGTCGCTCGAGTGGATAGACATTTCCATTCTGGGAAAAAAAGCGTTGAATATATTCGGCGGTTCGCGTGGAGGTATGCGGCGCGTAAATAAAGTGCTCGGTTCTGTTTCGTGTATGAATTCCTGTCGATTACATAAATTCCGAAGCTCGAAATATATATATATCGCGGAATAAACCATTTGTATTAATTCGCCGTATCGAAAGATTGAGTGTCGCCACATTAGAAGGGGCTTCGTATAAATTTCAGCGATTTCCTGCACGTTGAAAAACACCTCTTTTATCTGTGATCTTACGGTAGAGGCGTTAACAATTGATATACTGCCGCATCGCGGATTCTCGGATTTTAACAGATTGTTTTGTTTGTACGTCGCAAACTTTGATTGACCTAAATTAAAGGAAACATTCGAATTTGATCAGTGACGAAGCGAACGTGTTAATTGCTTGAACACTTAAAGCGTGACTTGTAAATTACAATTACTCGGCTTCAATTGTGTTTAACTCAATTTTCCATTCCGTTGTAATAACAAAAGCATTCATCACACATTCCGAATTAAAAATATTGAAATTAGTATAATTTCGAAACATCAACATAAATCAAAGAACTGTACTCGAGTTTCCGAGATTGAACGTGCGAAAAAATTCATTGCATATTCATGTGTACAAATATATTGTTTTCGTTACATAATAAAGAAACAATTAGTCTCACAATATTCCTATTATAAAAAATGATATTATATTTTCAGCGTTAACTGTAACAAATTATTATCTTTTGTATAATTAAAACGAAAACGTATTCGTCACATGGCCGAAACAATACAATAATATCACGCTTCGATTAACATTTGATATACGACTTTTTCACAACGTACAGATGCGATGCAAACGATAGCATTAATTTTGACGCATTATCACATATGGCACGCGTTTGTTTTAATTAACGACAACGATTAAACAACTAAAAATTCCACTACTCAAAGCATACTTTTAGGGTGCCGCTAATGCGCACCGGACGAGTGCAGGAAAACGCATTTTTTATGACGCCCAGTATTTACAGAATACTTCCAGTATTTACGGAACAAACGTCCTTTTTTTCGGTACGAAAAAGGGCGCGATAAAATATTTTATGACCCTTTAATTGCAGCGCGGAAACACGGAAAGGTGCACATCCGGTGCGAAGAGCAAACGCACTCGCGCGCGATATTTCAAAAAACGGAACGAAAAGGTTAATTGAAATCGCTAGAAATGCGAGCTTATGTGTGGAAAAAATCATTCCCCTACTTTAATTCGTTTGAATTAAATTGAAAGTACTTCTAGCATTGTTCGCGGTAATCGCACGTGTAATAAAATCTCATAGTTTTTTTTTTATTGTACTAAATAAATTATATGCCAAAAAAGTTATAGCACATCGCATTTTAAGTTTATATTTATCAAAAGCTTCTAAAATGAACATTTCATATATATTAAAATAAAAATATTAAATTCCAAAATCATAAAAAAAATCAACTAGCGAAACTTAAATTTTTCACATTCATTCGAAAACTTTTATAATTTTCTTTTAACTTTTGACATATTCGTTAAAAGTTTATAAATTTTACCTAAAAATTCACCATTAATCAACTTATAAATAAAACGTTGAACGTTTTAAATTATCTACGGTTGTAAAATTACATGCTGATAAATCAGAGTGCTTTTCAACGAGGATTATCGAAAGGACGACGGAAAAAAGGAAACGTAATCTGGGTCGCCAAAAAAACGAGAAAATCGTTAAATTTCAAGCGTGTACGAAAGCAAAACACATCAAAATTCATTTCACTTACGCTTATCACTGCGGTCAGTGTGTTTTTACATGAAAAACGAAAATTTTCGCGGCACGCCATGCTCGTTTTCGTGTTGATTTCTCATAACGCCACGAAATCAAAATGCAAAACAATTAATATACGTGCTGAACGAAACGTTAAAGCAGATCGCTTATCGCTGATAAAATTGGACCGGTATGTTCCTCCTTGGCAATTTTTTTAACCCGAGTCGATCGAGGAAAATAACACACTCAGTCGCAAAAGAAAGAAAACTTTTATTAAGCCATTCGCGTAAGTAGTGGCCGTTTCGCTTTATTGCGTAATTTAATACGAACTTAAACGGCTGAACATAGTTCTACAGGCAAATTTCATAGCTTTAATCGCATCATTCATTACGCCTTTGAACGCCCATTTCAACAGTGAAAACAAAAACCTATTTTTAATTGTGTGAGATTTGAGAGAAGCGGATCTTTTTATTCTCAAAAGGGAAGGAAGCTCTTCGTATACAATCGTAAAAAAACGCACAGTTGATAGGCGAAAGCATAACTCTTTTTACGATTTCCCGTCATCACCATTATTTTGAGAGCAGATTCCGCATATTTTTTTTGCTTTTATGAGTCATTTTGAAAAATATACGCCCGCTCATAATAAGTAGCTTCTCTATCACGAGCACAATGACCGTAACCACAACACCCGGGAATTAACAACAACCATGGTTTTTAGCATTCATGTCAAGACATTGCCTGTGATTTCGCAAAATTCAAATGATACAGTGACCCGCAGGATGATACAGTATCATTCCGCATACACTCGCATTACTAACTAAATAAACCGCTATGATTTCATATATGATTACGGAAAACTAGTTGTTCGACAGGTCGCACCCATGGGAATTACTGTCACAATTGCAATTTCTACGGCGATTATGCGTCTCGCACATCAGAAACTATTCCATTACATATTCACATGCACTTAACCCGTAGAAAACATACATATATATATAATAATATTAACCGAGTACCGTTATGAACGTGCTGCGTCTGACATCGGAATGAATATTGTGTCGTTCTCGTGATATTATATCTTTCCGGATGGAGTTAACAAAACTTAATGCGTAATAAAACAGAATTCGACCGTTTTTGATAGTTGTTTTTGATCTTCGAAAGGCCCCGGAAGATAATAACTTGTATAATGTTCTAGCGTGACAAAACCCTAACCCACATGTTCGAAAACGGATAACTGCATTTCAGTTGATTTATATAATATAACAATATATGCGAATAACTCGACATAACATAATTATGAAAAAAAAACTATAAGAACATTCGATATTTTTTCATGAAGTATGATATAAGAATCCTATAATTGAAGTAATATAGCTCCAATTGTCGTATGATTAAACGTCAATTGACTAATCAACGACTCATCTATACACGTTTTTATTGCGACGTTTACATTTAATCGACACGTTCGAATAATAGTAAGAACCTTTGTTTTCAAAGGCTTTACACCGGACATCACGTTCAGATGTAGTGTAATATAAAAGCTATCAGAGACACCATCGGTAGTACAGCGTTGAAAAAATATCCCATCATTATGATAAACGTCCTAGAAATCGTTTTACGAGACCTGCAACTCGCGAGGTAAAAGATGATAGTCGTCCGGTAGTTTTTGTGAGCATCACCTTTTTACGATACCCCCAAGCATCCGTCAGTGAACAATACAACATATAAAAAATATATCATAAAAAAAACATACTACACGTATGAGAGATCGATTTTTATTGGAAAAAACGATGATTTCGGAACGTTTTCAAGTACACCCTTAACCTGTTGGCCTCCATTACCGACAAGCGCGTGTATGATTTCTAAAGTCGGCGTCGTTTTCAATTTACAACCACTCAGTTACGTTTCGTCGACTTTTGAATAAATAATGGATGATTATTTTATTTTTTTGACCGAGGCAATTTTCGACACTACATGTCACGAAACCATGAACGCCGAGTGAATTCATTAATCATATAATATAACACAATGGTATCTAGATAAATTATGAATTATTAGCATATTAAATCAGCGTACGTTTTCTCGATGAAACACGTTTTTGATGGATACCACGACGACAATCATTACTTATTCGTTTTTGTATAAAATTCGATACGAAAAATAAACGTGAATAAATCATCTTAACAACTTCGTATTTACATATTAAAACGCGTCGTTTTGTACCTACACATGAAGCAAATTTATTTCGTAAGGAAAAAAACGAACAATTTATATTTGTAACGATTCACGTTTCAATAAAGGCCCACGTAATAACCCTTAGCCCGTCGGAAAGATTACCTAAAAGCGAAAAAATACTATAATAGAACCGTGCGAAACAACAACGAAACGGAAGGGCCGGAAAAAAGAAGTTCGATCCTTGCGCGCACTTAATTATACGAAATAAAATGAAAAAATTCGAAGGCTGGACCGGTGAAAAATAGAGTTTATCAGCCGTTTCAACACGTACAGAGCGAATAGGTCGAAAGGAGGGAAAAATAACGAAAAGTTCGGTTTTATGGGACGGCGAAATGGGAGCGCGTTTAACGAAATTACCTAATCCATCAGCGACCCTTTGCCATCATCCGCGGCCATGAAACAGCACAAGAAGAAGTCCTGACCGTTTAGCGAAGGGCCTGCCCACTTTTTTGTCCCTAAACATGTCGTTTCAGGGTTGAAACGAACACGAATTATGCGTGTGTACTTCTTATGCGTCGGTATGTTATTGGTGTGGCGAGGAAAACAGTTATACGTTTAGAAAATGTACGCAATTCGCAATGTGCGAAATGAGTGTGTTGCCATTCGTGTACTATAATGGATGATACATTTTTTTTTCGTTTTGTAACGAATTTTTCGAGTGCGACGTACAATATGTACATTGGCTTCGAAAAACGAGCCAAAGGAAACGGCCGCTTTATTATTGCTGGAAACCGGTCACCGCCGTCAAAAGATAACAGTTTTATTTCTTTCGCGTGTGTTCATGTTCTCGGTTAAAGTTAACTCAGTCGCCGAAAAGGTTGCTCCTCGTTTTTCTGCAATGTCGATATTTCAAACGGACCCGACGGAGGTATTGTACGGGAAATTACGTGTCCATTTTAAAGTTGTGCAGAAAGCTTTAATCGAATTTTCATTATTAAAGAAACCAATGTTCAGTGTATGGGACTTCGTCGTATTTAATCTCGAAAGAAACTAAATTCAGTGAATTTATTTATGCACGATAATCGAAGTGTCTGGTTTCGACGTTGACAAGTTAAGTGGAACATGATTATAAATCGCTAATTTATGGTATCTAAATCAATGTTCAAATGAAAATCACTAATTTGCACGGACAAATCCGAATTATAAATAATCAATGTAGTGCCTAATATGCTGCGCAAATTACAATAAAATTGCAGTTTACACATCGTCTATACACCGACATTGAAATTGACATTAGTGCACGCAATCCTCCTCATAATATTTGCGTTGAATTAACATGAAAATTGTTTATATTGTTAATTGAATTCTCCAATAGTGTGCACCCCCGGTGACTCATTAAAAAAAGAATTCGCTAAGCGAACATCGATCCTTTTCCGACGTTTATGTTCGTTTGACATCGCTTCGTAGTTGGCAGAAATTAATTTCTTAATTTTACTAATTGATTCATTAATCAAATGAACGAATCGGTCGAAGAAAAAACGAACGGGAGATAGTTTTAAGCCTAGCTTACTTCATTTATAATATTGGCGTTTTCTTCTATGCTATCTATGAGAAACTTCAAAGTAGAAATATTTATATATGAAATATCGAATTGAACGTATAATTAATTGTTAATTAGATTAAAATAAAAGCCCTTTTACATTTTATATTCAGAACTCACTGCCAGTGTACACTTATACTCTACCCGAATTCAACAAAATATATTTCATTAATATCATATTAAATTCATTATTGATTCAATACGATTTATTTACGTTGTTTCAAAGCAACCGAACAATTAACCAGACAGCGATTGACAAAGGGGATTTCAAACGGTTTCAGAGAGAGCAATCGACGAAAAAATAAACAAGTCGGGAATGTAAAATAAACAAATTGCGGAAGCACACAATTCGGCTTTGCGGTCGGCGGACGTTTAATTTGGATTGGTATCAAAAGTTGCATTAAGTGAAATTAAATTTCAATATGCCTAATGGCTTGAGGGAAATTATTTAAATTCTTTATTCTTTATTATAATTTTAACATAACTGAAAGTAATATTAATTGGAATTTAATACGAAAGAAAATTTCAGAAAAAAAAATTTAAAAGCACGAATTACATTCGAATCAATTTCTAATTTGAAAACAGCGAGCTTTAATATTGGGAAAAATTTAACCGTGAAATTGAATACAAATACTAAACGAAACTCTCCCTTAACTCGTACATTTTTTAATGTCTCCTCTTCGCCGAGAAGATATTATCTTTCTCTCAATAAATATTTTCCCACAGCGTGTCCGCTCGATCGGAAAAATCTCGTTCAGAACTATTTTCTTACGGGCGCATATAAATCAGAACAGAACGGGAAAAAATAATCAAATCTACATTTACTCGTACCGAAAACACGTCCAACTGCAAAAACGGAAGCAAAACCACCAAACACAATTGGCAAAAATGCAAACCAACAAACAAACAAACAAACCTCTTCGTGACTCGGTTATCGACGATCTTTAGGACGTGATACGCGCTATTGATTAAGATGGATCACTGGTAATCTGATCGGTGTGTTGTTGCGCTGTGTAGGACCGATTGCGATATTTGTCAAAATCAACGTCAAATCTGTCGTTCTTAATTAAACCGTAGTCGATTCCGAGTGTATGGCGTGTTCATTGCATTGGCCCGAACGTCGCACAATGGACAATGGGATCCGGATGATTAATCGAAAATGCGACGCTAGTCTTGTACGGTTGTGTGTTGAACGTGTAAATACTACTTTAACGATTCAAGTTAAGTGTATAATACAATGTTGAGAGCGGACTTGATCAATTTGATCGGAATTCTACCGGCGGGATTGCATCGAGATTTTTTTTTTATGAACGAAGGCTAAGACGGGCGATGCAAAAACTTGAATTCGCATTTTAATACATCATTATATAATATAGTTAATCAATTTTGTACGAATACAATAAATCTGTTGATGGTTTAAATGGTGCACACTGTATGCATTTCAAGATGTGTCCAATCGAATCGAAAAAAAAAGATAAATATTTATCTAGGTAATGTGAGTTGAATATAGAAAATTTAATTAAAACTGTTATCATGAAAGATATTCTAATTTTGACACAAGAGATCCAATAATTTTTACAAAAATGATAAAAAAATAACTGCAAATTCCAAACGGCGCAAAGCGAAGACAACATCATTTTCAACTAAAATTTCTAACATATCAATACCATAAACACGTAAATGCATTCAATAATGAAACCTAACTCTACAAACATATTTTATTTCAAGCGTATCAAATAATTTTAAAAACCTCAACACAAACACCGATAAACTCATTTCCCACAACATCGCGCGCCCAACACTCCGACAACACACCAAAACCAAAACCAAAACTTACCTGACACTCATACAACACCGAAATTCCGTTTTGTCAGTTTCGGATATTGTGCACACGTATCGATTTTACAAAGCTCTGTGCAACGCCATGCCGCAAACATGCATTTCCCGTGCATTGTACCATGAGCGGAATTATACGTATCGAAGAACGTATTCGCGATACGGGCTACGTGGCGTGATTTATTGCAGATCTATGCCCGGTTATGTACGTATTTCCTGGGATATTTTGCTAGATTTTCCCGAGTGTTATGCGAAACAATTCGCTTTTGAGCGATCGCTGCGATGTAAACGCGTAAAAGCTATGCACTCGATCGTGTGGATTGCCGTACGGGAGTGTTGAGCTGTGAATCTGCAACGGAAACGATTTCTGTTTCGAAATAAAATTGATTTTATATTGAGTTTCAATGCTGAATAAAAAAGGTTGCGATTTGATCTGATAAGGATTGGATGTTTTCAAAATTCAAGTATTTATCAAATGAATAAAAATAAGCGAAAAATGAAACTGAAGTATTACGTACGACATTTGTAATCAGAGCCGACGAAAATGCATCGTATTGTGTGCACAGTAGCTGAAACCGCGACAGAATGGAAAGGCACATTCATGAATTTCCGCAATTTTGGCAGCAGGAAAGTTTCGCAGATATAAATTGGTTACCGTCTACATCGGAAATTTTAATATTTCATACTGTCATTGTCCACGACAACGTTCTAGCTGGGAAGCCTATACCTTTTTAACGGAAAGGGAACGTTCCGTTACGGTACGTCCGAATACTAAAAACTAAGCCACTATACGAGGTATGAAGATTCGAAATTCACAATTCACAATAATAAAGTTAATCATTTTTTTATTCAATTAAATTACATGTAATACGTCATCAACGAACAATAAATTTTGACAGGATAACACTTATCTTTTTATTGATGCTATTAGTAATATTCAATGTACATCATTTTCCGATTTTAAAATAAGACACCAAAACAATTTCAAATCAAACATTCTTTATATTGTGAAATTCGAATCTGAACCCCTCGAATTCAGCTCGCTCATATATAACTACGGAAACATCCAACTATACAACGATATGAAATTCTCGGTAAGTATATCATTTTGCGACGTTCCTGATAATAAATGCGGCTTTATTTTTCATCGAAAGCCTTCCCCTGGAATCCCGTGAAAATTTTCACAACCATAATTTATCGATGCGCTTTTTTATATGCACGTTTTACACACGTACAACAATTTATGCGTTGCAGTAAAGAAACTGGACGCGATCTCGTTGCGCAGCTGGACGCCTAATGAGCCAGTTATTTATGCTCTCATGCTGGATCTGATATATAAAAGTGCTTAAAATCAAACATGGATTTATGCATGGCGTCATCCAGCTTTACGATGATCGATATCAAAACATCAAATGAAATTTTCGATAGGAAATCGATCATAAATCCATGTAAATGCGTCGACACTTCGTGTTAATTATTTTCCTAAGATAAAACTATGAATACGCATAAATTGTGGTTGGAATAACACGAAAAATGCTGCGATGACAGTTCTCATATCTCACTGTAAGAATCTCCCAAACGACAAGTCATCAACTCGAATGGAGTCATCAACGGTTTTCTCGCAGCATTCAAAAAAACCTTTGACACGATTTTATTAAAATTGTTTCCAGACCGATCGTTGAAATTGTTCGACGCTCATTACAATTAATGCTCAGTGGTATAATTGTAATGGCGAACAACTTCGCATTAGTCATTTATATAACGGGTCACATACTATTTTTTACGGTATGAACAATTGGAAATTAAAAATCGTGGGTGAATTGTTTCATATTGAAATAATACGCGTATGTAAATTATTCAAATGTGGAACATAGTTTGATATACAAGAACGTTTTATGGTACATAAAGTGAGTTCTTGATAGACATATCATTATTCCCGGCAATAGTTGACTGTCGAGCAACGTTTGATGACAGGTCACAATTGGATAAGTCGGTACATATAGAAATCAATTCAAACAAATCTATAATAAAAAGAGAACTTCACCGAAAAAAATATTTTTTTTAGATTTTGTCCGATTTAACATCGACAGAAGGAAATATGATAAAAAAATTTGAAGAATGGAAAAAATTCGTTTATGATAACCCCTCAGTAACAAAAATCGAGGGATGTGTATCACTGACACAATAGGTTTTCAACTGAAGCGTGTAAATATTAAATGTACAAACAATTTTTGTAATGAAAAAATAAAAATAAATATAAACTTGACAGTTGAATAAAAAATTGAATACATATTCATATATATTATATTATACGTTGCAAACATTTTTTTTTGTAAATAAATAGGAAAAAAAATTATACTGAATATATAAAATATCATATTATTTTTTTAGAGTTAATTTCTCGATAAATTAAAATAAGAAATTTCCGATGTTGTATGATGACAAATGTATTTTTGTAATACACAATATGAATCAATTATATACGAAAAACCATATAAAATTCGCATACAATGGGGATGCAAAAAATACAATATCAAAGCGAAATATTAGTCGGGACGATACGATACAATCGGAATACATAATACGATTTTTAATGGTCTGTCTATCCGTAATATGAGGATATCGATATTGCATTCATAATACGAACAATCGCAGTCCTTCCAACTGCAATTATTTTTCGCATCGCATAATCTCTTAATGCATCTTGTTCGATAACAAAAAATTTAATCAAGACCACGACAATTGAATTTGAAAAACCATATTACATTTTTAATACGCCATCACTCAAACACAAATCTCATCACAACACCGGACTGGATTAGTTCAACACAAAAATCAACAACACCCACACGAGACGAGACGCACTAAAATAAACCTCACATCACTAAAAAATAGAAAAATCCGAAAAATAGACCCGAACTCATCGTAAAATAACCATCAGCGTTAATAGACCCCAAGCGAAGGGATTTATACGACTTTTTTCTCGTCCTCGCATCACGTTGATTAATGTCGTTCGAATCCTTTGTATCCCGGCACCCGGTCACCGCTGTCGGGTTATTAAAAAGTTTCAGCCACTTTCGTATAATGCGTGTATACACTCGCACGAAAATTCCACGTACGACGATTATTTGTTCAAGTGTGCGAGGGCATAATTATCGACCTTTCAAGCGGGCTTATTGTGCCCTCGAACCCTTCGGGAGCACGAAAGTAAGTCGGCCGCTTTTATTTCATTCAAAAAAGCGGCGTGAATGTTCTGCTCGTGTGTGGAAAAGGGCGATGATGGTGACTTTCAACAATTTTTATAACCAAGAGTTGAGAAAATAATAATTACAGGTGTGAAGGCGCTCAACGTCGACGAGATTCTTGTAATTGCTGTTTTATATCGGTTCAACGAAACGTGTGAGATGTCGGAAATTTTAATGATAAAACTTTGATGATGATGATGATAAAGTCAATTTTTGTTGGTTTAGGGAAAATGTGCTAAATTGCGCAGCTTATCTAATCGTTAAAAATTATCATATATCAAACACGACAATATGAATATTATGAAAGCGATGAAGATATGGTGATTTGACTACTATAAAACAGCAAAAATTACAAAAATATTTTTTTAATAAATTTAATTGATATTTGTTTGCTGTGACAAAATAAGAACAATGAACTGAGGATGATTAAATAAATGAAAAACAATTATAATTTTCTAAGAAGTAAACAACCGCAATTTTAATTTATAAATTAAGCGGTTATCATAAGCGCATTTGCGACGCTACTTTGCGAATCACATCGCAATTACAGCATCACCATAAAACTCCCTACATCATACTCCCCTTCTTATTCACAAAAATGATAAAAATGTACAATTTTCCGCATTGTATTGAGATATTACCAGATCCGATCGGACACGCTCAACACCAACGGGCAGTGCTAAAAAATGACAAGCGGACGAAGAGTACGAAAAAAATCCGTGCATTTTTTTTGTATATAACACATAAAAATATACGAGCAAAGTAAGGGAAGAGAGAACAAATGTGTCACCGAGCAAAAAGGCTACTTTTTATATAAATCAACTGTCGCCATATGGCCTCACACTTACATGCGTACGTCGAAGGGTAAAAGCGCGGGATTGCGCTCCTTTTTGTGTTTCGGCCCCGTTATTTTTTTCCGTATCCTTCGCGGGTTTTTCCATTTTTTCCCCGGCTCATTTTTATTTTTTTCTCCGACTTTTTTGATACGGTCATTTGTTTGAAAATCGTTCGTGCTAATTTCGCGGCGAAAAAGAAAATTCCGCGCGCCTCGGATATTGTGGGGATAAATTTATGACTAAGCGGCGCAAACGATGGCCGCTTTAAAATACGAGAAAACACAAAGGCTCTAATAACGTTTCCGTGTTTCGCGTTGCCCGAATTGAAAAAAAAGCCTTCGTTTTCAATATGGATAAACTTTGCGTGGAAATTACTCTCTGGAGAGAAAATTCGCACGAAAAGCCCTATTGTGCCAGTTATTATTTCAATATCTACAATTAGTCTAGGGTTGATCAAAGAGTTCGATTACTATCAAAGCAAACGCTAAAATTTATAATATTTACAATTCACGAATTCCATATCTTCAATACGCTTTCATATACAGATGTTTGTTTTGTTTATGCGGAAAACAATTTGCAAACACTGTACTACAAACGTGTTAATTAAGAAATATGGAATACGCGAAGTCAATGTACTAATTATTGTGCGAACAGTAAATATCTATTTGAACTGTAACCAACACCATACAATGTAATCTATGTTACGGCAAAACAAACTATGTACATATACGGAATATTCATACACCACAAGATAGCAATTCCATTTTAAAATTCAGATTATATAAAATTTATCCTGACTTTAATCGAAATTTTAATTATAATTATGGAAAGGCAATATACAAATTCGTATTCAATATACAAATGCATATTAGTATAACGACATTATACGATCTACAAAAAAAATCCAGATTGAATTTAACGTCTAAAATTACTCTATTACCAGACCAGATTATCTGGTTGCTTTTTTATCCGATACACATTTGGGGCATGCGAGATTTTGTCAGGTGACATGCGACGTTATTTCAATAGAACCGCCGATCGACAAAAAAATACCGAAACGCCGAAAAAAATCACTTACAAAAAATCCGATCGTATTTTTCGTCCTTCGAAATCTAAAGGGCGGCATAAAGAGTTTACCTGGTGAAATATCTACCTGTTTCCATTAGGATCGCGTGCGTTTAAGCTTGAACCACTCAATTATCTCGGAAGGTTACCACACCGTCGAAACCGGGCCCGTGTCCTTTCGTTTCCCATATTCGAAGATCCCTCGGGGCAAATCCTGGTGGCTAATGCCGGGGATAACAAAGCAAATTCGGAACGGTTAAATTTTAAGTTCAATTTGCGTGCGACGTTAATTTCGCGATTAATTCATGAGACATCAAAAGTGACAACGACCAAATTGATAGACGGCCTTATGTTTAAGAAGAGGTGCTCCGGCGATGATTGATTTCAATCAAAACGTCTTGTCTCCGAGACAAGATAGCCATGTGTGCCAGACAGGATTTGATGCATAAATCATTATTTTGAGATAATGAACGCAGATCGATATCGCTGAAAAAGGTTAACCGTGTTCTCAAATGCTATCCTAGAGATGAAATATTGACAAACAGTACAAAAGTAAACACGTGAATCCGGTCACGAACAACGCTCTCAGATAGAATCTAAAGTCGTGGAAGCAAGCGAATACATATCATAATAGAATCAGCTACGTAATGTAAATATACTAAAAGAATTTCAAACGTTCACCGACTATAATGCGAGTTGTAAGTACAGAGAAAAAAAAATAGAAAATAGAATCAGTCGCAGACTTAATCCTTTATAAAATTTTCAAATATTTTCTTAGCGGTAGCGATCCGCATTATGTTTGTTTGTTCAGTATCGAAATACTCACCGGTGGGAAAATAAATACAAGAATATGTTGCCATTAGTGAGTTGAGGCGTCTATTTTAGAAACGATTCTTATCTCGGAGGCTCCCCTTCGGGACACCGTCAATTAAGGACCGAGCATTCGAAAAAAAAAGAACGGTAGACCATCAGAGAAGCAAAAACACACACCGCTCTAGATTCATATAATTAATCAAACGGTCAGAATGGGAATAAGGTGCAATTCATAATTTCGTACCCGATGAAAAAATAGAGTCCCCCGGAGTTGTTAGATATGGGCGGTAATGGCCCCCCCGAGGCACGACAAAAAGCTCTATGAATTAATATGGGCGTGAAGATATTAGTGTATACGAGGTAATAAGGACGCAGTAAAACGCATTCAACGTTTAGCTGCTCCAAATTAACATACCCAAATAATATCCGTGAGGGGAGAAAACTTTAGTTGAATAATTTTAACCACTGGGTGATTGATTGGGTGCAATTTTAATGAGGAAGTGTGCGATAATTTATGTATACGCGCGCGCACTTTGAGCTTTCGTATGTTTTATATTGTGTGGCTTTCCGAGGGTGAATTATGAAAATTTGAAGGTAATATATTATTGTTACACGTTCGTGAAACGTATAAATTCCGCTTAAGTGCGGCAATTTCACGGCCAAATGTTAACCGCGTCGATCTCATCTTTCAACAGGCGTCTCACATCCTGCGTGTTTGCGGAAATATCGTTTTGAGAAATTCCATATGTCATAGAAATTTACTATTTACTTTGTACTCCAAATTATACTATAATACGCGATTATTTCGATAAGATGATTATAATGAGGAGCTTCTACAAGGGACAACTTATCAAAAAAGATCTTGACGATGCGCAGATGTTTTTGTAAATGTTGCAGAACACATAAGTTATATTATATATTTCCCTTTTAGCGAAACGTAATATGGCATTTCATTTTTTCCTCGCACAAACGTACTTTCATAATTAATTAATGCGAATAACTACGCGTTGTTATAACGAAATGCACAAACTGTGTAAGTCGACGCGAAAATCTGCCTAAAATAACAAACGACGTGTCGCGCAAAAAAAAAACCAAAATACATATGAAAAACAGTAAGAATGTAACAAATAGCAAACAAAAAACTAGACGAAGACTAATGATGATTGAGGACGCGTGTTCTGCGATATGAACCCAGGAGCAGAGTTCTCAGACTTGCTTATTTATGCGTTTTGTGTACAACAACTGTGACTAG
This sequence comes from Hydropsyche betteni, assembly GCA_028571205.2. Classification (NCBI taxonomy): domain Eukaryota; kingdom Metazoa; phylum Arthropoda; class Insecta; order Trichoptera; family Hydropsychidae; genus Hydropsyche; species Hydropsyche betteni. The sequence continues at coordinate 282,820 of JAOXNN020000068.1, read as the reverse complement.
GTGCACAAAGATGGTAAATACGTGCATGTTTGCAACCGTGTGCATCTGCATTGTGCTGCAATTTGTCAGCTGCGCTCGTTTTCACAAAGGCGTTATTTTTAATTCGCTAAAAGGGACCCACCTTCGTCCTTTTGTGGAAATTTCGCGCCTCGGGGACCGAAATTTTTTTCCGTCGAAGAACCATTGTTGCGAAAGGTGGCGATTAGCTGCACATCGGCTGCATAGGCGGCGTCATTGGAAGCAAATGGTTCATAAAACTATAATTTCCCCTCTCGGGCGTAAATAAATTATTTGGCGTCCGGGGATTACCAGAATCAATTCTGTGCAGACAGGCGTGAAATGGACATGCTTTGCACCACTGTCTCTTGGCATTTTCCGAAAATTTCGCCACAATTTTTCCACGGTTCAGTTTCGGAGGCTCGCACGGTCGATGCGTGGCATGGTATAAACGGCAATTACTCGGATCGGCTATAAAATAAATTCCAATCGAAGTTTAAAACGATCGCTGAATTCTTATGAATAATTTATAACCGTCACGATCTTTTGATTGAATACACACACAAGTCTCGGGGTCATAAAGTATGATCTCGTTCGGAGGCAATCAGCCGAAAGGCAACCGTGGGTCATGTGCGCCGATGAATGCGGGCACCATTAATGCGATTTTTTTAATAATATGAAAAAATTAAATTTGACGAGGGATTTACGATATACTTTATAGCTCGTAAGAAACACCACCCGTTTCTTTGTCTAAGAAGTTTTTCAGCATCCCCTTTCTCACCTCCGTCGCACATAAACGTGATTTATAACTAAACGAAACACATTTTCCGCGATCAGTTTTTTCTACCACGGCTTCCGCACACACCATAAACATATTTTAAGTGTTGGCATCAATGCATGATGATGTTAAGCTCTTTCGTGGTCCATTACCCCAGTAATAGAAAGTTTCAATTTATACGAGGCGATCTATCAACAACTTTCGCTAACGCTACTACGCACACGTTTCCACGAAGAAATGCCTCTTTTCGCAAAGAAAAAAGGTTTCGTGTATAATATTTGTATACAGAACGGACCTCAGAGGCGGCCAACTTTTCACGATTCTGTTACCCAATAGATTTATTTGTATTACACGAAACAAAAGCGTGACAGTACACATCGATAATAAAATTGTACGAGAGAATAATGATCACGACGCGAAACGCTGACATTTCTCTTAAACCTTGCGAAATTTAATGGAATTAAAAAAAGGCTGTACGCTGTTACGTTGAGTCACTCTGTAACGCAGTTTCAAATCAATGAAGCAATATATGCATAATCCTATTATTGAAATTTCGCTCCATTTCAACAAAACGGATTCAATCTTTCGGTAACATATTCATCTTCGAATAAAGAGATTTTTTTCGCACCGCACCCAATATACCGAATCCCATTCATAGCACATAAGAATGGATACAGGAATACGCTTGGCTCTAAACCGGAAAAAACACGTCCCTAAAGAACAACCGTGTCATATCAGATATTCATTCAGAAGAGCACAAAGAAACAACGGTAAGAATCGACTATAGACGCACATTGCTCCGGGCCAATATAGCGCCTAGATAAGCTACCATATAACATAACCATCAACCGCCCGCTACTTTTTCAATAAGATTTTTCGTTGCACAACGATCAAACAGGAGATAACCCGTTTGTTTACCAATAAGAAACGACGATAAATCGAATCGCGGCACCACCCTTCAAAATTGAAACGTGTATCATATAAGCGGAAGGTGGACGGCAATCTCGTTTATAACATCTGCAATGAATCATAAATGACGATAAAAATTCGGTTTCGATTAAAAAATTTGATATATCACATAAAAGTATTTCCGTATGTGGCATGTGAGAATCGAATAGTATGAAAAAAAACTTTTGACATGTTTATGTAATTTGTTAACAAAAACGCTAGTTATATACAACACAATTCTGAATGTATGAAACGAATTGAGCTACACAGATTTTAGTCTGTCAGTTACATTTTTTAGTGATGCTTCAACTTGTGCTCTATTGTCAGGTAGGCTTCATTAGTCTTCATTTGTGGATTTGACAATGAAAATGGTTATACAAACAGATATTCGTATCTATATATAATATATATGAGGAAGTTTGTACAAATTATTTTCCTTGATTTCTATCTTGGGTGTATCGTCATAATTGCCGCATTGAAATTTTAATGGAAATATATAGAATATAATAGTAACATCTGATATCTGATGTATCCAATGTATGTCGTATAGCGTTTGATTAATGAAAACAAAACGTAGCGAAAAACTTTTCGCATGAACCATTTCAATTTCTTTTTTTAAATACTCTTTGTGCAACGTAAAAATTGATGTACATCGTACATTAAAAAATGAACTCAAAAGTTCTTGTATGAAACAGATCGTTCACTATGTAACGGTAACCGAAACATCGTGTCACTTAGGACAAAGAAATATGAAAACTATACGTACCAAAATAATAAATATCTCGGTGAATATAAAAACGTTTTGACAACAAACAAACCATCATCATATTCCTTTATTTTCGCATTATCGAACCGACCTACTTAGACACATGAAGCAAACGCGACAATAATAAACGTGAATAATAACACGAAATATCTCTACGTATCAAAATAACAATCCACAAACTCAGACATGTCAAATACAACAAAATCAAACCTGTACCGCGTACAAAAACAATAAAAACATCCATCCAAATCAAACTCGCTCGATTACCCAAGACCACGTGCCGCTCTAGAGACGAGACGAGATCGAAGGGAAAATGATAAAAAGAGGTCTCCGTCGGTGAGAAACTGGTTCCGACTAGGAGGACCCGTCCAACGAACTCGGAACTCGTTACCAATGCTGCTCTGCAATCACGAACGCAACAAGGAGGTCCCAGGCAAGAAGAAGGTACCCCTCGCCCGCGAAGAAGGTAACCCTCAATCGTCGAGAGAAAAGAGGACCTTCGATAAGAAGAAGGAGAAGGTAGCCATGTCCGATGGGTGGGTACCGAAGTACCTACCACAGCTGCTGGTACACGAGTCCTCTCGCGTGTACCGTTTACGACCCCCGGCCTGATTCATGTCCGACCCGGGGCGAGGATCGAACTTTACGACGGCCTCCGTAAACGTCCGCAGGATAATCGCGGGATGAGTGAAGGAAAAATTTATATTCAGTATATAAGGGATCCTGTTGTATTATCGCGAGATACGCGGCCTTTTTGGCGTTCAAATAAAGCGCGGTCCCGTTTCGCATGCGGGTTTTTTCCGCGTTTATTAAGTAAATAAATTTAGTACGGTGTTTGTGTTTTGCGCTTACGCCGAACAATGTCGGTCTGATAACAAAGTCGCAGTAGGGGTCGTGTACTAACTAGATAGTTCTTAATCGATTTAGTCGCTCAATTGAATTGTCCGATGACATTGTGTATTAGACTCGGGGAATGTACCGAATCTATTAAGCGAGTGTATAAAGTGAACTTAATCGTTCGATAACAGGAAATTGTTTTTTCCATAAACTGAACACATAGATATCGATAAATTGTATCAGTATCTATTAATCATCAGTATTTACGTTTTAAATCAACATTCGAGACGCGGAACAAACACTAAAATCAATTCAACATCGAAACGGCGGGGTACTACACTTTACGGAGCGTTGCGCGAGAACGGACACGTCGACTTCCCTTGCCTTTGGACCTTTTAGCTCGGATTTTAATTACGATCTCGCCACAAAGCCAAAGATTGGAATTTCATTCATTCGCACCTGTCCGCGGGCATATTGAGGATGTAACGCATCAGCGGCTAATGGGCCTGTAATTGGCCCGATGGGCCGCACAATAACGATAGAACAAACCGAATACACGGGAACGTACCGGCCGAAAAAGTATCAAAGCAATGGGTTTAACAGTGCGAAAATTTTCAATTGTAAATATGCGGTTTTATTTGTTTTGGTAAATGTCGTTTCGTTAACATTGCATGAAACGAATAATAAAGAAAGACAACAGTTGAATATTAAATTTTCAGATTACCATTAATCATCGACGCTAATTGCATGGTACATAAACATGATCTTGTAAATACTTAGCTAAAGATTATTTCAATGTTCAATTCCTTCGAGCTAAAATACCCGAATGAAAAGATCTTATTGATAGATGGTGATAAATCATATACAAATGCCAATACGTTGAATTAATTAAATTCACCTTTTCTTCAAACTTTCGAAAATTTCATCAACATACCATAAGCACTGAAAGGGTTCACACCCAAGTTCTATTTACCATACAGTCCGACACGTCGACAGCGATCCTCATAATATTGGCCAACTGGACGCCAAACCCGTAGAAATATGCCGGAGCCGTACGAAATCCGGGAATTCGACTAATGAGGATTAATTCGAGTTCGGCATTCTGGATCTGGCAGGATTTCGAGGACGGTTTTATCACGGCGATCCGATCTAATGGACGAATGTTCGCCATTCCCCCGATATATAATTACCGAATATCCAATACACCGGATCGGCCTTATCCGGCATACATCGACGTGTCTCTTCGGTTCGAATGCGGATCCGGTTAATTCGTTGATTTATGCGAGACTTAAAATAGAATTGATTTGATTACGCTATGATAGATTCGTGTTTATTTATAGAAAGTTGGGTTATATAATCATTATTAAACTAACTATTTGTTCTTGTTGAACGCTAAGGATTTAATACGATCAATAAACGGAGAATATTTATTTTAGTAAAAGTTGATTTCAATATTTATGTTTTCAAATGCAATTTTCTCTTCAGAAATCATATAATAAAGAAAAATACGCAAACTTTTGATGATATTGCAAACACCTTATCCTACAGTGAAAATTATATTTACAATACGATGGAGATGATATTTACTGTACATTATGCTACATCTCATATTGGTTCGGAAAAATTATTGAAACTCAATAATGATTCATTTAATATTTTATAGACTGTGTGTTTTATTAGTATCCTTTTCTCAATTGAGACGCCGAAATTGTTTGCTAAGGCGTGATTGATTTATCACTAGAAGTAATGTATCGATATAATAGAATTCGGTTTAAATATTGAGTCAAGATATTCTGATAAAAACAAAAAAAAATAATGAAAAAAGCACGAATTATTTTAGATATTGATTATCGTTAGTAAATTACAAGTATAATCACTATAAAATTTAAGTGATCATACTGAAAAAATTAAAATAGTAGATCTCAATAAATCAAACATTAACTCAATTAGACTAAAATAACAATTTCTATGTTAACGGCGTTTTATGATAACCCAATTCAAACGATAACCCGGTCCACTTAAATATAGAGCAAAGTATTTTTTGCGCCGAAAAAAAACATCGTACAAAAATTACAGTCCAAAACTTGAACTTGTATATGCATTTTTATTATTTTATAATGATCGATCAGTCCAGCTGCCATGAACCTTTTTTCGTGCGGCCTTAATAGTGTGCGATTATTCACGGCGTAATATTTTTTCTCCGCAGTCCATCTCGCATAAATAATTGTCTCAACTATTTTTAAAACCTATTCAAGAGTCACCGAAGATCAATTTACCACCGCCGTATGACGAGTCCTTTATATTTGAACGGTGATTACGCGAAAAATTCAGAATAAAACCCCCATTATACAAAAACCCATTAGCGCCCGACAAGACTCCACAAAGGAAACGCTATTATGTTGTATGGCCGAAAAAAAACACAAAAATACTATAATATGTTAAAAAAAGGCATTCGCATATCGTCTATAATAAACGCAAAGTTAATAATCGAGTTTAACCGCACGGTTAATTGCGCGTGTACGTTTACTTTCAACATTGTCGGAATATTTCATACTACTTTTTTCTCGTGTGTAATTTGACTTGTTAGTTCATAAGTGGTTCAAACGTGTATGATTTTAATAACAATCACGATTTTTTTTCGATATATCGGACCTATGTGGGTTATAACGATCACGACGACATAACTGTTAAACCGACGAACGCACATAAAACGAGACTTGTTTCACTGGATGATGCTGTTCTTTGAGAGATAACACTAAAAAAAAACTGTATACACAAAAGACGTGTCGATGTTGACGAACTACTGATAAATTTATCGATTCGATAGAAGAAACAGAAACGTAACTCTTTCGTTTTAAACGATAACGCATTGTTGTTAACAAGTAATTACAACGATTGGCACTCAGTAATTGATGTCGCCGAAAAGTGATTATCATGAAATGAATATTGTTTTTGATAAATCGTATCAGACGTGTGTTCTAAAACTTTTTCGAATTCGAGTTTTCAGTGTGGAAAAAGTTTAATAAAAAAATTTCAGAGTGAGTGGCTTTGAAACCGGAGCTGAAACTTTTTTTCCTTTAATAGGAAATCTAACTTCGATACGAATAAACTTCAAATATGCCGACGAACCGAAGCGATCTATCGAATATTTCAACTTGCACAATCGTAACATAATACAATCATCGCTGATACGATCTGATTTTATAACTCCGACACAACAATATTATATGTATACAACAATAATATTTCGAGAGTTATGAAATCATATTGTAAAATAAGAATTTACAAAGTTCAACGATCTAAATAAAAATATTATGCGAAGACACGTTTTCACATAATTACATTAGATACAGTGCCTAATTTAAATATTTTACAAATATCAAAAATATACGGACACCAGAAATAAAATAGCCATCAAAATATATACGAAAACTAATTACACAGGATGATTTGTAGACATTCGCATATGCAATTTTTTGCACGAATTATGTATTCAAAACTGAATCCTTACGATTATATTGTTGTTCGAAACAGAACGTAGAAAAATTTCGATGTATAAATGTTAGAATTAGTTAAAATATTCGGTATTTCTACTTTGTATATATTTAGATAGATTGTTGATTATAAAACGATTAGGATAGAATTGCATACAAAAATATCAAATTTCATTTTTATAAATTGACATCGTGAGCAAAATCCGCTACATAAATATTGTGGGACTCTCAAATTACACTATTTTGTCGTAACATGATCACAAAATACCCATTTCTTTCATCATATTCCGAATACGTCAACGTCCAAAATCAACCCGAACTATCCGATAAGAAATTAAACCGATTTAAAATCAACGCATAATCCGAGAAGAAAACTCGCACAAAGTTCACAACAACAAACGAAAAGTTCCATACTACCGGACCCGATCAGCTGACTCAAAACACCGAAACTCACCGTGGTCGAATAAGGCTGAAGACTCAGCCGGATCCCGTCCTGGGCGAGCTGATCCCTGAGCAGCACGCGGAGCTGCACCCTCGGGATCTTGACCAGCTCGGCCTTCCCTTCCTCGTACTCGTCCCTGTACCTGGCCGTGGCCTGTTCGGGATCGGACTGTTGGGGTCTCTCCTTGGCTGGGGGCCACGGTTCCGCGACTTCGGCGACAGCAGCCGAAGCAGCAGCGGCAGCTTCTTCCAATGTAAAGTATACTGAGGCGGCTCCTTCTTCGCGAAGGGTCCTCACCGAATGTAAGAGTCTTTGCCTGTGCTGGGGGTTGAGCACGCCGATGGCGTCGAGATCGGGTTCGCCGACTTGCTTGCATATTTCGAGATCGTCGTATCCGTTGTCGATGAAGCTCTCGGCGTATTGGCCGAGCTGCAGAGAGCGCAGCCATTCGACGACGATGTTGCTGTTGGACGGCATCGCGACGCGCACTCGCGGGATAGTAGCGAATCGTGATAATAGGGGGCGCGCGACCCGGCGGCGCGCGCGCACACCCACCGCCGCCTACGGCGTACGCCGCTACACTGCACGCGCCGGCACCGCAGCGCCGCCGCGACTGCGGCGCGCGTGCGCACTACGCTTTTCGCGCCTCGCGGCCGCCAGGGGGACTCGAGGCGGAGAGGGCGCGCTTTTTGAATTTGGCGGCTTTTTTTTGAGGTTGGAATCGACGGTGGGCGGTCGGTGTTTGAGGAGATGGAAGCGGTTTTGATGGTGCGTTCGGTCGCGTATGTGTGATGGCGGATTTTTGTGTGTGTTTCGCGACTTTTTCGCGAATACGGTCTTCACTAGTACAGGCGGACCTCGACTTTCGCGCATGATTGGTTCCTGAAAACGTCGCTTTCCACTCGCGGAGCTTTTCCGCAGTAGGTATGTTGATGATTATTTTCCAAGGTTTTGTCTACAATATTCATTCAATTCAGCGTAAAATATTTATAAGCAAACTTACAGAATCGGCATTATATTTCGAATTTTGTAATTGGCGCACCTATGTCAAATTCTGAGCTATAAAGTGATAGAGCCTTGGTGAGTCCAGCGCGCCCAGCGAGTGGAAAGGGCTAATATAATAATAATATTAAAAAATATTTTACCAGATTAATTCTTCATAAGAAATCATACACTCAAAAAGAACTGAAAAAATTTGGCAGATAATAAGTTAATACAATAATTCGAGCGAGTCCATATTTTTTTCCGAAATGTGATAACGGCTCGTGAGTAAATATTTTTTTACAAATAATTACATTTTTTTTCGGTAGCATTTCGAGAACTACCTACCTGCACTTTAAATTATTCAATAATGTTTTGACGGTGATATATAAATAATACGCTAATTACCTATGTATGTATGCTCGTATAAATGCTGTTTAATCAATACCTTTGTGTATATGCTAAATATTGAATAATTTGAAAATTTGATGTAAATTTATATGTTACAGTTTGGATGTGTTTGTGGCTTAGAATTGCTCAAAGCTTTTAATGCTAATTCTATTTACATTAAACACCAATTAACACCTAAAACTATTCATGAATACGGTTGAATCGATAAATTTTTGTGTGAACTAAATAATAAATGCGTTGAAAATGTAATACGAAATTAGTTCGTGGAGAAAATTTATTACACATATTCACACATACACACACACATATTCGAAAAATAACTGAACAAATGTCTAATTATAATTCCTAAAAATAAATCAAACAAATGCCTAATTACTATTACTGAAAATAAATGTAACAAATCCCTAATTATAATTCCTAAAAATAAATCAAACAAACATTCAAATCAAGAACAATAGGTAGGTACACCGAGCGTTTTTCAAAACAGAAATTATACACGTACGAAACAACAACAAAAAAATATATTTTATCGGAACTAACGGTGGCTGTTACATTTTCCGCTTCCGGTCAAAAGCTTATCCGGCTCGTTTTTACACAGCGTCCGGTTCATTCTCGCACTTTTTTTCGCATTTGTTTGTCCGTGGCGTATTATATAAAGCGCGCCGCGTTATTTATTATTTATTCGAACGCGCGAAAAAATTCATTTTCGTGGCGCGAAATTATCGGGCCAGGTGGACGCGCATTCAGCTGTCACGGCCAAACAAATCAGACGTGCCAACCGCAATAGTTCCGGGGTTTTGCAGCCTGTCCGCGGAATAAATCGAAAATGTCGCGCGAAAACAACGTGCGCCGATAATTGCCCGACGTTCGCAATTTTTCGCTTGTTATTTTTATATTTTGCGGGCTTTATTTGTTTAGGAGAGGTTTCTCACTGTTGGGAAGTTGTAAATGAAAATATGGCTATTTTCAATTGTATAGTTCGTTTGAAAAATATCGTTTTTAAATCAAGGTTTTTCGGAAAATTTTGTTAATAATTCACGTTTTAGTTGTTGAATTTAATATGGGATTGGAATTGATGTAAATGAAAGTAACATTTCTTATTCAAGCCGCAAAATTATTCTTGTATTTTCTTGAGTGTGCTTAAAACTTTGAGTACAATTGACGTTTCATAAGATAAGTCTTAAAAGTTGTGACAGCGAATCTGCGTATTTTATTGAATAATTAAAATTTAAATAAAATTTAATTAACGCTCGATTTACGGAAACGTCAAAGTGTCGACAAAATATCCCCAACAAGCAACATAAGAAACAATTATTATAAGAGAAACTCAGTTGATTTGGTAAAAGTTAAAGTATTTCATGAATAATTTCATAACAAAATGTTTTAACAATCAACGATAGTATTCAAAATATATAATATTTATTAATTTCCCATATAATAAACTATAATATATTCGGAATACTACGAAATCGAATGAAAGTTTATCGATTTATTCAACAGACTTTCTAAACAACGATAAAATTCGAAAATCGGGTAATTCAATTAAAGCAAAAATTCATAGAGGTTTTCAACGAACTTTAAACCAACTGAAAGTTGAAAGCATCAGACCACTCTGAAGACCTAAACTTTCGCCAGCGACGATTTGAAAATAAAAATATAGGTATAAAAAAAACGTTCAAAGACAAAGGAAAAGTTTTGAAGAATAGAAGAATGGTAGGACGCAATCTGCGGTGACGTTTAAAAAATAAAAGAAAACGAGTCTCCGAAGAAAATAAAAGGTGAAACGTTGTAGGGCCGAGGACGTGTACCTACTTGTTGCCCGTTGACAAATGGCTTGGCCGCAAATGTTGGAAACTTCTTCTTAAAATGAAATGTTAAATACCGCTTGCACTCTTGTTCGCAATAATTTTGTATTAGTTTTGAGAACAATCGAAAGCATTTAAGACTGAAAAGCATAATTACATGTCAACAAAAAACATGTTTGATTCTAATTGTTAGAATTTTCGGATTTCAAAAATGCTGTTATTTTATAACTCAAGTGTAATATGAATTTGAATTACACAAACCGCAAAATACAATGGATAGTCCGGATTTAAAACGTACACGCTAGCAAGATAATATTATTATAATTAGTACCATACAAGCAAAAACTGTTCAACAGATTCGCGAAATTCAACAAATCCTCCAATAAACTAAGCAATTTTAAAACATAATGAGAACTCGCAGCACGGAAACTCTGCCGCACCACCATTTGCAAACCGACGCGCCAAAACTCGGACCAAACAAAGCCTAATTATTCTTTTAATCGAATATTACAAGACGACAATCTCGAGCACTCCAAGTTCTACACAGAACACCAAAATAATACAGCAGCACAGCACTTTCACGAGGTCCAAAAGCCTATTGGCGTCGCCTTTTGTACGGCCCCGAGAGCACCGGAGGTCCTTAATTGGAAAGACCTTTCCAAATAATTGAGCTTCCCGTTCATTATCCGCCGCTTGATTATTTCAAAGGATTAAGCGACGACGTCTAAAACATCGCCGATGACGAACAAGATGATCGCACGGTGTACAGGAAAATTGGGAAAGCCGCCGTTTGGATCCGACAACCAATTCTGAACCGGAAAATTGAATTAACACAGATTCGTTCCGATGAATAAGCTATCTATCGTTCAACGAATTATTCGATATATGTAACGATGTGTTTGCTTGACAATAACGACAATGTTTTTTTCGGATTGATTGTGTTTATTTTGCTATTCAACAGTGAAGATTATCGATTATATATAGAATGTATTGTCATTACTGAATTATATAAAAATAAAGTTTGATGAAAGCACAAGTTTATTTATTTTCGATTAGATATCAAATGTTTTTCTTGCATTCGTTCTAAGCTATCAAATTATACCTAAACATTTCGGTCAAAAATCTTCTCGAATTTTTCGGTATTGTTTCACAAATGCGAGATCAATACGTAAGAAACTTAAACGAGTGATTCTTCAACATTAAAACGAGCCCATAAAAAAAATGTAACACTTGTAATCGCGCATCGTAAACGAAGCCTCGCAAGAATACCGTGTATTAAGGAGTGACGCTTTTACGATACGTGCGTCGTAACGAATTTTAACAATTTTTTTACGTCTTCTTTTCCCCGTGTTTAGGGTCACCATAATTTTCCGGAAAAACTCAGATCATACTATTGCTTCAAAATAATTTAAGTACTTTTGACTTGTACGGGTGCAGCCCAACTCATTCACATACATCCGAATCGCAAGCTAACACAATCACCAATTTTTAATGAAATTGTAATGCGTATCTAAAATCAATAATATTTTATGTTTATAATGGCGATTTAAATAAATATGTTTAGCGTTTCTGACTGAAAAATGCGGCCTTTTCTAACCCCCTACGTTCAATTACACTAAAAGGACAGTGAAAGTAAACTTTATAGGATTTTAATATTACTAACCTAACCCAAACTAACCGAACTTTCAATAATAAAAACGTTTATTGCTTCTGATTGAGACATACGGTATGTACCAACCCTTACATTCAGTTTTTCAAGAAACGATATAGAATTTAAAATGATGTAGATCCCGTTTTATACTTCATACAAATTCACACGATTTGACGGCTGACGATTTGTATGTTTAAATCAAAAGTACCATAATTTATAAAAAATAAATATATTTTCTCTTTGATGATTCTAATTTATAATTTGAAAAAAATAATCGATTTATTTTACTTTTAAAAATAGCTCTAGATATACAATCGTGCATCCCTTAATAAACGTCTACGTCGAAATACGAACGGCAGCCCTAACCATAAGGAGGACGCACCATCAACGACGACATAACAACACAACAACAGTAACATCAACAACGCTTAAATCAATTTTACGACGATGCGTTCCGCTCGGGCGTTTCGAGATAGCCGGTTATAAAACGGCGCGCGGAAATCTTATAAAATGGACAATAAAAGGGCAAATGATGCGAACAATATTCTTCGGACAAAACGCTACACGTAACCCGGCCGTATACGTATATAATAAACCCGTTACGGTAATGGACAACCGTAAATAATCTTTACGCGTGCACGCCAGCGCCGCGGCGCGCTCGAGCGGCGAGGCAGCGTACTATTATATTAAAGGGCGATTTAGTTTACGGGGGGGTGTAACGTTTTTTTAATTATCGCACCTTAACGCGTGTTCGCGCGTATAATTAGCGGGGTTAAGGGTCGTTTCGCTATTACAAAGCCATGTGTGAGATGCTTTGTTGTGTGCTTAATGTTAATTGATGCGATTTTTTTTTAAATAATTAAATTTTTTTTTTAATCGAGGTGTATTTTTATAATTTAAAAAGGTAAATAGTTGGAATTCAATTTTATTTTCAAAAATACCTACATTTTTTGTGTGAAATTATTACAATACATAGAAAAGTAAGATGATTTATACTTCAGTTTAACACTTTTCAAATGAATTTATACCATATTACCGGTAATACCGAAAATTAATATTTGCCAAATTACTAGAATTTCTGATACGTTAAAACTTATAATGAAATCCCTAATTGTAACATGTATTTTACCGAATTTAATATTGAAAATATCTATATATATTTGCGCTTTTTTAAATCGAAATGCTATAATGCAAGAACGAGTTATTGATATCGAAGGTTGCTGAAATGTTAAAGAATTCTTGAAATTGCTCAAAGGCATATATAGGAGACAAAAGATCAAGAAACCACAACCTACGGATTAATACTTCGATCACATTCGAGATTATAAGACATCGGATAGCACAGGGAGGGAAAAACCTATCGAGAACAACGTCCAAGACGATAATATATATAAAGCGAGGTCGAAGAGTCGCCAAGAACGATGAATGTTTTATATTGAAGAAGTTAATCTCACCAGGGCACCCACCGACCGGGAAAATCCTAGTGAAAACTCCTGAAGGAAAACTCCTAAAGCAGGGGTCACGAACGTGCGACGCCTACCCTAAAGATTGACTTAAACTTATAATACTGTTACTGTTATTTTGTTCCGTAGATTTTCAAGTCAATTGACAACATTGAATTTACATACTAACTAAGTAACGACAAATAAATATTTGATCATATCAAATAAAAATTATACAAAATTCAAAAGTTAACTTCGATTTCTCATTAATTTCGATAAAAATAAACACACTGTTCAACAATCATTAACCTCAATTTATTCCCATTAAAAAAAGGTTCACATCTCCTCTCTTAACAGAAAATCCATGGGAAAAATTCTGAAAGGGAGACGATGGGGGTAAACTCGGGCCGATAATAGGAGCCATGGACAATGAGACGGTGACGTCCTGCTGTAGGATAAGCATCGTTGGCCCACCATATTGACTGACCAAGCCTCGACTCCACAAAAGACAGTCGAGCCCCATTGTGCGCTTTGTACTAGCTACAGGGGCGGGATGTAATTTAAATAATGTCAGTTTAATTTTATATTTTTTATTTTGTCAAGTACAGTATTATGATAGGTTTTAAGAGATTGAGTTTCGCGATTTTTCCGTATTGTTTTGTTATTAACTAAGTTTTATTAATGAATTTAATATAAGTTCAAGATCCAAATCATTATAAAAATCATATTTGAATGAAAAAACTTATGATGCTTTTCACGCGAGAACGAAACGAAACGAAATTGAGTCTGAGAAAATTGGAAAATTCCGAAAATACCTATATTCCCTCAATACCACGTACATTTGCACAATGAGAACGGTCATCGTTGAAATTGCATCTGAGAACAAAAAGTGCATTTTTCCGGGAATCGACGGCACATTCGAAGCACGTATTTTCAGGGCACGAGGTCTATATGGCACACAAGGGCGGATATTTGAAAAGGGACGCGAAAATAAATCACACAACTTGGCCTCGCACAACAAAAATATCATATCATATTTAATATATCGTGCGTTTATTTATATTTATGTTTGAGTTTTAATATATTTTATGAAAGGGATAGAATCAAAACTTACAATCTCCGCTTACCCGAATCTTATGCTAATTTGTATTGTGTTTTGCCCTCATGTAAATTCGTTTAGATTTCCTTACTTCGAATAAGTCCATGTATATACTTCAATAGAAAAAAAATCAAAAAAATACGAATGAATGAAAACCAAGAAATTTGGTTATACATCTATGATGTTGTATGTAATATTCGAACGTTGGAATCGTATTGGATCGTCGTAGAGACAACAACTCGATTTTTCTCTACTTTTCTACATTTCGTCGAAGCAACGTTCCCCGATAGGAATTCGAAGCTTTCTTCCATTTCTGAGTTTCTCAAACTGAGATATGACCTCATACTTAAGGTGTTAAAAAAGTTTCGAAGCTCCTAAAAGTTTGTATAGAGTTCTCAGTTGAAGGATTTGTATTTGATATAACGAAAAAATTAAGTCGATATTTTCTGAATAGATATAAATGGATTTTAAAATATACGAATTCTGACGCATCAAGTCTAAATGTATAGATATTAAAAAAATAAAACAACACAGTTCATCAATAAATCAAAAAAAATCGAACAACTCTGCACTGCCGAACCGAAACATTTGAACTATCCACATATATCCGTATTTTTCCATATCGCGCGAATGATTTTCCTATGGCACATACAAATGGAAAATGCACACAAAACCCCATGGTTATATGGAAAATGAAAAACCGCTACGGATTTATTCAGCACTAATGTTACGTCACATAGTTGATATGTTGTAACGGCGTTTTAATTTTGAATAGACATTTTTCATTATATTATATATAGCAAAAGTCTGAGTACTGTAGTAGAATTTTTTATTTATATAAAAAAAACTTTGACTTAAACGAGCAAAATCTGAATACTCTAAAATTAAAATAAATTATTATTGAATTTGAATAATTTTTGATGATTTATTAATCATTTCACATTAAAGTAACCGTTAAATGAATTTATGGGTACATAAACGTACGAGTCAGTAAAAATATTATGGCTCACCCATATTACATTGTATAATAATTATGTTACGTGACAAAGGATGTGGCTATTACTTTGCCATAAAATGACGTATTTACACAACATACTGTTGAGTTTATAATAGGGAAAAACCAATAAATTCTATAAAATATAACATCATGAATTATAAATAATATAAGTTTCGTTTTCAGGTCTGCGCTATGCGACGACCAATTCACTTAACGTAATAAACTTACTTTAATAATTCTCAGTTTAATTAAGTCGGCTGTTTAACAATTCAAAAGGCGATCCGCTTTTCAAACGGACACGAGATCGACCTACGTATTTATACTGTTCATGTTTATATAAAGTAGAGCAAATAAGAACGTACTAAAATAATCGTGTAAATAACGTAATTCAATACGATTTATATAAAATTAAACGTCTCAAACATTCGAATATAATCATAGAGCACAAAATTTATTCTGAGAAACAACTTATCTGAAAATCTACCAGTTGATAATTTAATCCATTTAAAAACTCGACGAACGATTAAGCGATTTTCACCTACACAGACATGACCTGCACCACTGCGGTGAAGAGCCTGCAAACTCCCTCGTACGCATTCAGACCGAGCATTATTTATATTCTACTTGTATATTTATATTTTTTGAGCTTATTTACGACACGGTACATATTGGCGAACGGGTTGAGAACATATATAATAATGTTGTCGTCGTTTATCTTTCTTATGACACATGCATAGGAAACGCGGCTGTTTATCTGCGAATGGGAGCGAAATTCAATTTACGAGTACGCCACCCTTCTCCGGCCCAAATCACGAACCGAACTTTCACATTTTTTATTCAAAAAATATATATACGTATTACATGTACGTGCATATAATTTATATTTTTAAATAAAAATTTCATCAATTTATATTTAAAATTTATGAATTAATCTTTTTTCTGATATAAATAAAAAAAAACATTCTGAAACTGAAGTGCCTTATATATATGTACATATATATATTTGAGATTCCTGCTTACACAGCCTACACACAACCTCTTGTATGTGTCATACATGCTTAATAATAACAAGTTGCAATCGTGACAGTGTACGGAGTCGTGTAAACTACAAAGTGAACTCGTCTCGAACAACTTCGGCTAATGATGATGAACGAGCCCTTAGCAGGTGGGGAATTGCGACTTGGAGGAACCAACTTTCTCACGACTACTTGTATATTAGCCATCACACTTATATACAGTCAGCACAAATGAAGTTGAGCCAAAAATCACGAGTATATACAACATACGCAAATAGTAGGTACGATTTGACTTCTAATTAGAATTTTGAACAAAATCTTCAGATCATTTTTAATCTCGATGAGTTATTTGGGATTTCGAATTTCAAATCAATTTTATTTATCATGAAAAATTCTTGAGATTTAAAATGAACTTTTAAAAATAATTTCTACAGAGGTTACAACTATATTAGCCGAATTCCCCCGCATGTGTTCGACAAATGAACAATGGAGCGTCACATTCGGCGCGAAAAACGCACGTTTGACCAATTGAGCGAATCGCTCGCAAACGACCGTCGAGGGATTCGTATAGCCGATTAATCGCTAATATATATCCGAAAATACAAACGAACAAAAGAAAAGTATATGAAAGTTCGATATACAGGGTCGTTCATTAGACACTTATCGAAAGATGATTTATATCGATCGAATATACATTTTTTTTTTTATATTATATACAATGTATTGATCTCATAATCCATTTTTGTTATAATTTGTAGTTTATATAGCGTATTCTAATATTTATAAACAAGGAGAAAGATACATAATGAAATTTTCCTTCATCATATGAGCCCATGGTTATCGTTGATAACTTATCACCAATCTATTAACTGAACATCTCAAATTTTAATTTATTTTGGTAATTAAAAGAATTGTTAGTTCTTACATACTATATAATATATAATTATTTGAAAATAAATCATTCATTTTTAAAAAATTGGAATAAACAAATAGTTAAATATTTACCATTTTCGAAACCCTCGAGTATTACTTATCACACAAATCATTACAAGTACTTATTTTGAGTCAAAAAAACTCTCATGAATGTTTGAAGATATTCACGAACTTTATAGAAAGCCTATGAAGGAAATAAAACAAAACACAAGCATTGGATAGCACCTATAGTCGGACGTTGGTTGTGGGCACGCACGGTGCGCGATAAGCGGCGGTCATTAAATAATAAGGTCAAAAGTTTTGATCTTCGCATCGTATTTTCCCTTCGGGAAACCCAAAAAGTTTTCTAATAGTTTATATGGATTAGAAGCTCAATCAAAGTTTCTTATCGACGCATTACAAGCCTTTGTATAACTTGAACATTTCCACCGGCCGACCGGCGGACGGCTTACACTCTTTCCGCTTGGAAAATTTCCCACAATTTGAAATGATTAAATTAATTATTATTAAACAAACTCCGTGTAATGTTAGTTGAGTAAATCCGCGGACTTGGCGCTCGTGGCTTATTCACGAATCGAGATTATTTCCAGATTGTAAATATGGTATTACGCTTATTCGGCGTTAATAAATTTTCATGAAAGAGTGTACAATCCATTGACGGTTGAAAAGTATTATGTAAATATCATTTTGAACACTGAAATTTATTTATTTTGATTCTTGTTGGTTCATTTTTTATAATTAATTATTCAAAGAATTCGAAACAACTTTCAACTTGATATAACTACAGTAACCATAACTCAAAACTCTGTAGTTTTCCGAATGAAATATTTTAGTAATATATCTTGAAATAGGAATAAAATTAAACAACTCCATTGACCTGGATTCGTAACGCGACCCATAAGTTAAGACTTCTATGTAGATACGGAAACTTTCGTCGAACTACTCAAAAGAAAATTGCGATTTTTACGTCTCGACAAAATTAAATTAAAACAAGGACAAACTGCACGATTGTTAAGTTGATAAAAAATCTCTGTGAACTAAGTATTAGAAAATTGAAGAAAAAATAAACCAAAAAACTTATAAAACCAATTTCGATACTATTCGAAAATTGCTTATTAAAACTTTTTAAATGGAAATTGAAAAGCGTATTTTATTAATGATATTAGAATTTTAATATCGAATTATAATTTTAAACAGTAAAAATTTTACATCAAAAACATTTCTGCAGTTTTAAATAGACAGCTCAAATTATTTAGAAACACGCTTTGACTTTCACACCAAATAATTTCAACTAAGCATATTAGATTTTCAGACGTTTAACATCGTGAAAAAATTTAAAAACCAAACTTTCTCGAGACTCCAATAAATCAACAATCGTTTCACGACAGCGCAACCCTTCCACGAGCAAACGGGCGGAGTCCACCCACCCCCAATAAATCACTTTTCGTAAAGTTCGTGATAATTTCGTAATCTACTGTTCATCTTCGAATAATTCGACAGCCCGCGATAAATTTTATTTCGGTGACAAAACGGCTGCGGCCGCATTAGTTTCGTAACGACTGATTTTCCCGCGAAAGTTTCGCCAATAAATACATCGCTTAGGGGAATATTTATAGTTTTGGCTTTGCATTGTAAATTCGGAGCTTATGTCATGACGATTATTAAATGCGATAAGCGAACGGGCGAACGTTCGGAACGCATGCAAATTTCGGGCGCGAAAATCGAACGTAATTAAAATATGGCCGGCGAAAGTTTTCGGTCGTTGTAGAGGAGTTTTACTAAACCGCTTTGTGCCGAATTCTGACAAGTGTTATTGTATTCGCACTTTGTTATTCTATGTAAAATAATCGCTTGAAAAGTGGAGATCGGTCGACTGTTCATATCGATAATATATTTATAGGTTTAAATCCGGTATTTTTTATTCGTTGAAACAATAGTGTGAAAATCTCATTTGCATATGAAATGATTCAATAATTTCCAACTCGAAAATTATATTTGATTTTAAATTTCAACGGTTTTCATTTATTACCTGAATTAAGTATGGGATAATATTTTTTGCACGACTGCAAAATAAATTACACGACATATGTCAAAACGACATTTGATGTCAAATTAACATCTCTAAAATAGCTCGTACGGTCCAGTCGGGGCTCGTCCGGGAAATTAAATGTTAAACGGGTTGTCAGTAACAAAAATATTGCTTTTGAATGTTGAAGACCCTGCAAATCCTTTTGGAACCTTTAAAAAAATCTCGATCTGAATACTTGATACGATTGAATCGTTCGAGCTATTTTAGAGATGAGTGCTCTTTTTATTTCCTGGCTGAAATACTTTAGACATGATAATTTGTATATTGTATCATGATAAATACTTAATTTGTCTGAAAATAGGTCCGTTTTTCTAGGCCGATAATTAGTACCATTAAGTATCATATCACCAATATATCTATTTACCTATTATATAAAACCGAAAGTTTTTCTGTCGGAGTCGCTTTTTTGAAAATTAAAACAGGTCGTCTATACAAATCGCGAGGATAGAACCTAGGGCGCGCATATTCTCATACCTTAAAAAAAATTCGTCTACCAACTAGGGTATCTTCAAACCTTGGAAAATGTCGAATAAAATTCCGCAAAAAATAAATTAATTAAAAATTTATCGAAATTATTTAGCGGCTATTTTTATTTTTTCCGAGATTTTTCCACAGTCGGAAATAATTTTGGTGTGGGTATTTCTGGCCAACAATTCATTGCATCGATTTATTGTATAATTTTGGGCAGGAGTGCGATATTCTGCGATATATTTGAAATTGAATTCGAAAAGAATGAAATCGGGACGAAAATTTTGTTGTTATGGCGAAATCAGCTGTTACTTATTTGTATTATAAAATAAAACGATATTTCGGGAGTTAGATGTTATACTCGGATATATTCCCCGTATATTGGTATCTATTGCATTATGTAATACGACATATAATGGATTGTACATGGCCGCAATACGATTTATCATAGAAATAGCGCATGTATTGAATTATATAATACAGCCTATAATTCGAAACACGTATATAATTCGTAATTAAAGTTGATTTTTACGCAAATGTATGAGTTGTCCGTTAACTAACGTGCGATTAAAAAAATTTATCATAAAATATTATTGATTTTTTTTTTAATTTCTATACAAATTTAATTGTCGATTTCTTTTTAGAATTCGTTTCAATAAATGATATTAAAATAATAAATATTATCAAAATATATATTTTTATATATTTAATTTTTTTTTTTTTTCAAAAAAATTATGTTTATTCTTAGATATCAATTAACAAGTACAATTGGGCGTAGGGTGGCGGGAGTCGTTACAGGTGGCCCGAAGGGCCCACTAAACGAGGCCCAAAGAGCCGAGCAGAGCATGTTCGAAATGGCGAAGCCAGTCCGAATACGCTCGTAACTAATATAAATTTTAAAAATTTAACATATGAATAATAAGTCAAATGATAATAAAAAAAAATAAACAACACTATTTAAACCGACAAGAAATAAATCAAATTCAATTAACCCGTCCAAAGTCATTTAACAGCATTGAAAACGTAATGACTCGTAATACGGCCACGTCAGATCGTTCGACGAATTTATCTAGCCATAGTCCATCCGGAGCGGCTTCCTTGAGCCCCGCTCAATCTGGGGGCCCCATCGGGTGCTGCGCCCCCGTGTTGTACCCGGGGGCCACTTATCGCGGCTTCCGCGTCATTAGACGCGGACATCAGTCCGCAAACATGTCAACGGATCACGTATCGCTGTGATGTGTTAGGCTTGAGTCAAAATATTTAATTTAATTTTTTTTTTTTAATACTCAATTGTGAATTTTGAAGAATTGAAAATTGAAAAAAGTGATGTATTATTTATTTTCAAAATTAATAATAATTTTATCAGAATAATTTACAATTTTCTAATAGATTCATATGAAAATGTTGGTCATAAAAATAGTTCAATCTTCAAAAGGGAATATTTTCAAGTTCTCTTTCCAAAAAAGGCCCATTAATCTCAAGAAAACGTGGAACTATTTTATCTTCCGTTTATCTAGTCTTTGAAAGGCTTTTGAGCTTCGTCGAGATTTAGTATGAGACTAATGTAATATGAAAAACGCGTCAGCTTATGAACACGATATAGTTTTTATAATGCAGGCGGTTTTTCACAATTATGAATGTTGGAGATTGTCATCTGTTTAAATATTAGAATGCAAGCTAAATACAAAATTAACATTATCATTTCTTACCGTTATAATTTTTTAATTAAAGTTCTTTATATTTTTTTCTGCTCATTTAAATAATACTTTCTGTTGAAAATGGAAACGACTTCTACGAACAGAATAATTTAGAAATATATCTTCATAATAAAAAAAATTTAAAACTAACACATTAATTTGTACACGAAATTTAGTAATATGTGAACTCAGCCTAACTCCAGTCTAGATTTATTATTAATGGATTATGTGATGTTAAGAAGAATTCAATAAGTCCAGGTGAAAAGTCTTAAGCAACATATATTCACTTATAAAATACCGAACCATTCTAAATTCCACAACTAAAAATATACCAAACTGCTCAAAATTATAATTAAAACACCCGCATTACATTTAACTACTTTCAAACGAAAAATCCGAAAACACACCATCCACGAACCAATTCCAAAAACAAATCGACAACAACCCGCCCTAAAAGCATCAGTCATTTCGCGAGCGCGACCTTAACCACGGCCCATTCCGGCAGAGACGAACGCATAAATAAATAATAAACAAATGAATAAACAATCGGGCAACGAAAGGTCGACATAGGGGCACTAAAACGATTAAAACTTGCCGGTTTGTCGGAACGCACGCCAACCCCCGACGCTCGGGTATCAGTCATGTTTGACCCCAAAACGTCACTCGATTGTTTCGGTATCGGAGGCGTTAACGACCTTAACATTTATCTTTTTGTAGGCTTGGTGTTTCTATGGATTTTTTTTTCATTTTTTGCAATTATATTTTAGCGAATGCTCGATTTTGTACGATGAAGATGTTTTGAAGTGCGCCGAAAATAAAATATTTTCCATAAATGTCGTATCGTTATTTTTTATAATATAATATTATCGTCAATATCTTTTACATTTGCGTCACGAGTGTTTCTAAAAGTATTTCTTTTTGGATATTTAAAATTTAAAAATACTGGATTATTGAACGATGTTATATTCTGTGACTGTGCTAAATGAGAATATAAAATTATTTCTTTTCGTCTCCCGGTATTCATCCTTTTTCAAGCACACTCGACAAAGAATTTTTAATTTCAATCGATATCCTTATTTATTAGCATGAAAAATTAATTGAAACACTCGACGATATTTTTGAAAAACTCAAATACCAACTCAAAACATTCTTCGATCCAACACAGAATCTCCACCGGGGAAAGACAACATTGCCAATATTTTAATTGCATCCCCAATTACCATTTGACAAATCACCACCGGGAGATTACTCAAAGCCCGTAGCACCTATACATAACCGAGACGAGTCTGGAGTGGGTGTGGCAGCATAAAAATGGATTTGTCGCCGTATTACGTCCTCATTAAACTAAAACACTCCCGTTTGCCACCCCTGGACCACCAATTCTACGGTTATGTGTCAGCTGGATGTTTTCGAAGGGGTGGAGATTAACTTTCAGTGGAGTCAGCCCTCCTTGGCTTCGGCTGATTGTTAACGACGTTATGGGTTTTTACGGAATGGCGAAGCGCTACAAGTCGTGGCTTACGTAATTTTCTAAGTATTTTCTGATTGGGAATTTCAATAATTTAGAAATCAGGTATTTTATTCAATTTTTTGATTTTCAAATACAATCGAGTCTCTTTTTAAGAGGGAGATGCGTTCCAGAGACTACTGTGCAAAGAAACGTTTGGTGACTATATAAAAATTGGAGATAGGTTCCATCAATATATTAGGATAAACTTCCATCTAAATAAAAAATGTGTAATATGGAAAAATTTTGCCATATGAAATTATCAAAAAATATCGAAAATTTTCATTTAATAACTATAATTGTATAATAGTTTACAACAGATTTAACCATTATCGCATGATAATATAAACCTTTTTTTATCGTGTTACAAAAATGTAAAAAAATATCGGTTATTTTTCTTCAAACTGTAATAGCTTAAAGTGTATTTAAAATAAATCAAACTACAGATCGATATTATATTAAATTAAGAAAAAAAAACACGAAGCTTTTTCAAGAAATCGTCGCAATCTGACCCTTCAAAAGGCGTTACATATTTGTTCTTACACTGCACTCTATTTATCCATTTTCGAACATACTACACACACACAACAAATATAACCCGAAATACACAAAAGGAGATACACTCAGACGAAATTCGAACAAACAATACGAAAAGCGTTGCGATTTATCGAAACGTTGACCGCCGGAGCGTGAGCCATGCTTGCGACATGCCGAGGACGCGTTGGCAAGGAACGAGGAAAAAAGGGCAGGACGAACGCTTCGGTGAACACGCCGAGGATGGAAAAATAGGCAATATGCTATTTCGGATGCGATAACCCATGGGTGTGAGGGAAATTCGATGGAAAACAATGGAAAAGGGCGCACTTTGAACGGTTCGATTCAACACGAGTTGTGGAATCAAAATTCGATTGGGTTGCGGTGGTTTTTCAAGGTTGTGGTGTGTTTATCGTTGCGGAAAATAATTTTGTTAAATATGTGTGTATAATATTATAAGTTATACGATATCGACAAAGGAAAATCAACAACAAAGTCTGTAAATTACAAAGGTTTTAATAATAATAATGTAAATTGAGAATAACTTTCGAAAAATACATTACTTTAGTTTGAAAAATTTCGGCTTAAATTAATCTTAATAATAATATTTCATGTTTTGAAATTCAACATCAATTTAAGAAGAAAGAAACGTGAACAAAAATCACTAAAGCATTCAAATTTAAACGCTCCCCGTCGGGTGAATCTTTTTCGTAACTTTTCGTTTCGAATTTTCACGCGCAGGCTAAAAATTGGTTGCCTTTATTTATAAAAACAGAATCTCGTTTTGTTTGCGCTCGAAATTGAGTTGTCGACTCAGCGCTTAGTAATAAGAGGATTGTAAACAGTGGGTGGCGCAAAAAAAGAGAGTTTCCAGCTTGGAGGGGCTCTTTGCCACCATCGTTGTTTGTACTTTTAGCAAAAGATTTTTCTCGGTTCGCTTCTGTTGCATGTTGTTGCACCTTTGATATTGTTGTCCATTGCTTCTTTCCGCATTATTATTTTTCTAAAGATGTACACCCGTCGTCCGATTTATGTGGTTTTATTTTAACGCGGTTAATAAAATGTTTTTATAGACGTATTTAAAAATTTTTAACAAAAAAACTGTCATCGATCACAGAGTTTTTAAATCAAACACTACCCGTGAACAAACCGAGTGTTCTCTTCAAAATTTAAAAAAAGAAACATGATTTACTAAAACGCATGAAGTTAATACTAAATGAGAAGATTGGTACAGAAAATCGCGTAAAAAAGTCTAGTAAAAAATAAGGTTAAATTAATTAAAAAATTAAATAAAAATTTTCACTTTTTTTACTTAGTAATCATATTTGGCATATCCATATGTATAGATCTACATATTCACTTATTATAATATGAATTATTACTTAAAATAATAAATGGTTTGGAATTAAAAGTTAGAAAATTTTCGTAAATTTTAGACATAGTAAAAAATTACCTCTATTTTCGCTACTGTCTGTCAAAACGTTTTTTTTTTTGCTGCTTCGATATCACTTTCAACATCATCACATAAAATCGTTATCGCTTCGTTTTGAGAAGAGCCCTTTTGGTTGTTCATCGGTATTTTATTTCTTTAGAATTCCGCTATAGATCATTGTATTTTTTACGAACGAGTTTTTTAATATAAATTCTTAATCAAAACGAAAAATATAACAATTTTTCTTAGTTCCATTGATTTTTGAGAACCACCGAGAAAATGAAAATTAGCATATTCATCTTTACTATATTCAACTCCGACACCGTCGCAGACTAAAAAAAAACCATCACCCTACACACGCCACCAGCAATCGAAGAAAAATTTCCATACGACTCCCGCATACGAACCCGTTCCTTAACCCCTCAAAGTGACCTCCGACCTCGCAAAGCCCCGCCACCCACCTGGGCGAACAAACAGCGACACAACCCTTCAGCGACGACAAACGAACCCCCCACGGGGCATTAGCGACCACCGCCGACCTGCATAACGATGCAATTCCAGAAAGATTTGCACCGCAACACACAAACACACGCACGACCCAGTCGCAGGGGAGGAAACGGGGCGCAGCGGAGGCGACGTCGAATACTTTGTATTCCGGCTATACGGGTTTAACTGGCATAACTCGGTTAGACCGTGTTACCGGTCTCGGGCTCATGGCAACTCCACAAATTATCCACGACTCGAGACCACCGGAGGAGGACGTACGAGACTCCCGCGGGCTAATATCATAAAACAATTTGCGCGGTTCCGCTTCGCGCCGGAATCCACTTCGTTAGAACCTAATAAAAGGTAGTGGATGAGTTGTTTGTGTTTTTTTTTGGGGTGATGATACTTTTGTTTTGTTTCGCGTTGGATGTGTCGATTGTGTTTTGGTTTCGTGGTTGGTTGGGGGATGTGTCGTTAGTGAGATGTGTTGCGGGTTATTTATGGTTTTTGATGTTTTGCTATTTGATGAATTCGATCTACTGATGGATTGTTTGTATAGTTTTCGTTTTTCATTAGAATTCACTTTGTTAAAATCTGATAGATTTCGCTAATATATATTTTCTATTACGGTCTATTACACAAATTGATATCAATGAATATATAACACACTTGTTAAAATAATTACCTTAGTATTCAACATATAAGATAATATTAATTCTAGATATAAAATTTCATAGGCTTCTATCATAAAATCAATTTTCGCGATGCCGCTTCATTTCAAAATATAATACATTTATTCAAAGCATCAATGCCACACACTAAAGTCTTTTCATTTTAATTTATATTAATCAATTTAAAAAAAAATGACAATTACTCCAGCAATTTCCAACTACAAAAAAAATAGAACCGATAATAAAAAATTCGTTTGTTAAGTGTAAAATATTTACATCTTCATCGATATTGATCTTCCTAAACTATTAACTACGTGTGTTTAACGAATGAAAAATTGCACGTCACAGTAATAAAATTCTACTAAATTTTCAGTAGAATCGAAATACACGCGAATATATCAGTCGGTATGGCAGAGGCATGGTTTTTGTCGTTTTAGTTTATCGCCGTGATAAATTTCGCACATACTGAAACACTCGTTAGCGCTCCCCTAGAACATACGCCGAAACGTTTCCTTTGTCGAATTCATTACGTGCAGAGACTGGCTGAACAAACTTTCTCTTTTTTCCTTTATAAAAACCATTTTTTTCATAGTTCCCAAATTAAAATATGTATTTCACTATGAAGTTCGCACCGCTGAAATTTTCGAGACTCATCACTCTAAATGCACGTCCCTCCGGAAACATTGACCCAACTTGACCACAAAGCCTTCGAGCGATCGTCGGAAAACAAACGCGAGTCCTACACAATTCTGGTATAAACACAAACTTGCATAATCCGATGAAAGTTTGATGCAACCGAAATGCATTACGACGCGACGCTACGTGGCTTTTGTCAAACACGCCGAATGTAATCCGGACAGCCGTCTGTTGACGATCTCACGATCCTGATTTATACATTTTATATGTTGCAGAATTTGCATAAATTGTCTGCGATATGATTTTATGGATGTTATGAACCGAGGCGTGGCTCAATTTGTAGTTGGAGAAATTCGGGTGTTGCTGAAAAATCGAAAAATAGAGACGATGTGATTTATGTGTGTTCAAAATCGATGCAATTGATCTTTTGAAAATTTTAATATGTGTGTCGTCCTTTACAAACGTCTTTTGAAGAAAAAATATATTGCGATCCGTTTTTCCACTGACTGTTTCGTAATGTGCTTAAATTTAATATTGTTTTCGGTGTTCAAATCACCTTTTTAAGCTCCTTTCTCATTAATCCCCTTTCTGATGTCGTAAGCTCTTCGACATTTTAAGTTCGCATCGATTCCAGCGACGCTTTTCCTTTAAATTTCACGGCATTTATTCGAGTTTGATTTTGTTTTCAAACGACCGAGCTTCTACCCGTTTAACGACCGCAAAAACACGAAGCTATATTTTATTTCACCTGTTTGATTCTATGTACACATTTACCGAAAATTTATCGCGGTGAAACATTTAATTTTTACATTACACCATATTGGCTGTATTAAGTTCTGGAAAGCTGAAATTTCTAGAAAACAAAATCGATTCGTTCTGAGTACAATGAAATGGCGCGACTCTAACTAAACGATTTAATAAATAAAAGAAGTTTTTATTAGCACGAACACTTCCTGATCCTATATAGCCTTTCGTACGTTGCGAAGTTAGTCTTTTTCCGATTACGTATAGACGCAAAAGTGGCACGAGACAAAACAAATCGCGGATTCGAAGCGAACGTCAGGAAAACAAGTCGAAGTGAGACTTTCATGGCTCTTTTCACGGTGGCTTTATTTCGTCGTTGGCTTGGTGTGGGCAAAGAGGTTTTCAAAAAACAAATGTTTTCTTTAAGTCTGAGCCCGGGCGCCGCAGGCCTCTGTTTCTTTTGTCGGTAGACTAACAACTACTTCAGCTGAATCCCAAATTTTTCAGCTACTTATCACTTTCCGTGAATTTCGCATGTTCATATTCCAAATTCCATTGAAAAATCTAATTGGAAAATTCGCTCGTTTGATATTATTCATAGGAAATATTTATTACATGACTTCTCCGTAACTAGTCATTATTTTACTTGGTTACTTTTGAGTTTTGGAATTCAGAACTACAAAATTAAGAATTTCACATGAAAATTAGATTTTAGAACGTTTCGAACGCTTTCAAACTGCGCATTATCGACTTATTAATCCAATTCACTAATGATGACATGATACGTATATCAAACACGATATTTGAATCGTTAAATACCAAAAAGCGATACATTAATATTTCATTAAACAATGTTCAACTTAAACAACTTATCTCTTCAAATCTTTAAAACGAACCGAACGAGTGATCCAAATTACATCTTATTTGAAATTCAAAATGTTAAAAACTTCACGCAAGAACAATACCATACATATAAATCCTCTGCCCATCGCATATTCAACACGGCAATACATATCGCTTTTTGGAATTGGTCTACCCGAATATATATCACTTTCTCGATACGCATACATGTATTATTTTCAAAGCAGTCTCGATACAGTCGAACCGCTGATTAATGCGCGAACAAAGGCACCACGTCAAAGGTGATATAATGTATTGTCGGCAAACGGGGTGATAAATGAAACATCAATTCGGATTTCGCCACCCGTACACCGATGAATGATATTCGAGACGATAAGAGGTGTTTCCCGTCATGAAAAACACATCGGGAAATTTTTTCCGACGACGCCGAGAAAGTGGAGGAAAATTTTGCGCGATTCGTATGTATGTAGGCAATTAGGTATACGTTTTTTCGTAGTGTGAGTTCGGTAGTATATATATAAAAGGATTTGAGTATTTTTTTGTATTAATATTATTTCCGAGTATTATGTGCATTTTTCGGAATCAGTAATTGATAAATATTTAATAAATTAAATATTCATATTGATCTGGTGTGAAATCTTGTTTGACATTTCGTTCACAGTTCCATTCAATCGCAACTATATTGCAATTTTGTATTTATCAAAATCTATGAATGATTCATAAATAATAAATCGATCAAGTTGATTTGCAACGTAAATTCAAATGAACGAACAGTATAAGATAAAAATACATTTCAGAAATATCGAATACGTTAAAAGAAACATTTAAATATATAAATATAAATCAGGCGTTTTAGCCAATCTGGAAAGTTTCAAAAACAAAAAAAAACCGAGATTTTAAAACAAAAACCCTCAACGATAAACGGAAATCGAACAACATAAAATTCGTATACATTAAAATAGAAGAAATGTACGACCCAGTTCCCTTTCGCCCAACCATTATCGTGAACTTATCGCTAACGAAAGTCGAACACAAAAAGCTGGAAATTCGAGAAAGCGAGACTCTTGAGTAAAGAGATACTCAATCTGTGTTTTACATGTTTATAAAAATCGTTGAAAGCATATTTAAAAAACTAAGCTATAATCTAGTTTTATAATTAAATAAATGACTTATACGATTTCAACATATCCTAAAAATCTATTGTAAGTTTCAAATATTTTTTGCATTTCAACACCTGTCTACGGACCGCCAATTGAGAATCCCTTTTCTGGGAGATAACCCAAAAGTCCCACAGGAATACGGAGAAAAGTGAACATAAGGAGAAAAACAAATTTCGAACGCGAGACGGGGAAAACATTTCTCTCATTACGCGGCGCCATCAAATTTCCAATTAATTTTAATCGTCCTGCTAAAGTGCGGCTCGCGGAACGCAGTCAAGCCCTGCTAATTTGAAATCAAATGAATTATAAATTTTCGATTTGCAATTTTATCAATGTGTCGCCGAGTTTGAAAATAAAAAAAAATACGAGATGAAAAATTTATAATTTCGTCTTTTTCAAAAGTCAATCAACTTATTTTTCTGATTCAATGCACCGATATTCAAAGTAATATAAATATAGGCTAAAAATAATTCAATCGAATAATCTAGAATTCACTGTAGATTCATTTGAGTATTTTCTTTGACAAATACCTCCAGTTGTGTGCCCAAATACGATTCGCTTCTTTCGTAATACGATTAAATTTATTTAAGTCCGTATCGAGCATATGACTTTGCCGAATAGTGAGCCGCGTTTGCATAATATTATATTGTACTTAAAACAATGCCATATATTGTTTTATTATTATAATCATATACCATTGTACATAGGTACGAAATAATAACGCGAGCAAACACCAGTGACACGCGGCCTGTTGTTTTATGTTCAGGTTAACTTAACCTTTGCTTAATGCGCCATAAATTAAAACGTACCACATAGACCTTTTTGGTCATTGTACGAATCATAAAGGTTTAACCCCGATAATAGGTCAGAATTCAATGTGCCCGACGATTACCAAATAGGTAAAAACGGGACACGGTTTAAGGTCGATTTCGCTTTTTTCATCTATTCGATAATTTTATTGATACGAATATTCATTCAAAAAACAACCAAAATCCAACAGTTTTCGGAACAACCATCAATCAAACTCATAAGATCCAATCCAAAAAAGTGCAACGACACCATTAACAACCAAATCATTAAGTCGGCATTACACCAACAGATACCCTGAAAGAGAGAGAAGGGAAGAGAGTGGAAACGCTTTATGTTCAGCTCATTCTCATTTGTCGAACCCGCGTCACGGTTGTTTCGGCTTATCCGGCCCGTGAAAAATGTTTGCGCAAACCAAACATGAAAAGATTACGTTGGCAATATTCATGGCTTATTGCAACGGGGGGAGGCGGGAAAATCGCGTGGGGGGAGTGGCGGGGGAGCCTCATCCATTATTCACCGGCCTCGGTAAATATAAACTTGTGTTGCTCTTATTGCACGTATTTGTTGTTTGTTGTCGTTGCTAACATTGCCTGCTTTTCCTCTCGCGGAGGCTTCTCGTGCTACAATATTATGGGATTGGAAGTGTTTTTTTAGAAACTAAGCGGCTGAGATTTGACTAATAAATTGGAAATGTTTGAAAATTTATTTTTAATTGAATTAGATGAAGGAAAATGTCAATGATGATGTCTGGAATATTTTGTATTACAGTAGACCAGGCCTCGGCAGCCTATGACCCGTGGGTCACTAAGTGACCCGTTTGATGATTTTAAGTGACTCGTTAAATTCATTATTATTGGTTATTTATTATTTTTTCAATAAAATTTACAATATTATCTACTAAAAACTGTTTCAAAATATACCTACTGACCCAAAACCAAAAAAGTTTACCGAGACCTACAGTGGATTATATTTGGAAATTTAAATATATTTGACTATTTTTAAAGTCAGTAAGTCTTTTTTAACATAATTTAAAATTGAAAAAAATCAATCTATCATAGCAACAAGTAATATTCAATCAATATTTTATATTTACCAATCGAATGTTTTATTTATATTAATAATAAATAAAAGATACATAGATAAAAAAGGAAAACAAGATCATATTTTAATTAGTTAAATAATGAAAAATCAAACTATATATTCATCACGAAACCCTCTTCAATAATTAGATACGTAATTGTATATTTATTTCCAGCAGAAATACGGAGTGAAGACGTTACCGAAATAAAAGTAAGCATTGTATGTACGTGTACCGTACATCGATACCTGATTCCTATTTGATTCGATCTGTGTTGTTTTTCGCCTGATCTAAAAATGATACGATGATTGATTAAAAGCGGCGCTCCTTTTCCCGTTGAATCCTTCGCGTCTCGGAAAAACCGATTTTCCGCGCCTTCGATTTCCGTGACTAGTTTCCGCGTCTCGTGATCATTTTTAGCTTTTTTCACTTTTTTTGTGCACAGTTCTAAATTCGATCCGAACACAAAAACGAACAACGATAAACGAGCTTCAGTTTTTTAATTCGAATTAATTTATTTTCATTCGAAAGCAAATGCTATTCAGGAATCAACATGCGGCACATTTCAACCAAGAGAACATTTATACCTGTACAATCGATTTCATACTGTACCGTTTGAATATAAAAAAATCAGTTTTTTTAACATTTCAATCGGACTTCGAACTTTCTCGTATTCGATAAATACAATTTTTAAAAATAAATGATTATTTCATGGTACAGGTGCGCTCCCATAATGGCGTTATCGTTAAAACCGTTCTTGCAAGTCATGCAGCATCGTATCACGTACACCAATGACTGAATTTCAATTCCCAATACAATTACTGTTCTTTTTGCCCTTTGGATATCGCCACGTACCATCGCCCGCTCTTCCAGAGAAACCCTCGAAAGGCATACAACTTGTGTACCATAATACGTATTATACGTACGAACGTTCGATTCAAACTTAAAGAGAAAAAAGAGCGCGATTGAATTTCATATTTTATGACGGAGACACAATTTATAGAGGTATCGTATATGTTATATATTTTTTCGAAATTATTGCTTGTTTTGTTTTTGAAATAAATATTTTATGTTTTTTCATTGGTTTCAGTATTGAATAAATTGATTTTTGTCGATCGTTTGAAATAACAAAATGTTTTATTATTTCAAAAAAAATCCTTGGAAATTCTTGAATATTTTTAAATTCTTATCTATCTAATAATTCAAGTAAAAAATTTAATTATTTACATTGATTAAATATTAATAAAAATTAAAAAACAACACAACCACAAAATCGCATCCAGTTAAAAACAACATCCACAATCACACCCGAAAAAAAATGAATCGACGCAGTCCTGCCCCGAAACCCCCATTCATAAATCAATCATGGTGAAGTCAATATTGGAAACGAGCGCCTATTCCAACCCCCAAAAACCCAACCTAACCTAACCCTTATTTGTTCCTGCCCCCGGATAATATGTTCATATATTTTACATGAACAATCCTCGGGACGGATAACGATATCTTCACTCATCGCCGACCCGTTTGAATTACCGCAATGTTTTCGCCATGGGGTCTGCCGATCTTATAAATAATATATTTTATTCTAAGGGAGCGGAAATAAAGGTTGTTGTTTGGATGTTGTGTGTTTTCTAGGGGCGAATGCTGTGAGAGTTATTTTGTTTGGATTGTTGAGGTGAGAATTTAATTATGTTGTTTGAAGTTCTGCGTCGTGTAGTTTTTCTAATTGTTTCTTGTTCAAAAAACTGTGATTTTAAGTTAAATTGAAGTAAAAATTTACAGTTAGAATATAAATTTAATTTTTTTGTATCAAGAGTTAGTTTGTAATTGAAAATTATTCATTTATAAAATTAGCATTATGTTATCATATAATATTATATTTTCATTGATATTTTCTCTATATGTAAGTATTAATGATTAATGTAATGAGTTAAATTAATTTATCATAAACTAACCAATTTTGATTCGAAATTCATTACTTAATCAAATGACGAAGGTCACATAATTCAATTTATGTTACACATCGGATTCACATACATGTTTTCATTAATTTGTATGTTTGTTCGTATGCTCATATGAATATTATTCCATTTTAATTTGTACATTGTTAATTATTTACAAATAACAAAATTATAATTATACAATATACCAAACTTCAAATTAAATAACAATATATTAAGATCTTCAAAATTCATATTTCTCAACGACATTTCAAAATTTCATTAACAATAACTAAAAAAAATATCGAATCTCTGTACGAAACACCTAAAATTTCTAAATTTCACTTTTAACACATATCATATTCATAGTTTTTCGTCGACTAACAATAAAAAAATAGTTTTCCGCTTAATCTCCATACGAAACGACATCAAATGTAAAATTCAAAACTCGCATATCCTAGTGCAAAACTACGGTACGGCGCTCGCTTTTAATTAGCAAATAAACAACCGTCGGCTAATGGGTTAATTAATTAAATAACCTGGCCGTTAGATAAAGATCATCGGGCCTTTCTGCTGATCCTTTATCTACACGGGCCGCCATTGTGCCTCGACGGGGATAACCACTTAATTATTCATCAATTACGAACCTAATTTAACAGTCGGCCCGCCCTAGTCCGGCCCCGTAGCGTCGAAATGCTCATCATTCATTTATCCGGGCGAAATTTGAGCTGAAAATATTCGCTTTAGCGATGCGTTGCGTTTTTGGGTAGCGGGCACTTGATGTTATTCTATATGCAATTTACATGGAAAAATTTTCATAATTATTTTTTGATATTTACATCGTCTTTTTTGTTATAATTATGATTTATTATATTTCATATATTAGCAATTATTACATGTATATTTTTATATAACTTTGACATTCAATTACAAAGTTTCTCATCTAGGTAAAAATGGAAGGTAAATCGATTCGAACATGGAGGTGATTAATCCACTCGTCGATAATTTTCACCTTCTTTTTGCGGAAATGGCAAACGATTCTCGTTGACAGTACAAATATGGCTTTTGGCCATAACAAAGCATAAAACGTTCGCTTCGCACAATATTGACTCGTGATCGTGATTGATTTATGACCCTATTGCTCCGTACTCCAATACTTGACCAACACGTCTCACAACACGTTCAATAAAAATTTCTACGCTCCCTTTTTCATTTTCCGAATTTCCTTTTTTTCAGAAATTTAAATATCAACGGAATAATAAATTTTTGACCAATTTTTTCATTATCTGCTAATCAAGTGAAATCGTCATCGCTGCACAGGATTGATACATGATAATGTTTGTCGTGTTCAATGTAGTATGAACTCGTTGTTTCATACACTTGCTGGCGCATTGTATAATAATACACGTAATAATAGACACAAGTTGTGTATTGATGTCGCAGAACAAACTTGGTTCGAAAACAAACAAACGCTGTGAGTAACGAATTCCACAGGTGACGAATTTCGCATGCATTAACGAAGCGAACGGAAAGCTGCGGTACTACTCAAAGCTTCTGAAAACCGCATGTCCTCAATCTTCATTTATATGAATAAATTAATTAAATCGAATCTATATAAGGTCTGGGAAATACTCAAAAGTCCTTTCTCAAGCCAATTAAAAGTAATGGTTGTATTTTTCTAGAATAATCAAAGTCGGAAATATAATATAGGAATAATTTCCACTAATGCGTCAAATATATTGATCATAACTTATATAGTGTCCGCGGTAAAACAAAACCTTTCTGATAGCATAAAAAATTCAGGCCATATTTCCTTATCCCATGTGTCCATTAAATAGTGAAAAGGTGAAGGTACTTTATCGAGAACGGCATACTGAAAACTATCCTTTGTTTTATAATACTTTGTAGATTAATTTTAACAGTTACTGACATATGTAGGGCATACTAAATTTTTAGAAATAATCGTTTTAAAAATTATTTAGTTGAAAATAAAAATATTTTTCCCAAGCGAAATAAATTATTTGAAAAAGAAATTCAAATTTCAATAATCGTACATTTTTTTAATCAATTACCTTTTTCACTAATTGCACATATGACCATCACTACTATTATCATGTTCCTATACACGAATGAATAAAATTTTCAAAAATTTCCTCACACAAGAAAACTCCCATTTAGAAACCGTGAACAAAACGACAGCACCAACAAACTCAAACACCGCTCTCACTATATGACCTAATCGTATAAACCGATGAGCAAAGTTAGAGAACCCGTCAGTTTGAGAACCTCCTACGAAATGCAGCGGTTCCCAACCTAGCTTCGATCAACGTTCCGCGCGAATATAATACATGCGCGGGAATTGTTTCACAATCAAAAGCGGTCACAATTAATGCACTTTATTATGCAGGCGAGTGCGGCAACAAATCGAATCAGCCCGCCGCTCGTATTATTTAGACCAATTTTCATATATTTACAAATGTTTCGAATTGGCGGCGGCACGTGACTGCACCCCGTAGCCCCGAAACGAAGTTTCGAAATTTCAAATTGGAATATGCGTTTGTCTAATGAGCGTATTGTGAAATTGGCTTTTGTGCAATTGAATCCTGAAATTTTATATTTTATTATAAAAATAATCTCTTTGTGAATTTCCGGATTCATTAGAAACACACCCAACCTTCTTTTCACATGGTTCAAAGAAAAAAAACTGGTTATTTTTTTTACTTTAACACGGTATGATATGATAAGGTTCGGCGTAATTATAGTTATTAAATAAAAGCAATCGATTTTTTGATGATTTCACATGGAGAAATTTTTTCACATTAAAATTTTTTTATAAATTATATTTGGATGGAAGTTCCATCAAAATATACTGATAAAACCCATTTCCAATTTTTGTATGGTCGCCAGTAGGATCAGGGATCAGTATATATTTATTTTTTTGAAAGGGCCAGATCGTTAAAATTTTAAACTCGACAGGCTGGATAGCAAACTTTAAGATATTTAAAGTATCGGATCGGATTCATTTAAACTGCGCACATACTCAATAATGATAATAATAAAATAATAAACAAAACCCACATTTTTTTCACCAATCACTAGTTTTCTTTAGTTGCAAATCACTGAACGTGGAGATTTACGACTGTACCTTACAAATTTGAAGCCAAATATTGACCAATAGATATCGGGACATAAGGTTTATCCCTCTCATTAACAGCATGTATTCATTTTATGTAAAAATTTTATCATGTTTTTATTTGTTTCATTCCACATCTTAAAAGCTTACTCGCATTTCATTTTCATAAAAAAAACCAATAAAGATAAGAATAAAAATTGTATATTTTTTTTATAATCGTCCACTATATAAAAAACTTGTTGCATTGTGTTCATATTTGTATTAAAAAGTTTAGAAAACTTCACAATTAGGCATCCTGGGAGGGGG
>JAOXNN020000068.1:229790-244038 GCA_028571205.2 Hydropsyche betteni | reverse complement strand
AATATGCGTTTGTCTAATGAGCGTATTGTGAAATTGGCTTTTGTGCAATTGAATCCTGAAATTTTATATTTTATTATTAAAATAATCTCTTTGTGAATTTCCGGATTCATTAGAAACACACCCAACCTTCTTTTTACATGGTTCAAAGAAAAAGAACTGGTTATTTTTTTACTTTAACATGGTACGATATGATAAGATTCGGCGTAATTATAGTTATTAAATAAAA
Source organism: Hydropsyche betteni (assembly GCA_028571205.2). Taxonomy (NCBI): domain Eukaryota; kingdom Metazoa; phylum Arthropoda; class Insecta; order Trichoptera; family Hydropsychidae; genus Hydropsyche; species Hydropsyche betteni. The sequence goes on along the minus strand of JAOXNN020000068.1, from coordinate 243,812 downwards.
ACAATCGATTTTTTGATGATTTCACATGGATAAATTTTTCCGCATTGTAATTTTTTTATAAATTATATTTGAATGGAAGTTTCATCAAAATATACTGATGAAACCTATTTCCAATTTTTGTATGGTCGCCAGCAGGATCAGGGATCAGTATCTATTTATTTTTTTGAAAGGGCCAGATCGTTAAAATTTTAGACTCGATAGGCCGGATAGCAAACTTTAAGATATTTAAAGGATCTGATCGGATTCATTTAAACTGCGCACATAGTCAATAATGATAATAATAAAATAATAAACAAAACCCATATTTTTTTCACCAATCACTAATTTTCTTTCTAAAAAAAGAAATCAATTGCAAATCACTGAACGTGGAAATTTACCACTGTACCTTACAAATTTGAAGCCAAATATTGACCAATTGATATCGGGACACAAGGTTCATCGCTCTAATTAACAGCATGTATTCATTTTATGTAAAAATTTTATCATGTTTTTATTTCTACACACATTTACGTTTCCACATCTAAAAGTTTACTCGCATTTTATTTTTATCAAAAAAACCAATAAAAATAAGAATAAAAATTGTATATATTTTTTATAATCGTCCATTATACAAAAAACTTGTTGCATTGTGTTCATATTTGTATTAAAAAGTTTAGAAAACTTCACAATTAGGCATCCTGGGAGGGGGTCTATGAAAAGTAAAATACTGGGCTAAGAGTTCACAGGAAAAATAAGTTTGGGAACCTATGATGTATACTTTTGATAACAATGTAAATTTTATAAAATACTTAATTATTGAGAACAATCACTTCTAATTGAGGGTCTGACAAAAACTCCTTAATTCTACTGTTAAATGGATTTTGAAATATGGAATTGTTTTTGCACTTGTTTCAAGATCTGAAATACACTTTTGTAACTGTAATTTAACAACTGCAGATATATTTTCTGAACTTATTCAGAAAATATATCTGCTGTTTTTGCTGAAAGCCAGAATTTCTAAATTGATTCAAATTTTTCAAATTAACCAAATTGTATAATAATAACCAAATTTTTTTTAACTTTAACAAATTCCACATAACAATGATCTCAATTCCGAGCATTCACACAAAAAATTCGACACACGAAACTTTCCACCTAACCACATTTCCCCAAAACCGCGAAACTGCAACCGCACAAACGACCCGACACCCCATAAACCATCATCGAAATCGAAACCGCCATAAAATTGTCATCGCCGCGGAATTCCTCGAACGCGACGGGCCCGTTGATTAAACGGCGCGCAAATGGCGCTCGCACCACGCGACTGCATTTAAATGCACGTGCACGACACACACACGCATAAGCATATGTATATATATATACACGATCGGTGTATGTAGCGATGGTGAAACGTGTCGTGTGCGTCGGATATTGCGGCGGGCGTTGCGGATTGAGCGCATTCTAGTCGCCATTCGGAATGATGCAATCGCCATTCCGGGCCAATCAACAGTGGCTTAATGCGGGCTCCGAAAACGCTCGGATGGGAAGGAAGGCTTTGTGGATTGGTGTTGTGGGAAATTTGAATGAATTGTGTCTTTGAAATTTTCGGTTTGGTTGTCTGTGAGTTTTTATGTGTGTGTATTATATCGAAATTAACCTGGGGAAATTTATGAATATGTTTTGGATTTTATTTTGTAATTCTTATGTAGTTAAATTTTGATTTTAGATTACGTTCGATTAAATTAAAATCGGGCAGAAAAGTTACTTTATGTGAGTTGTAAAAAAATCATAATTGGCCAATTGTATAAATTTGTTTGAATTGCTTTTACTAATTCGTTTTTTTTTTAATAGACATAAACGAAATTCTTTCACGGTTTCGAAATTTCACAGAATCGTAATTGCTTCACAGTATTCGCCTTCTCTCTATTTACTCTGACAGTCAAGATTTTCTTAAAATTTGTTCACGTTTATTTAATTCATTAAATTTGTTGTTTACGCTCTACAATAAATTTCCCAAGATTTTTCCAGACAAGAACATAAATTTTTCACAATGGTTGTTGAACTTTAATTTCAATTGCAAAATGGACCAAACAAATTATTTTCATAAATTAAATTAATTTGAAAGCAGGACTGAAGCACTTTCAATTCAATTCCTCGTAACAAACTGAATCGCAGCCCGATAAATAAACACTATATTTCGACACAAAAAATACCGAATCTTTCTCAAAGACTCCTTTAAATCTGTAAAATCTATAAATTCCCACATCTTATACGTATTTACATATCGTTAAATTTTCACGGCACATGTCTCCCAAGCCTGTTCATCTTCCAGCCTGACGGTGCATCAAAACTGCACAACTGCATTCTGTTATTGCAACAGAGCGTAATCCTGTCGTGCGCATTTATTTTATTCGCTCGGCTCTCGTCTTTCTTCTTCAGAAGAATAACTTCGCAATAAAATCGCGTCGTACTCGAACAATTTTGCGTTCATGCTACGATAAATATAATTCCTTTTGTTACCAGCCCTTAACATGAGCTCGAATGGGACTAGTGGCTTCTAGGTTTTAGACTCGAATCTGCTTAGTCTCGAATTAACAACCCAGACATATTATATTTAATTTCGCATGCCCCAGACGTCTGAAATGAAATGTAATTTCGCCGAATCGCCGATCGAAATATTGAATAACATTCTTCGATTGTGCGATATTTGAATGGGCAAATTGAGTCTGGACTTGTGTTTACACGAAGCCAAAAGGCGAAAGGGTAACACGCAAAATCAATCAGTTCGTTTTTAGCGAACAGACGCCTGTCTGGGGGTCTAGACAAGTTACTGCGAACGAAAACCGTACCTTTTTAGTATTATACGATAGAATTAGTCGAAAGCTTTCGCATATAGTGCAGATTATTTATCGAAATAATTATATAATATGAGCATAAAATTGATATAAAACGCCCGTCGAAACGTTCTCAATTTCGAAAACCTCTCGCACAGAATTTTATTCAGCATACGATGACCGATACATTATTTTCGGCACAAACGAGAAATATCAATTCGATAATGGAGGCGCGATAAGAAAAAGATTTATTGTATATTAGCGGCGTGACCGGCATGCCATCCATCACTGGCTACCAGGGCTCGGGATCGGATCGATGTATCACCTCGCTAGCAAATATTAAATCCAGTTGTTTGATTTTCAACCCTCATCCCCTGTTGTTCACCTTTGAGGATGGACCACGCTTGTGGAGTTGTTTGCTTTTGTAATCGACGCGCTTGAGTGTGTGATGTATGTGATGAAATTTCAGTTTAGTTTGATATTAGTTATCAAGTGTAAAGTGTTTGGAGATATGTTCACTCAAATGATAGCGCGTTTGCATTTTTTGAGAAAAACAATCAAATTTCTATGTAAAAGAAGGAAAATTGTTCGCTTGTTACGGAAAATATTAACAATATCTTCGTATTCATAAAAAAATGTAATTTGTACTTTATATATTATGTATACATAAGATTTTTTTAAATTAAGATATCTTGATTCATTATTTATCAAAATTTATGATTTTTTTTTAATTCGATAAAAAATTTCAACCATTGAAAATATATAAATATCAAACTTAACACTATCATCAATCAAATATCGTAAACATTTTCAACTTATAAAAATCAGTTTGAAAACACGGCGAAAAGTTGGAAAAAATTTTCGACACGCAAAAACAAATTGAAACAAAAATACATTGAAATCGGAATCCTCTAGTATGCACATAGTAATAATTCGGCTCGGGCTGGTTTCGCACAATTGTTAGCGTACGTTTAATTGGATTCGTTTGAAAACGGTGAATTTGCAAACGACACTGCGAAAAGCCGAAATCGCATTCCGCCAAAAGGGCGCGGTGTATTATATTGAATTGGATTTTCGGAGCTTCGTTGTCAAGTGTCCGTTGCATTAGCACGTTTCTTATGCCGCATTCCCAAATATTTGTTTTATAAAAACAAAAAAATATGTATGTGTTTTAATATTATTTAAAATCAAATTAACAGTTTAGTTTTGCAAATATATACTGAATCGGATTCAATTACTAAAGCTAAGTGAAAATTTACATAATCGGGTAATTAACACGTATGATTGATCCGAAATTTCATTCGTATCCAACACCTAAAAATATTCCTACTTCTTATAATTTATACAAAAAAAACAACATCAAAATCATCTCTACGTATTTATATGGAAACAAAATCAAAATCCACTGCAACCATCAGATAAAACGCACCACCACAACCTGTCAATTGATTTTTTAATTGTGAAAACACTATCTCAATTAAATTTTCCCGCTGCTTTAACGATTTTTCGACGCACGTACACGGACTCGTTATTATATTACTTTGCACACACACGCTTTACGTCGAAATGTAAACGTGCACGCGTTTATTGGATAACGACGAAAATCAAATCGGGTCGCCGCACAAAGTTAATGTACAAAATGTAAATTCGAACGAATGCAAACTTTATACCAAATATTCTCATGTACAAAGCAATGGATTTAAACAAACGAATAGTTATTTGCGGAATTTTACTAACTGAAACTTTTCGCAAGTTTCAAAAATATGTATTTGCATGGCGAAAAAACGTCCTCAATTTTTAAATCTGATTCAGTTGACAAATTTATTTTGAAAACTATTATGTTTATATATTTTCTAGTATACAACACAAAAATATATCTAAAACATAAATCACATAGATTACACTTTACGATATGTATATTTTCAAATATTCAAAGTAATATACATAGATCATTAACATTATTTTCGCTCAAATAATTTGAAGAATGTAAACAAGTCACATCATTCCAACATAACTTTTATAACCTGTGCTAAATGCAGCAAAAATTATTAAACCATACGTATTTAAAAATAAATTGAGTAGATACAGGCTTCCATGCACGTTTAAAACTACATCACACTTCAATTTTCTATAAATACTAAATTAACGTACTCATAAAACCTTCTCAAAACTCATCTACACATACAAACTCAAGCACTCAAACGATCTTTACATACATCCGTTCCGAAATCGACACGTACATCCTATCATATAAAATTATGACTTTGAAAATGCAAATTCCACTTAAAATATAAAATTTCATCGACATCTATTCATTTCACTATAAAAAAATTCTCACACATCAACAAAAAAACCACAAGATCATTGCTTACAAGAGGAACGCGAAGATTGCGCCATATGCATTATTCGCCCAGCGTTCGGTGCAACAAAGTGCACTCGAGGAGCATTTCGCAAATGCACTTCTCTGCATACACTACTCACTTACCGGCCGACGAGTGCTTGGGCTAAAATCAAATTCGAGCCCTGGTTCGTCATTCGTGAGAGCTTTCGCGTGTATTTAAGTTTCTGAATAGCGCCGAATGGAGTTTTAGATGTTTGTATTAATCGTGGATTTCTTGTTTGTCTGATGTATATTATATAATAGAGAAGAATATGATCAGTATTGTAATTGCAATGAAATTTTTTGAACAGGTTTGAGGAAGTTTCTCATTCAAATTTCAAATCAGTTTTAAGTCATGTATGAAATTATAACTGAACCAATATATATATTATAATATATATAATACTAACTAATATAACTATTTTTGAATCAATGAACAATAAAATCAAATTTTTTCTATAAAAAAACGTTGATTGAATGAAAGATTTCAGTAAAAATTGAAGCATTTTTATAAACGAGATTAAATGTCAATAAAAAATGGATTATTTAAATAAATAACATTTGATTACTTTATCATATTATAATTATATTGAATCGATGTTCGAATTTATGAAAAAAATGTTGATGGCAATATAATTGAGTGTGCTTGAAACTTTAGGTGATTTAGTGTGCGATTACGTGTGTCTTGGCGTTAATTGATAAATCTTATGGATTTTCGTCTTATTTTCATGGGTTTCGTGTACGACATGACTATTTAATCGGCTTATTTAATCCGGCCTAGATTAGCAAAGTTGCAGAACGAAACTTTGGCCTCCTAATCGCTTCGCATAAAATATTTAATCCGGCAACAAAACGGGAGCACGCCCCACTGTTCTCGCTCCTTGTTCGTTATTGTTGTTTTATGTACTTACATATTATGCATTTTTAATTCTAACCGTGCGAGATTTTAATTATCTCTCAAATTAGTTATTCGAATTTCAATAATTAATTGTTTTGATCCATTGTTTATAAATCACTTTACGTTGTAGTCGGTTCTATTCTTGTCAAATATTATTCCAGCGAGAAAAAAATCAGGAAAAATCCCAGACAGATAAACAATGTTATCTCAATGTAGCCCTTCATATCACAGTACATTTGACATTCGGAAGTGTCGTCTAATTAAATAGACCCTTTATATCACGGACGGACGTTAATTGCCGGGCGTTAGGAGCGCTCGCCTCACACGACTTTCTCTAATATTGTACCATCTCACTCTATATATATTTCAGCAAAATATATTATGTTATAAAATATTATACAAACGTAATGAAGAGGAAATTCAGCCAATTTCATTAAATATTACAGATTTAAGAACTCAATTACTACCATTTCCTCATAAGATTTTCGTAAAGGTTTAAATATTACTCAAAATTCAGAGATTTGTTTAGTTCTATTTAAAAAAAAATTATTCTAGGAAAACCAGAATGAAAAATTTATTTTATTGTATAAAATAATTGATTCTAAGTTATATCTATTTGTTTTTTATTTTTCATACATCGTTTTACTAAAAATCAAAATTAAAAAATAACTGATAATATTCGATAATAATCTGAAAGTATTCAAAAAATTCTTAAATATTATTATATTATATATCAATACTCGTGTGAGAAAAAATATTTTTCCAGCCCATAATTCACATGGGAAACATACGTTATTTATATTGCAAAATACGTAGAAAGCAATAAAAAAATAAAATGATCATTACACGCCGCAATTAACCGAACTTCCCCTCAGTACGAACCACAACGTTGAAGAACTGCCGCCGCGGAACTTAAATCTCTTCGGGGCCGCATCCGGGGCCTCATTTCTGGAGCCGCTAAATCGCCCTTTGTACGACGTGCAGGGCCTTGTTTCTGTTTTATTTTTATCTATATGTGTTTTTTTTTTCAGGATTTTTTCAGCGACCTCCCTCAAAGGGCTGAATTATCGGGTCGGGATGTGCATACGTTACCGGGACGTAGGGAAACAAAGCTCAGGGGCGGAGCCACACATGCAAATAAAGGGCCAATCTTCTCGGGCTCGCTTATTCGGGATAGGATATAGAGCAAGGATTCACAAACTTTTTTCGATCGATCATTAGAATTTTCTGATTTTTTTTTTTATACATAGATTGACACTATTTTTCACTTCTAATAATAAAGAAAAGATAACTCTCAAAAAGCTCAATATTCAAAATATTGTTTAACAAATAATTTTTGATTAAAATACGCGATTATATTCAACTATTATTTTTTGCTTAACTTTAATAAAAACTGATGCGTTTTGCAAAACTATATCGTTGATTAAAATTATATGAAATTCAAAAATTTTTGAGGCGCGATTTTTGTTCGTGGACTGGTGATTGAGAAACGTCAATATAGGGTAAGTGGGTGAATGGGATCGAGAAAGGGGGTCTAAAGGGGTAAAAGGGGCCCCGTGGGGGGCGTAGGCGCAGACGGGTGCAAAGAGCGCAATCAGACGTGCGCCCCCAAGATTTACCGGCGTGCCTGGTTCGCCTTTTGTGTTTGCGCTTTTTTTTTTTAATTTAATACAGTTCTGTGTGCTCTAGGTCGCTATGAAATGTTCTGAGATAATCTTTTTTCATTTTTTTCGGTGTGAATTTTTTTTAAGATTCTTTCATCTGAATTATACATAACGATTGTTTGAATATTGCAATGAGTTTAATAACATAATATGCGCAAGAATTGTAATAAAAAATATATTATAAGTTATTAAAATAAGGATTAGGTGATTATGAATTATTTTGAATACGATGAAAAAATTGATTTTTTTTTTCAGCATGTTATAATTTAACAGAAGAACGAACAAATTTTCCTTTAAAACTCTTTCCATTTCATTTTTTTAGAATCAGACTACATTCTGAATTAAAATTAGTAAAATTTTAAAATAATATTTTGAATTCTTTCAAACAAAAAATTTGACGATGAGTGAGTTAAATTTATGGTTATTGAAAACAAACGCCATCGTCTAATTTGCACATCCTTCAACTATTCGACAGTTTTTCAACGAAAAGCGATCTACAAAAAAGTCCATCCCCTTCATCATACCCACACCTCTAATTAAATTCAAATTTGCCGCCCTTCTCCCCTCTCCCGAAACAAAAGAGCCCAGATAGCCCGTCGGGGCCGGGCATAACCGTCGGCGGGCGCGCATAGTTCCTCGTCTTTTTAAATATTTGAACGTTTCGCATGCACAGAGGTGGGCCTTTACGAGCGCACATATTTCCATTTTAGTGCTGCGTTTGGCGGGAAACAAGTGGCACTCCTGGTGGACCAGTAATCTCTTTGTTCGAACGCGATTCTCACACCGAACACACGATTGATGCGCTCATCGAAACCTGACTTGGTTCTAGCGGTGCATGTTTCCGGGAATGTGTATTTTTGGAATTTCCAAAATGCACCCAAAACTATTTTTACACAGTTTTGAAATAACACGGTTCAAATAAAAGGAATAGCTTATTTTTTTGCATAGTTTTTTTCACTTGTATTATATTATTATACCACAATGGTAAGATTTGGCGGAGGCCAATATGCAATTGTAGTTATTAAATGAAAATTTTTGATGTTTTCACATGACGAAATTTTTCCGCGTTATAAATTTTTATTAAATATTTATATTTGGATGGAACTTCCATCCAAATATACTGATAAAACCTATCTATAATTTAAATATGGTCACCATACATTTTTTACATGGTAGTTTCTGGAACGTATCTCCTGTATAAAAGGAGGATATGGTATATACTTTTGTGTGATGCAACATCACGTGTACAGTAAACTTCCCTTATAACGTCATGATAGATTCCACATTATAGGGGATTAAGGTTTTTCAGTTTTAATCTTTTTTTGTGACATTTTTACTTGTTAACTGCTTGTTTTAAATGTATTAGAAAAAAAATAAAAAATATTGAATTTGAATGATATAGGAGGAGAACATTATAGGGGGGTTTACTGTAGTTCTATTCGCCAGCCATTGCTGAATAAAGATCTCCTTAAACTTTCATTCCTTTCGATTTTAATCTAACCTGAATATACCTGTAGTTAAATTATTTATTACAATAAAAATTTAAAAAAAAAAATTTTAAATTGATAAAAAAAAATTAATTAAAATTTCTGATATATATTACAACCTGTAAAACATATTTTAAAACTAACCCATTAAAAAAAAATCGCAAATGGCCACCCCGTCCACCCACAGCGTGAACGCATCCGTCACGCCCCATACCAGGGGCGGGCTCAGTAGTCCGACGTGTCCATTACGGCCCACAATACACTCGGGCCGCTCGTAAAGCATAACACTCTACATTTTTTACGCAACAACGACGCCTCATGTACAAATGAGATACTTTGCAAAGGAAAAACACGCGGGGTGGGTGGCCCACTGAAATATCGGCGCTATTTGCAGCCCGAGGTACTTAGCTGAACGTATTATGACAAGGACCTTCACAGCCTTTTTTTGTATTTTTTTTTTTAATCGGTTTGATATTCGAATTTCGTGCCACTCTGGGTGGTGGTAATAAAATTTTTATTGAAATTTTCGGTTATTTATTGCTGGGGTTTGTGTGAGACTGAGAGACGGATGGGAAATTGTCAATCTTGACTCGGAAAAAATGAATTGAAAATGTAGGTCAGATGTGTCTTTTGATTATATTTCTGGCGATAATCTGAAATATGTTTATTTTATTTTGAAAAATGCTTTCTGTAGACCAAAAATACGAATATATTAGTGTATTTGAATAATATTTTATTCAACAGAAATATGTAGATGAACTTTGGATCCGCCTATACTTATCGTCTGTAATATAACAAACTTAAAAACTGGAATAAATTTTGATTCAATATTTAAATTTATTATCATCATGTAAAGTCAGTTTCTCCAAAGCAAACACCTTTACGATACAATTAATGTATAATAGCGATAGAAGAAAGTGTGAATACTAAAAATTATCAAATTATTTCCAGCTAACGCTCACAATTTTAATATAATATGATACAACTATTTATCAACCGCACTATCACTTAATTTCAATGCTCGATCGAAAATAGTTCATTCTTTAAAACTATAACATTAACCTTTTTAAAATTGAAATATAAAATGATACTCATCAAAAAATATTCTGATTTGAAATAGTAAAACGCATTTCAAACAAAACCTTCACACAAACAGAAGCGAAACGGACGCTTTAATTCCAGGGGTGGATTTAAACCGGAACAAAACAAACACACGACGAATGAAACGGGTCACCGATGCCATAACAAATTCGCCCTCATTACGCCGGTCACTTTTTTTAATAAGTCCCTAAAAAGGGGCCCTACTAAGGGCAGGGGCAGGACGCAACCAAAGGGAGGCGCTCTTCGGGACTCGGGCCCGTGTCCCGATAAAACAACAGACAAAATAATCCCGTTCGCTTATCCACCACAGGACGAAACAGGAGGATGGGAACATGGGGGCTGGTGAGCTATCCTCGACCCGCTTCTGTTCTTGCAGGGATGATAGGCATATGTGTTATTATTGTTATTGTTACAAGTTTCTACTTTTTTTATTTTATTTTGATTGCATTATAAAATTTGTGAGTTTTATAATTTTTATATGAAAATTTTAAAATCATTTGTTTTACATCAAAGTTAGTCATAGATGTTAGTGAAACATAACGTGATCGATCTATGATTATAATCTTACATAATATATTAGAAACCATTTAAAAAATATATCTTTCTCATGAAAAATTTACTTCTTTTATTACTATGTAGTGAAAATATACAAATTACATCAAAAATTTCTTGTCTTAAAATGAAAAATATAAGCGATGCATATAATGATGGTGATGATAGAATATTTAATTTAAAAATAATTAAATTAAAATATGAGGGTCGAACAGCATCAAATAGTCATAATCAAGATTTGGGATCCCATATATCAATCAAGCGTATGGGTCTCGTATCGCGATAACGTTTCTAACCCCACAATATGCATTGAGATATGCGATTCCCCTTTGTTACACAGATACGATTCACAATTTTCCTCGGAAAATGTACCCATGCGAACGTATTATACTTGCTAATCCCGGTAATATAAAATCATTAGTTTCTGGCGGATATCTCGAAAGTGTATCGCGGATTTCCAAAACATGGGACGCATGATGCGCAAAAAACAGCACGAATTCGGATTATATTGATAAGTTTTATATATGTATGGAAAAAATAATTTTTCAAAAGAGATTCCAAAACTAACATGAAAATAAATTGAATGTCAATTTTAACGTCGTACGAATTGAACAAAATTTTCGAAATTAATTCCTTTTAATTTTCTTACTGCAAATATTTTTAAACCTCGCATTATCGTAAATAAAATAAAAAGTGTATTTATTTTTCAAGGGTCTCAAATATAATACTTAAAGCACGCTAGCCTGACCCTGGTGATTAGGCAAAGTTTAGAAACCGCTGCCAAACATTGAACGTATACGCAACATTTACGTATTATTCACTCATGGGTACTCGTTAAAGTAAGCGCGTTTAAGTTAAATTTCCATATTATCATAATGAAATTATCTTTCATAGAATATGTCAGAAAAATTCCCGTTTCATAAAAAGTGTGCCTTTGAGGCTCGAATTTCAACTGAGTTGAAAAATACGTTATTGCAGCCAAGCATTCTGAAATTTTCTTCTCGCGTAACATAATTTAGCAACAAAGAAAATTCTCTGCATTTAAGCAATGCCGGTACTTTCATTTTTCTGCTTGTACACGAAAAACGGGATTCAACAAAGGATGCGTTATTAAAAATTTAAACGAAATACGAAGACACGAGTTAATAAATACAAGCCGCAAGTACATCGCTCCTATTATTTTTTTTCGATACTTACAACATAGGCTGTAAAAAACGAACACCTAATTGTTGAATGCTTATTAGCTCAAAATTTCAAACACTATGTACACGTCAATGGTACTTTGGCCGCAAAGTAATCACCCTCCGAGGAGTAATTTAACATATTTCAGCCGGTTACGAGCATAATATTAAGATGCATATAAATTTTAAGCACGTAGAAGCGATCGTGAACATTTTATACTATCACACGATCGAGTTTGGATGTGTGCGTTTTTAATATTCATTTCGGTATATTGCCAGTTAATTAACTCGTGAAGGAGCCTAATTTGGTCGTAATTCTTTGACACTATGACAAAAAATGGATTGCCGCTTTTCGCGACTAAATTTTATAGAGTTTTGAATAATTGAATTTTCTTTTATGATGTTAATTATATCATCGAAATTAAAAAATATTATAGTTTATACAACTTTTACAATTTTTTTGATAGATTGATTCATTTTAGTATTTTCAAGTATCAAAAATAATTTGAATAAATATTTTTTTTAAATGAATACAATTTATAATTTAAAATAATCTGACTCGTTATCTCGACATAATGGATTTAAATAAAAAATACGATATGATATGAAAAAAAAAATTCAACGTAACAAACTGCAAATTGATCGCCCCCAAATACATGACAGAACCCTAAAAAAAAAAACCACCCCAGAAATCAATCCCGTATATTTTTATACGCCCATTATTGGAGTCATCGATGACTGACCATAATCGGGCCGATAATTCCGCAGAATCGGACGCCAATGGGCGTTGGGCGGCCGCCGGACCAAGGCAGGGGCGGACAGGGGGCGGCAGGCCCGCAGACCAGGGCCGGGCCGTGTCCACCTTCGTCACGTTGGCCCTGGTAAGGAGATAAGCCCGAAAGCCTCGCGGTAACGCCGCAGCTGATCCTGGTGGGATCACTTTGATTGAAACTGGGCAGTGGGCGGTGGGCGGGGGCGGGTGGATTTAGTTGGTGGTTGTGGGCGTGGGGTGGTGTGCTTAATCTTTTGATATTTTATGACGGGACGGCAAAAAGTGCTGCCGGTATGGATGTCAATTTTGCGATTTTTTTTCTCGGACGATGGGCTTTTTTATTAATGGACATAACTGAGAGTTTGTTGTAGGTCGTTAAAATATATTTTTGTGGATGGTTTGAGTTTTTATTTGTTATGTTTGATTTTTTGGTTTCATGTGTACGTATACAGTCAATGAAACTAAAATATGTATTTTTTATTCATTAACATGATTTTTACAATTTTGTTTTCAACAATTTAACCTTATTGAATAGTAAATAGTATGTTCAATAGATTAACATAACCAGAAGTTCAGCATTAAAAATGATTTCTTATATTCGAATTTTTTGAAAGTTGACCATACCATTTTTTTTGAAAATTACCTTTTCCCAATCACTATATAACGAACATACGTAATAATAGAAAAATACTCAAACTTTCCAAAGTACTAAAAAAATACTATACTGTACAATTTACAAGCTACATATTTCTATAACACAACATCTATTGCTCTACCAACTATTCAAAAAAATCACGATTTTCTCAAACAAACATAAAAATCCAAACGCTTTAAAAAACCTAACCCTCAAAACCTCATCACACTCTCCTCCCTCCCAACTTAAAACCGATCCTGTCAATTTCCATCACATCTCAAAAATTCGAAAAAAAAGACCCTCATCGTCACCGACTTTTCAATTAATTAAAACGCATGTCTGAAGCGCTTCGGCGTGCGTATAATTCAAAGTAACGGCCGCGATTATTGCCGCCGCAATAACATTAACGCCCGTAACGCCGTTATCCTTTATTGCGTGAGCGGCATTAGCCTCGGCCATAGCCCGTTCGAGAACGCGGGGGGTGTGGGGGGGGGGGGGGGGCGGGGGGGGGGGCCCGGGCCCCCCCCCGTGGAGACCCTG
>JAOXNN020000068.1:178963-219419 GCA_028571205.2 Hydropsyche betteni | reverse complement strand
CCCGGGACCTCTCCTACGATAGTCGAAGAACGACACCACGACGCCAAACGTCGAATTGAGCGAATGTCTTTTTTTTTAAATATGAACTATAAAATTATTGTTAATGATTCTAATATGGTCTTTATGCGTATACGCCTAGCTTCCATAATATTGTGAATTATAAATTGATTAATTCAAATCGAGTACGGGCATCAGGTAGCCTATATGTCACAGACAAATAACAAATGACTACTTTGATTTTATTAATTAAATATTAAATATTCAAATCGGGTTTTCATATTTTATAGTTTTCCGTTTCTTAACAAATCCATACCCAATGTTATTAACATGGGGCCTATATACTAGTATATATTATAATATTCGACAAAACAATTTTCAATCGATTTCCATAACTCGTCACACGGCATTCGACACTTCCAAAAACGCATCCCCAACCATCTATTTCCGACATAATATATTCACACACCAACAAACGACCTCCCAATCGTCTCACGACCCCAAACAAAACTCCACTCAAAATCAAAAAAAATGAACAAACCTCCAACTTTCAACCGAACAACCAAAGAGTCCACCCCGCCGCCATTTACTACACTCGTCCGCACACACACACGACACGCATTGTCCTCGTCGTCACGTACTCGCATACTTCCTCGGCCCGTAACGGGCCAAAGGGATGACATGGCGAACGGTCGTGACGACGGTTTTCGAAAATGCCGAACTGTCGCCTGTCTGTGACATCGTCACGTAGCCACTCCACGCGATCACCTCGCTAGCTATCCGATTCGGTCTCTTTCTGTTGCTGCGCGAGACACTATCGCTCTTTCTCGGTTATTGTGATATGATGATGTCGGGGGTGTAGATCTAAATGTTGTTAGTTTTTGGTGAATTGATTGTTTTTTTTTTTTTTTTATGTTTTGGGTAAAAAAATGTTTATTTTTCTATGGAAGTTATCATAATTTTTCAAATCGACGGATTTTTGCTTCAATATTATATGTATCCCCTATAGATAATAGCGGATATCTGTGTGTGTGTGTATGTGTGTTTTCGTTCGACTGTGTGTCTGTTCGATGACGCTCACGACTTTAAAATGACACGTAGATACGATCATTTTTTCGAATTAAAAATCGCAGTCACCCGGGATTCCAACCCGGTTCGTCTCACTCGCAAAACGAGCAACGAAACCTCGGCGCCAACTCCCACTTGAGTCAATGACTTCTTTTTTTAAATATGTACTACAAAATTATTGAAAATTATTCTGATGTGGTCTTTATGCGTATACACTTATCGTCTATAATATCATGCTTAAAATTAATTAATTAATTAATTCTCATAGAGCACGATAGATGTCGCTAATAATAAATTTAAATAAATTAAATATAATTAAATATTCAAATCAGGTACGGGAATCGACTTTAAAATATTTAAATAGTTTCACATTTTATCGTTTTCCGTTTCTTAACAAATTTCATTTTATTTTTTCTATTTTAATTAAAAAAATTGAAATTATATTGTGTTATCAATATACTTCTTCAAACTTTACATTCACAGCCGATGTTATTAACATCGGGCCTATATATTATACTAGCATGTATTATAATCAGCACGTGGTGTAGTAATATGTTCCACAAACTATCAATAAATTGGTGATGGTTCAAATTAGGGGTTGGACTCCGTTTTTAACACCTACTCGATCTTCTTAGATGAGAATTTAACCATTTGACCCAAAAAAATAAGATTTAAATCTTTCGTTTGATGATGCGATCCAAAAAATGGTTCCGATTTCATTCTGTATCGTACGCCATACAAATTATATGTACCATCGTTGCAATTACTTGTAACAATTATCAGCTGTCGTCGGTGCACCAATATGTGGGGTAAAAATATCTCGGTGACAATGCGGTTACCAACAATATATATCTTTTATCATTCAAAATTCGAAATATTTTTACGTCGAGCGTTTTTATGTTAAACATTTTGCACTGTATTCCATTATTTTTATTCTTTAATGAATAATTGAAATATTAACCTTTTTCCGAACTAGTGTACTTTTTATATACAGCATTTTTTTAAGATATATCCGCCACTTACGTTCCAAGTTCATTACAATTCCTATTCAATGAAAATGACAATAATTTCATCAAAATTATCGAAATGAATGAACGATTTCATCGAAATCATTACATCAAAAAAGTTAATCTTCCATTGTTAATTTTGAATCAGAACCCCTCACATATCTAGAATACTTGACGATGACGTTTGAGGGCAGCCGATCGAACCGCCGGAAAAGCGCCACACACACCCGTCGATCTGTCAAATCGCATGAGCGTTTATTTACCGTACAATATATTCGTATTGTGCCATCCTATACTTATTCAGTTATACTTCATCCCAAGTTTGAGTGTGGTTTTGGTAAAAGCTGCAATATTTATCTGTATTCTGTACGTCGGCGAATCGGGTTGAAGTTTCGCTCCTGTACTATTTAAATTTTCATATCTTTCAAAGCGATTTTTCATATTATAATCTGATTTTAATTGAGATTATTTCACAATCAAAATCAAAGTATCACATAAAAAATATGTAATAACACAGTATTATTATAAAAGGATTTTTTAACGAGTCACCGAAATATTCATAGTGAACCCCTCGAATTTTCCACAATAGTCGATTTTATCAAAAGCAATCGCAAAATATACAAGCAATTATAAAGTCGTGTCACTTTTACAGCAACGCCAAATTGTATACGAACAGGGTCGTCGCCTGCTGAAAATTCGGACCGCTTTTCGAAAAATTTAATCGCGCTCAACGTTTTGCGATACGGGACCGTCGGAAAAAAGGGAAAACGAAAATAAACCCGACGTGTCGACTTTTAAAGAGTCATCGTGAAAAATTTGCATCGCCCGAACACAATATGCACAGTTGAGAATTCAGACACGCAAAGGTCGACGCGATTCCGATCACGCGACCGCCGCAGACTCTCGCAAATAAATAATATGAGGGGATGAATATATAAACAAATGACGATTGAATGTAAATAAGTGAGTGGGCAGGAAAAGTGTGAAAGGAGCTGCGAAAAAAGCGCGGCTCTAGGAGTAGGCGTTTGGAAAATAGCCTTATTCCTGTCGGGGAAAATGTTTGTAAATTGTTAAAGATGTTCCGCAGACAATCGGCTGGACGGACAGCGGTAATAGACTTCCATGGTTTCGAGGATGGTTTCCGGGAAAATCGTTTTTCCATTATCATCCCCTTTTTCGCAACGGAAAAACTATGGTGAGTTATTTTTTTCATGGCTGGTTCTTGTTCTACACGTGTATTGATAAATTGATTAAAAAAATATTTCTGATCACAAAAACATAAAATATCACTCTTTTATGTAACTTTGATTATAAATATACATAAAATTAAATCAAAATCAAACTTTACTCTCCGTAAACATATATATTCATTAAATTTTAGGTCTTCATTCAGTCATCCGAAGTTAACTATCAATTCGCAATTGTCGAACTAACGTCTGCGCACTCATAACAGTAGGCGTTTAACTTTCAACTATACACCATGGCACAAGAGTTGATTTCAGTTTGTGAAACCGCCAACTCTCATATAGGGCCCTATTGAACCCCTTTTCAAACTTCCACGTTCATACGTGTGTACTATTAATACGTATTATATAATAGAGTACTATTTTAATTACATGTCTAGAATGCCTATGTAGAGTTGCGATGCAATCTAGACTAATAGTCGAGCGATGACACACGCATAACTTCGACCCACTTTTTCCATTCGGAAATTTTTTTACGTGAAATTTCTTTCATAATAACATAGAATCAAATTCAATGTGTTTGATTTGTTTTTTACATATTTTTTTATCTTATACCAAAACGAATGATCTTATTATGAATTATTACGTTTGAATCAATAAAAATAATATATATTTCATAATCAACCTTTAGAAGTATTTAAAAAAAACTCAATAAATTAAAACAAAGAAATTTCACTCAGAAATTTTCATACACCAAAGATCGACCGCAATCGATACGGCGACATCCATTTAACGGCACGCACAATTTCATGTTCGCCTTTTTTCAGACATTTCCAACCAAAAAAATGCCTAGCTCGAATCAAATTGCGGTTCTGAAAATGCACGTGAAATTACCGATCATTACTTATATACAGCAAAATAGACATTCGCATGTCGATCGAAATCAGAGTTGTGTGGGAGAATCGAAAATTGGAAATTGTAATCAGTATCAGTGTGCGGACTTTATTATACGACTCTTTTATACGTCCGTTTGATTGATGTGTTAACGAGTTGTCGGTTAATTCGCTATAGAAATTTTATGTTTACCATGGTGTCAATTAGAAATGATTAAAATGATGACAGTAGAAAAGCGCTGTCGATTTTTCGACAGTTTAAATCGAAGCGTGATGGCACTCGTTTGATTTTCAATTGACTTATTAGTAAATGAATGTTTTTTCTGTTTATATCGAAAAAAAAAAAATTATACATAGATATTTTTTATTTTTGTATTATCAATATTTCATACAAGCATTGCGGTCAAATCGTATTGCATAAGCCTCACATCACATAAAGGTCATCACCCACTTTTTCTAGCGATCCATATTTTACACAAGCCTCACCATGCTCTTCGGACATTTTTCCATAAATAAAATCTGCATTTCTCGTCGCACGAAACGCCTGTAAAAAATAAAACGGAAATAAAAAATAAATAAATATAAAAAATATATGAATATACGAGAGAGCACTGCCAAAAGCGGTTGACGCTCGGGCAATATTTACGCGAGGTTTTCGCGCGCTGCTGAAGCTTTCCGCGTGAAAAATGACTCCTGAAAAAGTCGGTCGCTGTCTAATTGCAAAACGAAAAAGCTTCGGTAATTTTTTCCAAAAGCCGAATTCACTTGCCCGGTTCATTAATCAACCGGCGGAATGTACCCGGTGAAAACTCGCGCTATGATGTTTTCGTTCAATTTGCTCGTTTCGAATAGCATTCCAAAAGTGCATTTCGATTGAATTGATAATTATATCTAAATGTTTTTCCATCGAGAAGTAAATGATTTTCCGAATTGATTTGAATCCAGTTTTACTATACCAATTATTTTTTAAATACGTTTCGTTGAAGATTAGACAATATTTGCATATTAAAACACAAATTGCTAATCATACTATTTATAAATGATTAAAAATAATTTAATTTTGTAAATTATTTTAAATTATAAATTCGTCTTTCATTTTCATATGACATTTGCATTTTTTAATTGTACTGCTGTTTTCATTTAGTTACATTTACGTCGACATATTCACAACCAAATCTACCATATTCCATCTAAAATATAATATTAAATTCAATCTGAAAAATGAAAAATTCAGTACATTTGTCATTACTTCACCGTTTTCTACTAAAGATCTTGTCGCAAACTCGGAAAACCTCCACATTATAAAACGCTCCAAGTTTTTCCGCTGTTGAAAATTTTTCCGCCTTGTATGAGTCGATAGAAATAGAAGTTGAATTCGAAACTAACAAAGATGAAATTTTAAAGAGTCAAAGCCACGACGGACTCGTTCTGAGACCTCTTCTATCTTCGATTTCAGTACTTTTCAGGGCGCGTATTATTTGTACAGTATGTTATAGATAGGAACTTCGCCATAACGTTCCTACACATAATGAAAGTATGAGAAAGTTGTGGAAAATTTCAAATACCACTTAAGTGCAACGTCCTTTTATTCGATGCACCTTCGGACCGCACGGGGAAAGAGTGCATTCGAGGTATAATAAATGTCAACGTAACATTAATAATGTACATCATGTAATATATTAAAATATTTAAAAAATTTACGTTTATAAAAGTAACATTTTTTGTGAAAAAATATTCTAGCTCTAGAAAAGTTATAGAACTGATCGCTACATTAATTAATCGTGATTTTTTTTTTCAAGTAACATTATTGTTGAAAATTTATTATGTAATACAACTCATCTCTTTATATAGGGTCTTTCAACAAGGAAGCTCAAATATTTTTAGGTTATAGTAGCCATGTTGTTAAAGTGACATCTGTCAATTTTTTTTTTCAATTGTTTAGTAGTGTACGGCCAATCACCATGAAAGGCTATAGAGTTGAACAACGCGTGCAAATTGTCAAATTTTATTGTACATTTTAAAATCGAGCATCTTTATTAAAAGACCCTTTATAATATGCAGCATCCGATTTCCGTATATTTGTGGTAACGCTCATAGTAAACTCCGTTACGATATTAACATTCGATACGATAAAATTAAACCTTCAATATTTCGATTACGTCAAAACACAATATATAACATCCCCCGCAATATCTTTAATACCAAATATAAACATAAGTGCGAAAAATAAAATCACAGACACGAAACACGAAATATCAAGCCTCATAGCCGGATTGAACTCTCCGGCTGAAATATAAAAGTTAAATAAGGTCGGATGCAAATTCCCTCCCCGCGAATATCCACAGATTCACGAAGGGCTTCGGGCTGCGGGACAAAAGGCCGTTACGGGCCGCGACCCACCGTTTGTCTCCCCTGGCCGACTTAACGAAGGTCCGGCCGCATTTTAATTTCCCGGAATTGTCTTGCGTTCCGTTCTGCGACAAAGCTAACGCCATTCCGTTGCCCGTCGATATGTGGGTTCGTTACACGTAATGAGTGTAATACTTTTCGATTTTTTTTTCTTATTTTCGTATATATTTTATTTTCACCTAAGTTTTTATTTAAGTTTATTTAAATCTTACGTTCATACTTTTTTTGTGTTTTCAAATATATAAATTTTGAATTCTCTGAAATCGTTAAATATTCTTTATTGTACATAAAACTTTAACAAAAATTATTTCGTAAAATTTTATATAAGATTCTGAAATATTTTCTTCATGCTTTGAATCTTATTATATAGAAATTAAATCATCTCAATTTGTTGAAGAATATGACTTTTTAACAAAAATAAATCAACCGAACACTTCACAACTTTTTTTTTATTTCTGTAATTTTTTAACACATTGTTTTCATAAGAATTGAACCATCCAAATATATAATACTCTGCAAATTCCTTGAATTTTTTAGTTCCGTATAAAAAAATTCACAAATTAAAAAAATAAAATTAAAGATCCCGTTTCACTGTCATGATAAAAGTCTCCCACAAAAATTAGACTATTTAGAAACATTTTTCTCCTTAAAAAAAACCTTCGTATCTATTTTAATATACCACAATACATGACCAAACACAATTCAAGAAAAAAACAACTCTTATACGTTTGTATAAATTGCTTCAAAGCGTATACCTAAATCATTTGATATTTTGACAGCTCGCTCAGTTTCGATAGTGGCTTTTTTTCACGGTGCGTCAGTCTTATTTATAAACGACGTAGCCCTTTTTTGTTCTCCACTGGCCAAATTGAACTGTCTTTTTTTCAAATGAGAAAAACCGTTTCATAGAAAACCGAACGCAAAAGAAATGGGCTGTCTCTTGCAGGGGCGCTTCTGTCTTTTGGCCCACAAAGAAATGCAACGACTGCACCAGAATGCAAAATCGGTATCGCTTTGAATATGATTCTTTTACATTTAGTCTCGGAAAATTGACGAATTTTTTAACGATTCTAATATTCAATATAAAATAAATTAAATCATAAACATTTTATAACTTAATCATTAAGTCAGGTTCTTTGACGCTTAAAATATATTTTTAATGGCCTTGAATGTGATGTAGCGACTTTTTTATTATAAAAATATCATATTGACATATCCATTGTACAATTTTTTTGAATATAATTTGATTTCTCTTTAAAAAAGAAGTTAAAGAACATAAAAAAGATCCGATTGTTAGAACCGCTTTGTGAGCCGGTGTTGGTGTCTCGTTGTCACCTGTTAACTCAAAAGAATCGCGTAAAAAGCCTTACGAAACTTTCGCACCGAACGAGCCTCGCAGTACAACAATATAAATATTCAAACAGATTTTTCTTTCGGAAAAAAAGCGAAGAAAAAATTAAAGACGGCAGCGACGAAAAAAAGAAGAGAGGAGAGAAATTATAAGAAAAGCTGAAAGCCGCTTATCATTTCATCTAAATGGTTCTGAATACGTAACGAGCGAGAGGAAAAAACAAAAGGTGCGAAAGTTTTATGCGAACGCGAACACCGTCCATAATGGACACGAAAGTTTCGCGTGAAAGCCTCAAGATTTCGCTTTTATAAATTAAAAGCTTCCGGCGAAAAACATCGCGAATGTAATTAAAAACGTCTCCCGGCGGGAAAGTGTTCCGCGAGGTTTTTCCTTGTGCACATTAACACGTGCGTATCGCGTGTGAAAACTACGTGACGTGTTTGCACTTCATACTCAAAACATATTATACTTCAAACAAAATTCATTTTTTTCACGGATTTTCTTTTTCACGTTTACATTCTTAAAAGTTAATACAATGGAATCCGAATCAAATGCGGATCAGTGATCCGAACGGCAAAATAACAATCCGGATATTAAATGCTCAGTCATAGTTCTACTCTATTTATATAATATTAATAAATTTAATAATTGTTGATCTAGTCAACGATATATTTGCAAAATAATTCATTAAAAATCAATCCATTTCATTCATCCAAATTCAGCAACTAGAAAACCATTCATAAATCCCAAATTTTCCAACCAATCATCACACAAATCTTCCGAAAAAACTTAAGAAACCTCAGCAAACGATCGATGGCGTAAAATCTCAAACTCATAACACTTTAACCTGTATACGATATTAGAAGAGAGCCTCCGACACCTGGTCATACATCACGTCATTGTTGGCGTGCGAGAAACAGTCGTGTCATTGCGATCAATGGGCGATGATAAAAGTGAATAATGATCGTCATGAGCGAACACAATGCAGGCAAAGCATACCCCCTGTTGAGGAAGGGCCCTTTAGGGGGTTCGGGGCCGTGGAAATTATTCAATTAAACGTTTATTAGTCCCTTTTCGACGGTGACCCTCGTCCGCGATTTATCAATTAAGCGCCTTATTCCGACAAATCATCAACCATGATTATCTTGCAAATGAGTTTCGTCAGTTGAGGCGAATGAATTTCGGTGGTTCGGCTGAAAAATTGCGTCTCGTTATCCTTTCCGGAACTGCAATAAAACAAATAATTAGGCTAATTATTATTAACCGACCTGTGGGCTTAATTAAAGCGTTATGAGTATGTTTTGTTGTGCTTTTGAAATTTTGATTCTTTTAATTGTTTATTATTAATATTATCAAAAAAAATAATCAATTTATTATTTTTTATATGAATTAAATGAATCTTATTTGTATGCCGAAAAACTCTTTCTTAACGAACACAACAAACAAAGCCGCCGGTCCATTTGAAGCACACACACAGGCCAACACTAACATTTGGAAAAATTTAATTTATTCGTCATACTTTTTTCCTGCTTTCAGGCAAAATGAAAAAGCGTATGAAAACATTTTTTCGCCGTTGCGGAGCGGACGAGTCATAAAGAAGTAATTTGCAGGTGCACTAAAACGTCCGCGTTGTGAAAGCGCGCACGGTAATCCCTACAGAGTTATCATATTTACGGGAAAACGGGATTTTAACTCGGTCGACCTGTGAACTGATGGTTTTTTTTTTTGGTTTTTCGTTTTCGGTTTTTACATAATTTCGTGTTTTGTCCTAATACGATTATGCGCTTACGTTCGTATTTTTAATGTTTTTTTAAGTAAGGCAAAGCTAACCGAGTGCATCCAATTATCGTGCGAAGAATATAAGACTGGTTGATTCCCTTGTGGAAATTTTCACATATCGTATAACCTATATGATATGTGAAAGTTTCCTATATGATATAAGGGATGTTTAACTTCATAATATTTTTATTATTCTATCGATATATTTTTTAATTATAAAAATGCAAAATCTCTCGATATGAAATATGTTTTTTCCCTGTTTACATAAAATTTAATCAATGCATATTTTCTTAACTTTTCTTAAAAAAAAATCGAAATAAGGTCGATTCGACATACGATACGTTCAAATTGTATACAATTTCAACTATTTTAATCAACTAAATCTACTTCATAGCAGTATACTGGGCTGACTTAACTAATTGTAAGATATATTACTAGATGAAATTATGTATAATACTTCATACATTATACATTTTATACATATTCAAATTTATCTTATAATAATATTAATAAAAATAATTTTTGAACCTATCAAAGAAAATAAGCTTTTTTACGAACTCACTTTCTCATCGAAAACGAAATTCAAAGAATTTCCAATCTTTAGATAATTAACTATACACATTTTTCATAACCTCTTAGAAGAAAAAAATGATTAAAATTTCCTAATTTAAATACAGTATCGACCAATTTCCATCAAATATACGCCATATCTCACAAGCGAAGACGCTCTGAAAAGGGGATGTTTACTCCGATGCGAGCCCGCCGGATCCAAGTGTGCTGAAATATTAATCAAACGGACTTTCGTATTTAGCGGATCCGCTGAATTTCAGCAAACTATATCTGTCGGCTGCACGTACTGTTCTCAAATATGCTTTTACTCGTCAAATAGCGCTATGCATAAATTATACTATCATCCGGCAAGAAACGCAATTATCAAAAATTTTATGCATCCAAATTTTCGTAATGTTATAATCTATTTTTGTATTGTTTAAAAAATTGAACATTCAAGCTCATTAACAACACATCATTATTAATATCAAATTTTCGAACCCATATCGTTATTGTGTTCTCGTTTATAAAATATCTTTCCCAATCCCGCATGAAACATAATTCGTAGAAAATTTTTCTTATTGTACACGCAATTTGGCCCGTCAAAATGTCGGAATTATACCGGCGTCCGACCGCAAAATTTGACATAAATTAAGCCTCTTCAAAAACCGAAACCCTCCCCCCCCAAAAAAAAATACCCTCTACTATTTTTTTCAATATAATTCAAACGAAAAAGCGGCAAGTTTACTATAGCAAAAACATGTCCGTCGTTGCGGAGACTGAATCAACCGAAAATGGTTAATTAATTAGAGCTGCGGCCCGTCGGACAAATTAGCAATATAGCCTTTTGTTGTGTGGTCCTGGAAAAAAAATTTCGGCCAGACGTCCTACGGAAAGGACACGCGGGCTCAATTTAAGTAATTGTCTCGACTTATCCCTCATCCTGCTAAGTTATATATTGCTTGCGTTTTGCTGTTTGTGTGTCGGGTTTTTTTTTTTCTCTTTTTGTATCTTTTATTTTCGTTTTATGTCCGTTCAAAGGACGCGTCGCGATGTGTTTGTTCACGGTTGATGCACTCAATATACAAGTCGATAATGACTGAAAATCCGATCAGTTATAATTTTCTATTTTGAATCGATTTTCAAAAGAATGATTTATATAAAGATATCCTTTGCATCTTTGTAAATTAAATTTTAAATTTTTTTTTATAAAACTACATTCAAAATAATGGAATCAATTAAAATTAACTAAAGACTACTCTGATTTCCCTGCAAATTACTTAATTTCGCAAACACCATCAACTCGGGTATAATTCTTATAAATTTTATAAATATTCATTTAAAAACAGCCTAATTTTCTATTCATGACAAATTGAGACCCTCACCGCCGATCGAGCACCTGCACGTTACGACTAACCGAAAAGAACAACAATCAATCAATCATAAACCGAACCGACTTCCGTCCCGAAAAAAAAAACAATATTTCAGCCTCCGAAAAACGACGCATCCCCATCATTATCACTTGTAAATAATAAACGAACCGCTCGCACGTGCGTGAACACAAAATGGCGAAAAGCGTCGACACTTAGCGTAATCGCTCGCGCCCGCCATTCATCATCATCGTCTTTTCGCGCTAAGATAACGTATCGGTCCGCATTCAAATCTCCGACTTTCAATAATATTCGCTCTAATAGTGATTGATCGAGCCCGTCATAATGGCCCGCGATATAATAATGTGTGTGTGTGTTAATAATGCGGTGTGTGGGCGTGTTTCTTCGTTTATTGCCCGGCTCTCGAAATTAAGTGCGAACACTCCGATGCTCGTTTATCATCTGTGCGGTTAACTGGCTGCTCGCTCGTGAAGCTTTGTGATTCTGTGTTCGTATGTATATAAATGGTTGATGGTTTTGTGGGTGGTTGGGTGGCGTGCGGTAGTTCGATGGGTGGTTCGGCGAATGGTCCCGAAGTGATTTTTTTTTTTAAATTTGATTGTTTTATAACCGTTTCTATTAATCCCGAATTTCATTTGATGCTTCTTATTGATGTTTATCTTATAATCGCATTGACTTTATAATATTCGATACAGGGCAGTATCATTCTAATTCTATCGGAAGTTTAAATGCTTTTATTTTTTGTGCAAAGGGAACTTTTCTCTCACGAGTACGAATACTGGAACTATATAATCCCAGATCAATAATTCGCTAACAAATTCATCTAACCACGCTGCTTAATGTTTAACTTTGATATATAATACTAAACACAATCAATTCCTATATTTTCATCTTCATATCATATTTTATGATTCTTTTGATACCATTTTCCGACCTATCAGTTTATTAAATTTAAATATTTATATACTTAAAACTTTACACATATACACCAAATTAACCTTTTACAAAAAATATATATATTATCTCTCGTAGGTCGACGTCTCAAGGTATATTGGTATCGTCGAATTGCCCGGCGTCTACGTCGCCTTTTTTAATCAATCATTACATAGCGCGAGTTTCGAATCCCGGGGATGGAATATCGAGATCGTCTCCGAAGGAACCCTCGTCCCACAGGAGCTAAACGTGGAACGAGGCTCCACTCCCCAAGAATACCTACCTACCTATGTTCCTCGGATTGGCTTTGGAATGAGACTCGAGGGGTGGCAGACGAGACCGTACGTGGAAGGTTTGATATGGAAGTGATAATCTCGTGTCACGTTGATAGATTACGTACAACGTTAATCTTAGTTTGGAGTCTCGCGGATAAAGAAAGTTGACAGCGTAAACTAACATTCCCAATTTTTTTTTTTCGATGCTTCGAGTTTATCTGCGCGGTTTTTACGAGTTGGTATTGTGAATACGATACTAATTATGCGATGGGTGTACTAAATAACTTTAGAATATTTTTCGACAACTGTTTCATATATTATTGATTACTTTTATAATTGATAAATATTCCAAATTAAATCAAATTTTCAGATAGTTATCAAAGTCAAATTGAATTCAAATCAATCACAAATATAATATATACTATGCATTAATATGCATCGCTTTTATAAATACATTTTTTATTTGAACTTTGTATTTAACAAAAAAAAAAAGATTTTTTTTGCAACAACGTAAAAACTGATTGAACCCCTCACCCGTACTTGCATAGCGTAAATATTGAACGACGTCAAATAAAAACGTTAATCTATCGGAGCGCTTTCGAAATTTTTGATATACAGCCGATCGTAAATTATGTCGTCGACGAAAAGCTTTTATTTCATTCTGATCAATAATCGAAATTTATTTGTCGACATTACTTATTTATACGAACGTTCATACATGCAATATTATCATTGTATGATTCCATGTACTGTGACAATGTCACGCTTGTTCGTATTACGTATTATGGGGCGTTTGCTAATTTTAATAATTCAATTTCGATATGATGCAATTATGCTTAAACAATTATCATCATTAAATACTGACTAATTGACCGTATTCATCGAAAATCAATACCGATAATACTGCCCTGATGACGTTTTAATTAAATCGTTCTTACATTGAGCGTTTGTGGGCTAAACATGTATGGTGTCGCTTTGATTGTGATTTTAATTGAATACCGCCTATGATTTTATGCGTTCGAAATTATTAATTTTATATTCATTCATAATATTTTGAAATTGATTAATTTTTTATTCAAATAATATACATAATTTTTTTTTTTCAAATAATCGTATAAAAATATTATTCAACATAAGTTTATTCGCAGAAAAATCCATCAATCCGCCTCACAGCGCACATATTCATAACAACCGCAGCAATTAGTCATCAACATTTTCCCGATCGAAATCGAAAGCCCGGCCTAATCGGGTCATCGAATCCCTATACAAACACCGCCTCCCACCCACCCGAAGCACACACGAAAAAAGCTCCTTACAAAGGCCAAAGAGAGAAAGATCGACCCGAAGAAAACCATTGATTAATGACTAATTCGCGGCGCGGCACAATCGCGAGAAACGGTTTCTTATAACGTATTCATTAACTCGAACGCGAAAGAAATAAATCGGCAACGAAAGCCCACCAATCAATCGGCAACGGATCGATCAGTCATTTGTCGGCAACAATAACACTCGGCTATAGGCGTGCCACTTTCCCGAAGGTCGGAAAATGAGGGAAATCCCGGCGCTTGGGCCGCGCGGGAAAATTCGGGTCGGAGTTTTCCGGAAAGTATGGGCTGTGTGTATTTTGTATGAGTTTGGAGGATGGAGTAATAATCTCGTGATGTGAATGTTGTTTGTTGCTTTTTGTATGGTTGCGTTTGTTGTTTTTTTTTGTTAAGGTTCTTTTTGTTTGAAAGTACAGTTGGACCTTGCTTATCCGGAATAATTGGGGATCAAAGTAGTCTGGATAATCGAAAAGAGAAAGAAGTTTAATTGAATGGCTTAAGCAGTGCTCGCTTTCTATTTGATTAGTGACTTGCTTGTTTGAAATTGAATTCGATATTAGCGAAAATTAAAATTAGTTTATATTCGACTGACTTGTCTAGATTATAAAGAATTATAATCGTTCAAGTGAAATTGAATAAAATATTTTCTTTAAAGCAATTTTCATTTCGGAAACTTTTGATTGGCGTCACTAATTACCAAATCATTTACAGTATTTTGATCATTTTAACATGATCATATAAAACGTCCCAAAAATAAAAGCGCTAAAATTGAAGAACTTTTTCATTATTCTTCGTCTTCCGAAGAAGTAAAACAGACTCGTCTATTATCAAAAACTTCGAGTCTCATTAATAGCATACGAATTCATAAATACCATTAAAATTTTCATAATTAAACGACCATGTTATAAATTATCTAATTTTATATTCTACATTTCTCTCAAACGCCAAAATTAATTTCAACAAAACCCAACACGACACAACACCATAACCAACTAAACCCAATTTATGCCGAAAAATCTTTCGGGTAGCATTTGCACAATAGTTACTTTCGTGTGGTTTACATGTAAATATCTAACTCGAAAATGCAATTAATTAAGATCTAGCTAACCGACATAGTCGAGATTGAAACATGAAACTTTGTGACCGACAAACTTGTGTCGTACCCATAGAATTGCGGTGTAACTAAGCCCGCCTCAGTCTTCCTGCTGATATTACAGAGGTAAAATAACTTATGAATCTCTGTAAATACTAAATATTATTACGTATGCGGTTGTTTCTTGTTTTGAATGCTTAAATTTTCTCAGTCAACTAATTAATTTTATTTTTTACTATTAATTTGACGATATAGAAGTTATTTTTTTAAATTTATATAATTATCAGAATCTTAAATTTTAAAAATTATTATATAAATTAATTTTTAAATCAAAAAGTTTTTCACTTCAAAATTATTATATAAATTAATTTTTAAATCAAAAAATTTTTCACTTCTCATAAAATTTATAATTTGTACATATATATATGCACGTTTAATTTTTTTTTTTCGCTATTTTTCATAACAGTTACATACTCCTTATTATTTTCAATTGAATTCGTCAAAAATCTATAATATCACTATTTGTGAGCTTTTTAGTTATGTGAAAAGAAAATCAATCATTCATTAACGATTTTCTTTAAAATTACACAATCACCCTACATTCAAAAATCGCAAGATTATACATTCAAACAGACGTAACCAACAATCAACACCGGAAACCTAAAAAATAAATGAACCTCGTTGAAATAAAAACATCCAATCATTCTTTATATATACAACTTTTTCCACGGTTTTTCCTGCGCCCTTTCAAATGTCCCTTTACACGGCGGCCTCCTTTGCACGTACAAAGTCGTAATTTCATATAGGCTCGCGTATGTGCAAAGACGTGTATAAAACGAACATACACACAGCCTGCCACAAATATACACACACTTATACACGAGACAGCAGACGAACATGTTCGTATGTTCGAGCACATATGTGTACACTTACACGCAGTTTAATTAGGTTACGACCTTTTCCGTACTGCGAAGTCAAGTAGGCGAACAGTCAAAATTAACCGTCGGTTGGCTGCGAACGCCGTTTAACCCTCCAAGTAGGAATTTTAGCGTAGGAATTTGAGATGTGTTCGAATTTTTGGAATTTTGGGTTTTTCTTGAGACGAATTCGGTGTTCGAATTCTCTGGAGGCGGTTCTGTTTTCGGATCGTCCTATATATTGTATCGTTTTTCGATTTATTTTTGTTTGTTTCTGACAGACTTTAACCACTCTGAAGGGCGATATAAATATTATATGTTAGAATAAAATGACACTTGATATTTTATACAATATTTGTGAAAACGTATTTTTTTCTGTGACGCTCTGATGTTGAATCATAACCGAATGATTGAGTTTCACTCACAAAAATTATGAATACAATCGATTTATTTTCCATGAATATTTTCATTCAAAAATAGATTTCAACGTTTCAAATTAACATGATTTTTTTTTTTTTATTCATTGTGACAAAATTTCAACACATACTGCTACAATACTTATGGAATTTTATATTTTTACCGATGGCTTCCTAATAAATAACATTACGCATAGAATCCATTTGAATTCTATTCCACCCTTATCACCAAGTCGCTTTCTAAATATAAGCCAACGAACCTCTACGTTATCTACAAAAGAAATTTGTCTCGAAACCGGAGTGGATTAGACCTTCCCACGCTCCTTCAGCTACAATGAACCTTACACAAGTACCACGCACATACATACATATATAAATAAAGCACATAAACACATACACGCTGTAATAAAATTTCACGATCTTCCCCCAAAACCGCGAACGACTCGCGGAAATAAGCGCGTGGACAATAAACATAACAAAGGGGCGGGCAGCGAAAATTTTCCGTTCGGACGAAAATGATTTTTTCCTCATGCAGTTTTTTTCCGGCGGCCGTAATGAAGACGGAATTTTTTCCGCCTTTCGGTGAATTCTTATCGGAGCCTTCCACCCAATTAGAGGCCGGCGTCAGATAGCGAGAGCCGCCCTTATTCCGCCCGCGCCCTTCACTTGTCACACTGTCCACGGACGTACATAGTCGTTCGTATATGCTGGTTTTTTTTTCGTATGGTTTTCAATAATGTGGCCTTAATTGTCGCCAGATTACTGAGATTATTACTTGAATTTTATAATTTTTTTTAATTTAAATTTTTCGGTTCGAAACTTTTTTGATTTGTATGCATTTATATATTCATCATATTATAAATACTGGTAATGGTGAATCTTTTTTTATTCGCGTATCAAAATTTCAAAATATTGAATATTGAAGTGTTAAAAGACGTTCGGACATGGTTACGCGCAACTAATGGTTTGTTGCGCTCGCAACCATGTTTGTACGTGTGTTCAGCAGTTCGACTGGACATTATTATTAAACCGCTGAACACACATTCGAACACGGTTGCGAGCGCAACAAATCAATTAGTTGCGCATAACCATGTTCGAACGTCTGTTTACACTTTCAGACGTCTCAAGGACATTTTAATTACTCAAAAAAAATAGCTCTCAAAAATGTTATCAATTAAACGATAAAGTTGATTTTGCTTCATACAATTATTGTTACATCACAAGTCTTGATATATATATTCTCAATTATGATTTTCAATCATCGTATCAATATTACAAAATGAAGGAATGTTAAAAATAAAATATCCAACTTATTCATATAAGCATCTCTAAATTCCAATAACTAAGAGTATAAACATATTTCCAAAATAACTTTTCATTATTTCAGCACTATTTCGTTTGAGCCCGCATATTCGAAGCGAATTAATTCATCCCATAATGTCCATACTACAATTTTCGATACTGTATAAAACTAAATGCGATCGTAGCCAGCTTCGAGAACGTACATATTCGCACAAAACTCCATTAGACTTTACTAATTGTTTTCGCTCGATCGAATACCTAGCAAAGTTCGCTGTATACGGAACGGGTGCGCTCACCAGCGCCGCCAACCGTACTTTACACCAATTAATTTCGGCGGGAACTGTAAACCTTTTTTCGCGCGTCGGTTCAAAGAATAGCTATGCATATTCATAGCGATGTGAGGCCCGATTGGAAAAGTGTTGTCGGTGAAAAATGTTGCTGAACTCTGAAAACGACCGGCACTTGTGACAAATACGAATCTCGTCGAGCTGTTTTATCTGCAACGTTCAGATTGTATCGCAGTTCGCTTTTTCGAAATCGCTCTGCAATTCCGCACGAGAGTGGTAAAAGCTTATAAAGTTTTACTGGTGTTTTGTGTTTTTTTCCAGCTTTTATATAAGCGATAAAATACTAATCGTTCTTTTTGTTTCGTATTAATTTTATCAATGGGGCACGAATGTTTGAATTACTGTCGATTTATTACCCGAGATTTAGTTTTTTAGTACAGAATAAGTTAAACCTCTCAAGACCTTAATCGCTTGAATGAAATAAATAATCGTTTTTTTTTCACATTTTAATACTCGAAAAATATTTTTGCGGTAAAAATAAAATTGCAAATTGTGCCAATTCTGAGCTATATATAAAACACAATCTTGAAATGATTGAAAAAACTGGTTTTAATTTTTATTACAAGTCATTTTTATGTGAAATTTAGAATGATTCTAAGAAATCAGTTATAAAATCATTAGTCAATTAGACGTTTATGAATTATGTTATATTTTAAATTATGGAATAGATTTAAAAGAAATAATTTATTATAATTAAAAATTATTTTCAATTAATATATATATATTATATATAATAGTAGAATTCTCACAATGTTCTAAGATTTATAACATTTTCAATGTTGTGCTATACAATAAAACAAATTTTAGCATGTTCCACTCGTTAAAAGCAAAGATAAAATTTCAATGTAACACTTTCAAAAACATGATAAAATCTCACATCGAAAAAATAAAGCAATTTTTTCCTATGGCTTAAGTGCTAGTTGCTATGATTGTTTATGGCTTTATTGACACCCAACATACGTATTTTTTCGCTTCTTTCTCTTCCCGGATTCTAATTATCGGCAATAGTGGTCCTTTATTGCCGTTTTATTAGTTCGTGCAACCCTTGCTGCCCTTTGGCCCGTTATTAAAGCGATTTTGATATCCTTCGTCAACAGTTTGATAACTAGTGAATGTATAAATAGGAAATACAAATAGTGCCCTTAATTAAATTCGCCAGACCGGATCTGAAAATGATGCTTTTCCACATTTTGTTTTTTTTATCTCTGTTAGAAAAATATTACAATAGTGCACTTTGTATGTGTATACTGTTGAATTATCTTAGTTAAGTTTTGATGTCGTGACGTGAAAGTGGCACTCGTAAATGCACCTCGTCTCTTATAATATTATTATCGCAAAACCGATAAAACTCGACTAAACTCATTCAGATTATACTATGAGGGAAACTTGTCTAGTTTCATGATAGATTTGATTTATTATGTAGAGGAAAATTGATGTCGTTTACCTGATACATGCTAAGAAATCTAAATTTTGCAATTTTATTATGACTAAACGTGTAATAGAACATAGATTTTTCATATTAATTTAATTTTTTCGTTGAATTCTAATATATAAGTAATTTCTATTTAAAAATTATATGTTCATTTGATAAAACATTTTTATTAATCATCGACGTAAAGAATGGTTTGCTTAGTAGATGAATATGAAGATTAATCACGTGCCCTTTCTATAATAAATATAAAACTGGAAAATTTCTCAAAAGTTACCATCCTTTCTTCCCACATAGAATAACACCCAAGCTTTCGATAATATTATAAAAGCTTTATCACATTTCATAAAAATCACATCTCATACAACAACTCCATACCCATTATAAAAACAAACAATCGAAACAACAACACAATTCATTATTACCATCACAAAGCAAACACAACCATCTCTTTCCGAGAAAAACCCGCAACCCCCAAAACCTCTACCCCCATCAAAAAACCCCCTCACCAAACTCACCTAACATCCCCAATACAACAAAGTGCATTTCTAAATGCCACCAACAACAAATGCGTCATGCAAGTGCACATTCGGCCGGCGAGCGTCAAACAGGCGCTGCGTCTGCAAAATGCAACTTGGCGTGCAAATGAGTTTTCTCCGTGTGGCTTTGTTCTAGCTGCAACTTAGAAACATTATCTAAGTTTCATTTTCGACACCCACCCGCCCACCAGTCGGGTAAACCCGTGTTTCTTGCGACCTGGACGACTTTTGTGAGTCGTTATAATGCGCTTCGCGAAACAAAGCTTTGTGTAGTCGATATACGAATGTGAAACATTCGTGTATCGACGTGTTCGTATATTCGTGTCGAATGTGAAATTCGTTTTGGTGTGTTTGTTGTTCGAGAGAAATTTTAGTGTTTTTATGAAGATTTGTATTTGAGTATGGATTTTTTTATGTTTTGCATAAATTGATAAGTTTTATTTGAAAATGTTGTATGAGTTGATTTTTTATAGATCGAAATAGACATTGAGTTTCTTTATATTATTTTTATATTATATAAAACACTTAATTAATTAATTTCAGGATTATATATTGTAAACAAATATAGTATATTTTTGTGTACACACGTAACGTAAAACATAAAACGTACGTATTACAGTTTTTACACTTTAAATTCAACGTACTGCACTTGATGTTCAACTATAGCAAAGTATTTTTAAGACCCTTATCATACAAAGGCTGTTACGGGCAAACCGGTTTTCCTGTAAATGATTCAAATAATAACACGGGAATTTATCGGTAATTTTTTAACTTGTAAATAAAAAAACTGTATTTCAAATTATAATATACTTCATTTCGATTTTGTGATGTCTGATGTTTTTCCCTTGGCAGCGTATCCGGAAAAATACTACCCATATTTCAAAAACGTATGAGATATGACCTGAGCCATCTAATACGCTCACATTACATATGAATCATCATTTATTATTAAACAATAGAAAACTACGGATCAGTTCTTCATAAAACCCATCCCGAAACGACGATAGCGCCTAATAAACCATAACGCCACATACACGCCAAATAAGTATAAAAGTCGACCGTAAACGTAAACGTGAACGTGTACCGCGAAATAAAAGCCCTTCGCCGGAACCCTTTTCGTAGACACACAAAAAAAACACGTATGTGGAAGCGTAGAAATATAGTGTTACGAGCGAAAACTTTGACACAGAGGTCCCCGGCCAAATGAACAATGTAACCGGGTGAAAGTTTTTAATATCGGTCGCTTCCTTTTTTACCTGTCAGTGGTAAAACCCGCACGCTCCCAATAGATTCGATTTCGCTTTGATCGTGTATAATGTTTGTGGATGTGTATATATAATTTTTTCGCGTGTCATTGTTTCGTGTCGTTTGAAAAATTCGTAATTCGCGCGTTAGCTTTGTGGCAGAAATTGAATGGTATAAGTATAACTTTATAACTCCGGATACTATTGATCTTTGATGTTTTTTTTTTGTACATTTATTTTCTATTCATAAAAAAATATATGAATATATATAACGAATAATGAAGAATTTTAACGATGAGTAAAATAATACATTTTTCGAAAAAAGCGACATCCTCATAAAGTGATTTTCAAAAAATATCAATATGAATTTCTATCTCATAAATGGTGAGATGTAATGATACAATTTTTGTCAATATTTTTTTTTGTTTGGTTCCCTTTATTTTAATAGACATTTCAAAAGTATCCGTTTTTATATAACGTTAATTTACATTATAAATTATATTTTTTTGGTTGCAATAAGATATTTTTAATTATCTTAACATTTAAACGATTATGTCATAATATAAGCACAAAATCATTCGTTCATAATGTATAATTGTATTACACATAATATTTGTTACGTGAATCACTTAATATTTACAGAATAATACGATCATGAACGCATCAGCGGATCCGCTCGTGAAAACTCCGGTAAATAACTTTACACTTAAATCCTTTATTTTATTTTGCAAAAAAGGACTAAGAGCGGCTCCCGTTTTATAATGGAAACTTCCTAATCTTCTTTAGCAAAAGGGAACCTACCCTTGGAATAGTGAAAAGCGGCCACGTTTCAGAGACCGCCGTGCGAAAAGGTCCGGACCCCGGAAAACGGGGGCATCGTGAAAATCCAGATTTTTCAGGCTTTCGCATGAGATTTTTTCAGACTTAAGCCCGGACGTCCCGTCGAATTTGACCCTGGTCTGTCGTCGGACCAGTGTCGAATTTATCGAATTGGCTCTTTGTGTGGAAATGTTCCTGGCATGATTATCATAAAAAAAATTTTTACAAATTTTAAACCATATTCTTTTGAGTTATAAATATAGTATGGAAAAATGAGTTTTGGGATTCGGTCGATATTTTTTTTCCTTTCCGATATATAATTTTTACAATGAAAATTTTCATCCTATGTAAAATTATCGGTATACATCACATGGGAACCATATCCAATGATTTATTTACATCTGCAATAAATCGAGTTTTTTTCGTTTCGCAATTCTGAAATTTCGCTGAGTAATATTAAAAACGAAAAATAATCCAGTTATGCGTAAATTGTTTTTTCATTATTGCGTAGAAAATTCCCGTCACAAATTAAGACCGAGACAAAACGAAACGGACGACAAAGAAAAATCACATTAAATTACTTGGAAATTTCGCGCTAATAAAAAGCCATATAAAATTAAAACCGAATGCAAAAAAAAATGAAAACAAATTAGAATTAACGAAATTCGCAATTCTTCGCCCCTCCTACACACAATATATTATATTAATGTGAAAATTTTCATTTTTTAGGAAAATTGTTTGCAGACTTTTTCATATATTATGATAACCTTTGATTTAAAGATAAGCTTTGGTGAATTTCAAAGAATTGAGTATTAATTTCTTTCCCATTTTTTTCTGTTAAATTTTATTATAATAAACAATTATATTTATTACAGTTGCTTCAATTGAAATATATTTACTGAATATTTCATCTATTGTTATTATACATAACAAAATTTCATAACTAAATGAAAAATGCTACAAATGTAATTTTTCAAATTTTCATTTACCATTTTTCATAAAAATATTTTTCATTTTAAAATCAAATTCATTATATGAATAATAAAGTAAATTGCTCGTGCATTGTAATCCATATATTAGTTAGTTCTGAAACAATGTTATTTCTCATATTTCAAACAAATTCATTTTAACCTAACATGTAACATAACATTTTCACGGCGTAATCATTATGAGTTCGGCTTTTTGGAAACATCAAGCAAACACTACCCATTCAAACTATTTCACAATATTATACGTGAGCTTACAAGTTCGATGTGACGAGAATAAACTACATACAACACGTGAAATGAAATCGTATGTTTTTCGACAGTTTAATTGAGTTGATTCGAAGTATGCCACTCGATATATGCGTAAGATGGGTACAGTGTGCTTCAAAAGTCATTAACTCTCTATTAAAATAGTTTTATTAGATTATATTTAATTTAAATGAAATCTTCTAATATGAAAAGACTTATTAATTTAAAAAAATGTTATACCTAGTTCGAATTTTTTTTATAGTCGTTTCATCAAAGAGCATTACAATTTATTATGTAAAGCTCACTTTATCAATATTATTTTTAACAATAATAGAGTAATTTAGGTCTAAACGAAGCTTTGTTTTTTTGAAGATTAAAAAATACGATAATTCTGATATTTCCCTCATCCTATACTACTAAAAACACCAAACTCAATTCACTCAAAATACCGGTATATTGGTAACGGTAATAATACGGATAATTCAATTTTGCCAGATGTGATTTAAAAACACACATAAACATCTTATTACATACGCTTTCATCACACGAAAAATACATCAAATCATGAACGTAATAATTTATTAGACTTTACTTCCATATCGTAAACAAGTAACATAAATTCCGCCGTTCGTCTCCAAACAAACGTGTTTCCAGCACACCCAGTACCCACGTACCCCGCAATAACCGAAATGTACACACGCTCGTAATAAATAAACTTAGTATGCGGACGACGCGAAATTCGGTAAATTTTAATACGTCGAAAACTAGAGACGAACGAAGTTGAGTCGTCAAACACGCCCGCGTCCGCTCACACAACTTTGCATACAATTTTCACAAATATAAAGCCAAAAATTTACGTGCAAATATTTCACGCGGGAGAATTGCCTCGCATTTGTTTAAATTATACGCCGCCGCCCCATACCTAGCCTCGTCGCCCCAACCCGCCACTGTTTAACCCGCCTTTAGTTACTTAGTAGGCTTCTCTATTACTCGGGCGCGATTTTCATAATGTCGCTACGGTTGATGTTCTGCGACTACGATGAAAAAAAATATGTAAAATTGTACGTTTTGCATATTGTCGATTTTTCTTCGAGTAAAGAGAATTTTCGGATGTTTTTCAGTATAATGAAGTCGCTTGTTGCTGCGTTTAATACAATTTATTTTGATTGTAATTTTTTTTGTTAGTAGAATAGTTTGTTTTTAATTTTTTTTTTTAATTCAAGTGAATGAATAAAATGAAGTGCTTGATTTTTTTTATATATATATATATAATTCACTATATATAAAATGTTTTTTTCTATTTTTAAGCATCAAAGCAAATAGTTAAATTTTTTTGTTTTCATGAGAAAGCTATTCGACCATTCTATACAAATTTCGAGAAAAAATTTTAATTTGACGAAGCAAACCTTAGCCTTTCCGTTGCACTTTCTGATGTCTGGAAATTTACGAAAAATTGATACATAGAGAACATAATTTGGTAAATTAATCTGAAACATCTTAAAATCTTAAATAAAAAAATTTTAGATGTAAAAAATGGCACCGAGAATTCAATATGGAGAAGCATGAGATTTTGTTTTCCTTTTATTCTGGTAGTTAAAAACGAAAATTTAATTTTTATTAATTTTATTAGATATCTTTGCATGAACAAATTGAAATATAACAAAAATTGAAATATTTGTGTTTCAAATCATAAAAACATCTTTGTCACATTTTTTTTAATATAAAATTTAATGATCAATGATATTGAAAATCTAAAACATATTACAATCACTCGGATGATTTTGATATAAATATTAATTCCATTTTATAAAAAAAAAAAAACGTTATCACTTCAACTAATTAATACACATGAAAAAACCTGAACACACACTTTACATCCGAAACTCGAACCACATTCGCAGCATCAGCTAAACACGCACATACATCACAGCGGATAGAAAACCGAAAAGAAAGATCACGTCGGAACACTCCCCGAAAACCGACCGCATAGAAAAAAAACAAATAAAATAAAATAAAATAGTGGAAAAAAAAATGAAAAATAAAACGTCGGCGTAATTCGGCGCGCGGTGCGGCCGGGCGCATTCGCCGACATTTGTTTCGGTCGAAAAGCGTGGAAGAGGAGGCCGAAAAATAAAATAAAAACCGAAAAAAGCGGGAGAAAATTGGATTGGGCATAAGCCGGGGCCCCTGTCCGTATATATAAATCCCGGCAATCACGAATTCATCTCAAATTCCGGAACGCGTGTGAGGCCACAATACCTTCTTATTCGGTTATTTCGCCTCGACGTAAACGGCCGTATACGATAGTAAGGATTTTTTAACGAGCGTGACTATGATTCGATAGTGAAACCTATCTATCTATATCCTGTTGTATTTTTATTTATTTATTCATAGGTGCTAAGTGATACATAACGTGCTTAGTACATACTTAGAATTGATTGTGAGACTGATTTTAGTGTTTGATTTATCAACAATTTATGACTATGTATGAAAATACATAATAAGAAAAAATTACTATGATCTTGATGATCTTTCAAATTTCATTAATTCATCTATTCCGTTTTATTTTGTCGATACAATAAACTCCCCTATAACATACACTCCTATGATTACAAGTCAAGTCATTTGCGCTGGTTAACATATAAAAATTTCCAAAAAAAAGAAAAATTAAAATTTTCGATTTACTGATTTCCTTCAAATCAAAAAACAAAATCGAAAATCTTTAACCCCCTATAATATCCCCCTTATAACGTGGTACCTATCTTGACGTTATAGGGAGGGTTTACTGTACATCAAACTCCATTCTTTAATATAATAGTATTATACTTCATCTATCTATCGACCATTTTATATTTTTGATTATTATTTCCATATTCATTCATTCAAATTTTCAATTCACCATAAAAATTTGTTAAATTTTGAATAAGCTTTCAGTAAAATATTTGAACTTTCTTTCATTTTCTTTCATTGAAGATAATTCACATACATATATAGAATTCATTGAAACGAAGATCAAAAATATCCCAAATCATCCTTTGAACTCATCATCATTATTATTCAATAGAACTCATAAGCGGTACGATTCCCTCATAATGACCGCCGAATTTATTAACAACAATATTCCATGTGTTCGCACAATGAACAAGTCGTATAAATAATCGTTGCGGCACGCCCTCAGGGGGGCTTCGCTTTTCCGGCCAAATTTTGCTTTTTCGGAAAACCTATCACCGTTCAAAACCCTCGGGGAAAGCGGAGGAAAATCACTTTCCTTCTGACCCCGATCAATATAATATTTAATACAATAACATGTCGGGGGCCGCTTTTAATCACAGTTCTACAGAAACGTGTTTTTTTTCTCATGATTTTTTGTTTGGTTTCAGAAATGGTTTTCGTTGCTGTGGTATACTTCTGCATTTCTATAACTGGGGTTTTGTATATTGTGAAAATATGTGTATGTTCATTCAAGACGGAAAATCTTACGAAACGGCGAGGCACAACTTTGAAAAGGTTTAGAAACCTTGAAATAAATTATCGGGTGCGATTAATATCCATCAATTATAATTTCAAATTGTGCGCATAAAACTCAAGGCTTCGTTATGATTAAGTTTATGTTTGAATTTCAAACGAAGGGCAATTCCCGCAATTCGCAGACCGCAGCCAGAGCTCAAACGAATTCAAATATTATACGTTTACGTTATTTACTTAATACGATTACCCTAATTAATGCCCCTTCGGAAAAGAAATCGAAATTGCATATTTTTTTTCGGTGATTTCTCCCCCATGTACATTTTATACACAATCTGCGCGGCGATTGACTTCACTCTAATTTAAAAAATCCTGTGAAATACAGGGAAAAATAACTAATACATCAAAAATAATTGTGAAAAACCTCCTGGCCATTTTCTTGTGAAAAAAAATATAAATTAATCTACAGGGTGCCGTTAATATCTTTACGGCTATATAACCATTTTTGTGGTCGACAATAAAAACGGTATATTTTGATAATTGTTCTGGCAAGCCTTTTGCATTTCGACTGTATATTATTTACTGATTACATTTTGTTTATTTCGTTTTTTATTGTGTTATTTTCGAGAATTTGCTCGCACACAATATTTATGCATACAAGAATGTTCGATCAAAGCCTTATGAAACAAACTGTCAATATTAATTTAATACATTTTGGTTCTTAGCTACAATCCGCTTACATTTTGACTAATCGTATTAATAATACCATATCAACATTATTTATTAATTCCATAGTGTAACTAGGTTGGCAGGTCCTAAATTCGTTTAACCGCAAAGTACTTTCTGACTTCGATGTTTACTCGAGGAATATTCGTGATATTGCCATAAATTTTAATCCCGTATTCATATTTGACAAAGCTTTATTAATTTGTTTTGTTATATGTTAATAGTATCAACAACGGAAACGTTAATTTTGATTATTTCAGTAAAGTTATTATGATATTCAAAATTTAAATATTTCTCTCTAGACAGATATAATTATCAGTAATAAATCTCTCCCATTTGTACCAATTATTTTTTTTTTATATAAATCTAAATTTTCATTAAAATAATTGAATACTAAATCTTTACCAATTACTCGAATCCATCTAATTACTACTCAACGTATTGAATAACCGATGATTCAACCGAAAAAACGTTTCGAAAATTATTAAACACTCATTTCTCCCACATTTCTCGAATCGAATCCATCAAAAAACACTTAAAAACACAACCACAACATCTAAACAATTTCCCTATCAAAAATAACATTTTTTTCCATTAAAAAAATCATATAAATCACACCAAAGACAAACAATCATTCATAAACGAGAAACGAGCACTAATTGAGGCCGGAGCGAAACAAAAAATAGCGGGCGGGAAAAAAGGTGCGCGATCGGATTCAAACGTCAACGGAAGGGCGCGTCGACGGTCATAACACGCAACGCAACACGGCCATGCCCGTCGGGATTCGATCCGGGATTTGAGCCGAGAAAAACGGACGCTTGATTTACGGCGGCCGCGAATTAAGCGGTCGTTTTTCCTGGTGCCCCAACCCTGTGTAGTTCTGTTTTATAATATTTTGTTATTATGTGGGGTTTGTCGGTTCAAAATCGGATGTTTTTGTATGTTTGTTCATTTGTGATGATTCGGTTGGTTGTTTTGGTGAATGGGTGTATTAATCATTTTAATGGGTATGATTAATGTGGTACGAATGGTTCATATTTATTAAAATAATCTGTCGTCGTAGATAATCATCGAATTTAGTGTATATTATGATTAATGTGTCAAACATAATAATACGTTTTGATAGTTATGAATTGCTGAAAACATTAGTTGATTACTGGTTTTAGTAAGCCGTATTTACCATATTTCATTCCTAACATGCATGAGTCAGCGAGTTTAAAATTGTTTATTGTGTCAACAGATTCTGTCAACGTTTATGTTAGACTAGGTCAAGTTATTAGAATTACATGTAATTTCGAACTAAATGGTTTATCCAAATCGCTGAAATTAAAAGACACGTAGAACAATCAAAAAGAACACAAACCATCAATCTAAAACCATTTGGAATGAGATTGATTCAGTATTTATTTCATTCTTTCAATTTTATAAGAAAAATCTTATGCCTCAATGAATATCATATAGACCGCATACGATTGTATGTTTTCTTATTGACCAATCATTATAAAAATCTTAACGGACCGCAACATAACTTCACATCTCAATAATTCGTCGACATTCCATAAAAACGATATTTCACATATCGTTTTATCACTGACAATCAAACACCATTAACAAGTGAAAGGTTAAGTAAACGTAAACGGTTAAGTAAACGTGAAGATTATGTAAATGTGAGCGCAATTTCTGATATTCTTATTTCTCACACGCACACACACCATATAAACTCATCACTTACACTATTGGTAAAGATCTTATGACATCCATAGAACAATGAAAAAATTTTCGCCTGCGGCGCTATTTCTTTTCTCAATAATTCAATATTTCATTTTTTTTATAAATTTGATTATCACATAAAATTTTCAAATTATTATTTAAAAAAAATTAAATTTTTTCCATAATTTAAAAATAATCATTTTTTTTATTTTCGACTGCAATTTATATATCAATTTAATGAAATAAATTCTTTCGATCTTATAAAAAATAAGATAAAAAAGGCACCAAGTTTTATATTTACCACGGGCGCCAAAAACATTGTTTCCCGCCTCCCTCGCTTCTAAAACCCAACATTTCCACCATAGACACACAAATCGCGACCTTTGATACGCAAACCCACACACACACACACACACACACACGTGCGCGTATATTCATCGCGAACGCTTGCCGAAAGCCCCCAGCAAAAAGCGGCCCGCTTCGGTGTATATTTTAATCAGGGTATCGCTTTTTTCCGGCCCACGGGCAACAGTCCGCCCTAAATCCGCCCCTGCCCTCAGGCCCATCTGTCTCAATTAGGCGGCGCGGACCGCAAGCGCCGAATTACTTAAGTGCGCCGCGGCCCGCTTTTATTGTTGCTCTTGTTTTTGTTAGTTTCGACTTTCGCTTGCACCCCTGGTTTGTACTTTTTTTGGGTGTCCGCAATGCGTTGGGTGTAAACTATCAGTTTGTGTGTTGTGCTGTTTCGTGACGGTTTCGCGTGTGTTCGTTGCCGGTTGAACGGTGTTGGAATGTATTGGGTAGGGAAGTTTGTGTGATTTTGTATGTTGGAGATTATCTTTAGGGTTTTCTTGACGTCATTTGTGGGTGTTTTTAATATTGTATGGGTTGAAAGTTACAAAATTTTGTTCGAGAGTTTAAGATATTTATCTTTAATTATTAGATTGTATTAATTTTTCGAATATATAATTCATCAAGAAACAAAAAATCTATATTCATTAAAACTGTAAATTTTTATTTCGTTTTTAAATTATTACTTAATAAACAGTGACCATTTTTTTATATTTAAATAAAACAAAGTGTTTATTTTCCAAACTTGTAATTTAATTCAACATTTTAGCCTAACACCTCAATTGATA
Source organism: Hydropsyche betteni (assembly GCA_028571205.2). Taxonomy (NCBI): domain Eukaryota; kingdom Metazoa; phylum Arthropoda; class Insecta; order Trichoptera; family Hydropsychidae; genus Hydropsyche; species Hydropsyche betteni. Next base: position 188,877 of record JAOXNN020000068.1, on the reverse strand, counting down.
TTTAATTTTTTTCATACAACATTTATACAAAACGATTTCAATATATCAATAAATATTATAATGAACATTTTTTACATATTCTATTATATACATCGACGTAGCTTTATTACAAATTGTGTCCATGATTCAAAATTTTATTTCATAGAAATGAAGCAACGATATACATTTTTTTATAACATATTTTTAAATGGATGCATTTTCAACGACATCGATTGTTTCATTTTGCTATATGAGTAAACTAGATCAATAATAATTAGAAATATATAAATAATTTAACAATGAAAAATTTACATAATATTTGTTCTATAAAATTAATTAAGATCAACATAATTCAACATTATTCAATCATTTGTTATTGGCGTCTAATAAACTGAAATATTTTCAATATTCGAGGTAAAAAAATGTGAAAATAATATTATTCAACCTTTCAAGGGTCTGAAAATATATCATTTTTCATGATAATTGGTGAAAAAAAAATGGAAACCGGAGTAAATGGCAGACCCTTATTATTATCTCAACGATAAAATTTGCTCAAATTATTTTATCGCTTTAATATTTTTCGCTTGTTAATTTTTATTATACATTATTTCTTTCACTTTATTATAATTTTATAGTTATTTTTCTTCAAATATGCTAATCGATGTAAAAAGATATGCCCGTTCAGGATATATGTATTTATTATATATTGATATGCTCTTATCGTAGCGAAAAGATTTCAGCAAATTAGTTGATTGGTTTCCAAATAATAATAACACATTAAATATTCAAACACAACAGGAATATAAAGATTTTTCTATCAAATTTTTAATAACGTAATAAACTACTTGAAATTGCTTCGTTATGTGCTATTTGATTTTATCGTTACTGGAAACATTGACGTTTTTCTCTGAACGAGACAGTAAAAAAATCGTCTCTGTTGACTTTAGAATGGAAAAATGTCACTTTTAGTGATATTCTGAAAAAACTTCAATTTTCCAGTCTAGCACCTTTTAAATCGCTTAATAATTCAAAACCAACTTTGAGAAAATCAATCAAAAGTACAAAATGATCGTTTTCGTATACGAAGATTATTTACAAAATGGCGACAGTCTTCTCTCCGCACAATTATTCCATAATTAGATATAACACGTTGATAAAATTATAATTATATTCAAATTGGCACATGTTGATATTGACAATTTTATTTTATATAGAAAAAAAGCATTTTACACCATTCGCGACATATTCAAAAAATATTTAGAGCAGAGTTTTAAACATTTAAGGTTCTTGTCACAATCTTCTGAGTACAATTGAAAATATAAGAAAGTAAATTATCAAACATGCATTTACACATTTCCAAACCGCACCGTTGGGAACACCGTTCTTCGAAGAGTCCAAATTCCCCTTGGTCACATGTTCGTGACACCTCCCTATTTCGTCGATGTTGACGTCGGCCAAAGCATGGCCGTGGACTTCCAATGGAGATATGCAATAGTTCGTGGTCAGGAAATCACCAGTGGAAGCGTTACCTAGAGGCCCTTCGATCAACGAATGCACCCTACAGTCGCAAGGAAAGTGGTTGTTCTTCACACTCAACACGTCCACACCTTCGATAGTCACAACTCCTGGAGAGGGAATTTCCAAAAGATGATTCCCGTGCAACCTCAATACTCTTATACTATTATTGTAACCTATGTTCAACTCTTGAACGGCATCTATCTTATTGTTGAATATATTCAAATTGTCCACGTATGCCAATCCATCGAAAGCTGCTATCCTTATGATGCCCAAATCCGACTCTTGTAAGGCAAGAGTGTGCACATGAGACATCCCCCTGAACGTGTAAGGTCTCAACGATGGCAAATCCATGAATGCTAACTTAATCACCCCTACGTAATCTAATCCGGAAAAAGAATCCGGCTCTATGGACTTGATCCCAGAGGGGAAACCTATATGCTCCACATTAGTCAGACCGGAAAATGCGTTCGTCATGATCTTCTGGATCGGATTGTTGTTGAGCATAATTGCCTTGAGGTAGTTCGTACCCGCAAAAGCATATCCCTCAATTTGGACTATCTTATTGTGACCCAACAATATAGATGAGAGGTTTTGCAGTCCGGCGAAAGCAAACTGATTGACTGTGGTCAATGGAGTGTGCTGAATCGACAATTCTTTGAGTCTGGGTAGTCCTCGGAAGGCGAACGGTTTAATTGTCGATATATTGTTGCCGTCCAAGGATATCTTCGTGAGTAGTTTGAGGCCGTTGAATGCGTCACTTCTTATTATATGGAAATTGTTTCTTGTTAATGATAGGTGTTCGACTGTTGTCGGCAATGAACGTAGTGGAATCTCCACTAAGCCTCCAGTATTGCACAAAACCTGCAAAGATAAAAATTATTTTAATTTCTTAATATTTTTAATTCGATAGAAAAAAATTAGTAAAGTAGATTCTAGAATGTTCAAAGAAAATGTATTTTTTACTGCTTCTCGTACTCAGAATATAATAATTGAGAAGAATAAAAAATTCCGATATTCGATAAGTCAAATAGTTGTGTCGAGGTATTTCCTCAATAAAATTTCTCTGCTAAATATTTCCTTTATAAATCACTTTTCCGGTACGATCGTTAGAATTTTATTTTTTTCTCGAAATAGATTTGAAAAAAAAATAAAAAATCTCAAATATTATAATACGATCGTATATATACGCGAGTTAAATAATAAACGAGAGCCCGTATAACGAGAGAAACTAATTATTATACGCAATCTCTCTTGGGTCAATATAAAACTGTCGTATCTCGCTGCCGGGAGATTTTCTTTCTTTCTTTATGCGAAAGATAAAAGTCGTATATGTCGAGCCGAAAAATCGCGTCGCCGCTTTTAAATAATGTAATTTAATCAAGGCAGAGTCAAACGAAATTAATACTTTGTTCTAAAGTTGCCCGCGAAATGGTACCGAATACAACTCCCGCAAGACTACGCGCGACATATTAAAATTTTAAATATGAAAAGCCCGCCGCGAATTCGCGCGCGAACATATCTGGTCTATACAAACTATGCTAACTGTTATTTTATATGCCAAAATTCGAATTTTAAAAGAAACTGGTCCAAATTTTTCATTTTTCAGTATTAATACGTTATACGATCTATTGTAAAAACATACAGATGGTAGGTACTGCTTTGTTAAAAAAAATGTTGTTTTGTTGTATTTTATAATAATTTTTATAAAATGTATTTATAATTTTTTTTATTTTCAAATACCGTCAAGTCTATTGAATTTTTTGCAATAATAAAATTTAAATATTTTTGCGATTTTCCCGGAAAAATTGACATACTGGAGTGCTGCTCAACATACAAAAGCTCGATAGTGCAACTCTGCATACAAAATAAAACATCTACTACAATTTTATAAGTATAAACAGAAAATATAAAATATTTTTTATCTAAAATCTACTAACAAAATATTGTTTATTCTTGAAAAAAAACTGTATACAAATAACATTTAATAATTTCAACCTAATATTCTTGAGAATTTCGAAACTGGACCTCTCGTATCGCTATTATATTATATGGGAAATGCGTTCGTGTATATTTTGGACGAAAATAAAATAAATAAACGATAGTCTGTGGCATAGCGTTTTGCGTACATTTCGAGCGCATTTCGTATTCGTTTCACGTCCGAACGCGAAAAGTTTCGATAGCACTTTATTCGAAAATGCTTCTCCGACACAAAAAGCTCGCGTTGCATGAAAATTACAAGGTGTGCATGTCACGGAGTGAAAACATGACGCAGATGTCGAAGACCTATAATTTGATGACAGGTCCGAACTATTACAAAGGAAACGAGATCCAAGACCAATCGATCAATGCCAAATGGATAAATTGATTGAAAATCAATTCGTCAAATGATTATTTAAATAATTTATGATAATATTTTTAAAAAAATCTGATTAGTTAATTATGCAATGATTTAGTTATATCACACTTTTTCCGATACTCATCTAAGTTTTGTAATATAAATTTCGTATATGAATGAAAAATCGTTGACCTTAATCCATTAACTACCGAAAAATTTCATAAAATTCGATCAAACTCTCGACTTCAAAAATAAACAAAAGTACCATTCAAAATAATAAAAATATTTTGAAAACCTCAATTTGTACCTGAAAATGTATTCATTCACATTTTGCATGTTCGGTGGCGATATCGTCCGTCTTTCCCCTAGTGCGAACGGGGATTATTATCGTAAAATATAAATTATTATGATTCCGCATTAAATTATACGCCCGATAATTGTTGTCGTTATTAGCGAATAAAATTCCGTCGTATAAATAAATATAAATCGCGTGAATCGTGTTAGCGTCGAATAATAGAAAATTTCAGCGGCTCGTAATCGTAATTTCACGTTTTGATTTCGTGCTTTGTGTGTACGACATTGCCTAGATTTAATGTTCGCGTTCATCAAAAGCCTATTTGTGTAACGTAAATATTGCGTTAATTATTTCGAATTTTGACTTTGACATTTTCGCAAAAGGTATGTCTTGCGATTTTACGTTTGGATGTTGTCCGTTTTACAATTTTGATCTGTTATTATTGGTGAATTTGGCCGATATGATTGTCGAATTTAGTAAAATATAGATGGTAACGTGGTGAGAAAATCGATCATTCAAAATTTTATATATTTATTTACGCGAAATTCTGGTTATTTTATTTACTCAGAAAATGAAAACATACATAAAATATTTTCGTTTTCAGAGAGAAAAATATGTTCATTTACATATAATATAAGCTACACCAGTCGGTTATTCAAATATAAATTGAATTCTATTTAAAAGTTTTATGGTACCTTTGATATTAATTATACAATCATCCGATATATAAACATACAAAATTCAATAAAAAAATTTAAATTTAAAATTGTATAATATGAAAATTCAGCAAGGTACAAAATTTTGTACTTGGCTAATTTTTTTCTATAAAATTTTCACTTGAAAATTCTCCCATATAGCAACGAATTATTTAATATTTAATCATCCCTCATGAACAACCCTTCAAATACGAATAGTATAATAATTTTGAACACCAAACACCGATTTCCCTAATAACTACACATACGCTCCGCTCGAATTTCTTCGAAAATTATACAGATCATATGCTTAAACATAACCTCAACCACTAACCCGAAAATTCAAGACTTTGAAATATGTATACAGTAATACCTCGATTATCCGAACCGTTTTCAAAAAATTACACATTCACGTCAACTTTTTTACTTTCAATTTATTTTGTATTTGTTCTATTTAGAGTTTTCAGAATTCCATACTTTCAGAAAAACAAATCATTATTACTTAAAAAGAAAAAATAGATAAGCATTTACTTTCAAATAATAATCAATCGATTAATTGATGAAACTTATTTCAAAATTGATGAAAAATTAAACAATTACATTCTCATCTATTACTATAATATAACATCGTTGACTATTTAACTGATTTTTATAGCACCGATCGAAAAATTACGAAAGCACTACTTTACATATTGCATCTCGACCATGTAGTTTTCTGAATAATCGACACTAGAGTGTAATTCATATACATATTCGACGAGAAAGCGAAAAATATGAAGTCAGTGGGCCTCGCATACAAATCGTCTTATATTCGATTTTCGTTCCGCTATTTCGGTCGGCCCTCGAGCGACGCCTAAATTATAAATGAAAGAATCGCCCTAATGGAATTATTATTGCCGCATTTATTTTTCAGCGACCGAAAGGTTAATTGGGCCGAACGACCACGTGCCCGAAAACTCGCTCCAAAGCCACTCGACCTTATTGTGTTCCATATACCGTCTCCGTTTGTCAATATCGAATATGTATTTATGACAGTTCGGGTCGATCCTGTGGATGAGATTTGTACTTATGGCTTCCCGGTCTATATTTGGAGTTTGATTCAGTTTTGGTGTACTTTTCGTATCGACGTATCGAATGTTTTAAATTTTGATATTGTAATGAAAATTTATTACGGAAAAATTGGTTGATTTAAATCCAACGCCTATATTTATAAAACCTATCGAATTCAATAAAGCTAATTAGATAAGTTCCAAAAATAAATCATCGAGGTTCTCCCGCAACAGACAACTAAAAGGTTTTCATTAATTACCGCCGAACGATTCGGTATTATTTTTGATAAAATAATCAATTTTGTGCAAACACGAAACCGAATCGCTGCCTCAATTTATCAAACGGTACTTATTTGACATTTACATTACCGTTTGCACGAACGCATCGCAACAATATTCCGGCCTCATTAATATCTGCTTTACTTACGACGAACGCTCGAGAAGCCAACGAAATTCGCCAAGGATATTGTACAGTTTTCCGAAAAAAAAATAAAAAATACTCGGCATTACGTTACCGAAATATTATACGCGTATTTTTACGAAAATACACATAAAATTGTTAATTGATCATAAACAATGCCCCGGGCGTAATAAAATTCGATATTTTTTCGCGAGAGTACAATTCTGTTTTGTGCCCAACTTTCAGTGCGTATATATTATATTGTTATTACGATACGTTGATTGAATTATGAAATGTGAAACTTTTTACATCGCTGTTTTGAAAATGTTTGATTGAAATTAATGTAACCTTCGAAAATTTAAATTCCGTTTTATGTACGACTCATTATTAGATTTCTTGTGTTTATTTCGTTTTATTTAGAAAATAATGTAACAAAACTATAATAACTAGAACAATAATAAAACACTGCCAAAAATAACGAAATTCGCAATATACCATTGAAAAAATTTATCGTCTACTCATTCAAATATTCAACTCTTATCTAACATCAAAATTGAACTTATTTGAATAGCACTTAAATGAAAATTCGATACAAGTTCTCTAAAGAGTCTTGCGTCATGAATGGTGACCATTTTCCAACGGAATCGATACGACAACTGAAAGAGCCCAATTCGAATTCATACGAAACATTAATTTGATATTTTCCAATTTAAATATTAATGCAAAATACGAACCTGCGATTGTGAAAGGCAGATGCACTCGGTCGGACAAGTGGTAATGGAAGATGTGAAGAAGTTATCGGACAGCGTGACAGTTATCCAGCTCAAGCCCATCAATAACTGCCACATTGCGCGGAGCGCCACTGAAAATATCACAAAAAAATACGTGAAAAAATAATAATCGAATCGGAAATTACATACGAGTCGTCTATTTTTAAAGGCTATATATATATACGTTATTTTATATTTTGAATTGATAGAATTTGAATATTTACATGATATAATTTGTAAAGACAATTAATTTCCTATTGATGAAACTTATAATATACATATTATAATTTCAATAATCGAAAAATTGCTATATAATAATACAAACAGATATTTTTCCAATTGATTCTTACTATGTAAAAAAATATAAGTTTCCATATCTCTAAACAATTAATTTAATTTCCAAAAACACTAAATCATAATAATGATCCTATAATGTCTCAACTTTTCAAAAAAAAAATCTATTCTGACCCCTTTAAACATACATGAAAGTCATCCGAAATGAACGAACCCATATCTATTCCATTCTGTTCAAAATACATCCCTCGTAAATTAATAAAACAAACATACATCATTCAGAAACCAAACGATTAATATATTATGTAGAAATATAATAGAAATGCGAGTTTAGTACATGTGTTCCGCGCGTGTGCATAAATAGCGTGCGGGTCGAATCGAATTCGCGCGCAAATTTGTCATCGTTATCTTGGCTCGTGTTACATAATAATAATATACATGTACTGTGTTACACGTGTATTATAATGTACATATGTCGCAAGACACAAAACCCTCATATATGAGTAATTTGTCACAATATCTGGGCGATAGTTTACGAAACGTACGCGTTAACATCTCTATTCCCATAGTTTGAGATAAAATCAATAAAATACTAATTTTTAATCATTTAATTAATTAATCGTTATCATAAATATGAGCACCTTATACCAAACGTTATATCTTTTAATTTTCCAAATGAATGTTTATAAAAAATAATATAATTTTGCAAAACTTTCAGCGCACCTCAAATACGCATGATACACATCGTCGAACGTTCAACTGAATAATTTATCGACGTCGCTAGACGAACGTTAATAATATATTGCGCGATAATACGTACATGGTGCGTTTTTTTATTATTTATTATTTTTTTGAAAAATCTCGTCGGCCAAATTTATGTTTTCGATGTCCGTTTGCGTGCCGCGGTATACAAGTTAGGGGTGCACGCCGTGCGGCCGACTTAATCGAATTATTGTTTCGTACGTGATATTTTATATCGTATATAATAAAACGTATGAGCTTTTTGTATATAAAAGCCGTTTATCTGTCGGATCGTTGTTTGCACAATGTATGAGAATAAATTTACGCGCTGTTCCGATTCGACGTTTCCGATGGGGATGTTTAATGAAAATATCATATTCACGTAATATTGACGTTGTGCGTCCCCCGTTATGGCCGCTTTAATTTTTATGTGCGATGCCGAATGTTGTTCGTTTCAGTTTTGGCGTGTGTATGTGCCTTTTTGGAAATTTTAGATATATGATCGAATCGTTTGATGTAATTGTGGGGGAATGTTTCATACGTACCCGATTTTTTATGTAATGGACGTAAAAATATTGTGATGTGATCGCCCAATATGTTCATATATCTATTTTATGTGTGATTGCTGTATGCAGTGCATATGATATTTACTGTAGAAAGTCTTTCGAATTTCGTCAAAAGACTTCAGAAAAGGAGAATCAATATTTAACGGACTAAATAGTGAAACCTTTTCATTTCAAATACTTTTGAGCCTTATGGCACATAATCGGATAATTTTATACTTCGTGCTCAGTAGGAAAACGGTTTTTCACTTGAAAAAATAATCGTTAAAAAATCATTGGGAAGCTTGTTTCCATTTGGTGATAGGTTTTATAATTACTACAAAATAGTTATTTGATTTATTGATCAAAGAAAGAGCCACAATGTATCGCTTAACTCCGATATTAGCAAAAAAAAAACAAATAATATTAATTTATGGTCTTTTAATAATTTACAGATTGAAATTAAACGTTTTTTTCATAAATTTTTGAAATTTATTATCAAAAATCAAATAAATTTACACGACCATATTAACAAAAAACTCAAAACAATCAGTACATTTTCTTTTCCCCCTCAAGACAATATGCAACAAAAATGAATTCACCAAAAAAAAAACCACAATTTATATTTTCAAAAAATCCATTCAAAAACCAAATCACGCCACCAAAAAAAAAAGCGATCATTCACACCGCCAAACCCCAACATTCGAAACGCACGCGCGGATTACGCCCAGACCGAGAGGCAAATCTTTCTTTTCAACACCCCCCCCGACGCGAAAGGAGCAAAAGGGTCCCCCGAACCCGAAAAAAGTCCCGAAAGCGGGAAGAAGGGAATAATTGAGGGCGCGGGAAGCGTTCGCGGCCACCGTCGCCGACACTCGCATAATTCACGGCCCGCTCCTTGCGGCTCCGAATCGCGATAAAATCGCTCGTATCCTGTATCTAATTTGTACCAGTCATCCCTGCCGGGAGATATCCTGCCGCCGGGGGGAGGCGGGGGCCGGGGGAGTGGTCGAGCTCGCGAAAAGCGGGGATTTCCGTCCCGGTTCACGTGCGCGGGATGTCGTGATTCGGTTCTCGGATGCTATATTAATTTGGGGTTTGTGTGTTTTTGATCTGGGTGTTTTAGTTGTCGGGGTTGGTTTTTGGAAGATTTGAGTCGGTTTGGGTATTGGTTGTTTGGATTTTTAATCGAAATATGGGACGTTTAAAGGTTATGTATAACTAGTATATAGGCCCGATGTTAATAACATCGGGTATGGATTTGTTAAGAAACGGAAAACGATAAAATATGAAAAC
>JAOXNN020000068.1:166278-177947 GCA_028571205.2 Hydropsyche betteni | reverse complement strand
CCTAGTGGTGAGAGAGCTCGTTTAACGTTGAGATGGACCCGGGTTCAAATCCCGGTCTGTGGCGACTTTCGATTTTTAAAATCGAAAACAATCGTCGATCGTTTTAAAGTCGCGAGCGTCATTGTGACACACAGACAGACACACTGAAATCCGCTATTATATATAGGGGATAGTTAAAAATTGATGCATAAATTTCTCTACAACTTTTTAAAATGCCGAAGTTCTACGAAACTATTCCGTAAATGAATTTAAAAAAAAATACAATTGAAATCAGAAAATTTCAAAACATGGACTTATAATATGATATATTACAGGTAGACACAACGGGTAATGATGATGGTTATGATATTATATAAGTATTGTTCTTTTGATTCTTCTTCATGGTTAATATAATAAAAATGTAAAAATAATTGTATTCATTAAATTTTTTTCGATTGTTAGTGGAAACCGTTGTAAGTCGAGAGCTACCTGTATGTAGGGATCTTTTGTATTCATTGTGTTATTTTTGTATTTTGTGGAATTGAAATTTGTTTATATTTCCAAACAACTAAAGGATATATTGGAAGTTTTTTTGTTTACGAAGAAAAATATTTCCGAAAAAGTAAGTATCTCATGGCCTCCAAGGAAACCATGACAATCTCTTTATAATTTTTTTTATACGAGAATATCTTGAAAGTCGAATTTACAATAATAAATTGACAACGATATCACGTCTAAAACAAAATATCCAACTAGTAATAAAGAATATTCTTCGAAAAACGTCTAGATGAATTTTCGAAACTCCAGGACTAGAATAAAACAGATTAATAAAAATCAAATTATTTTACAATTTTTTTCTTATTTATAGTTTTGAAGTTTTTTTTTTTATTATTACAATAACCAAAAAATTTGAAACAAGCAAAGATTTCAAATAACTTTCGAAATAAAAAAAACTCTACCCACCTTATATTCCAATACATTTATTTAATCAAACGAATTGTACGAACCGTTCACATCGACATCAAACAACCAACATCTCCCAAACCTAATCAATCCAAAATAAAAACTCCGTTCAATTAAAGATGGCACCCCTGACACGAACCGCGCAATATTCGCGCTTATTCAAACGAACGAACGAACCAGGTGTTTCCCGCCCTCGCCCCACGTTCCATTGAAAAACGAAACCGTTTTATTGAAAAACGAAACAGTTTTATTGTCTTCGCGTCAATCATGGAGGCTTCCACGGCGGTGGGGAGAAGGGGGGGAGAGGGGAGCGGGGCGCGGGGAGCGAATAGATATAAAAATGACGTAAAACGCGACCAAAACCTATCCAATATGGCGAAACGGGCCGATTCCGGCTCGTAAGCCGCTGATTTACGGCCAAACGCTTTACAATGAGGACCGTAAAATTCCACCGCTTGTACCTCTACCTGAATGTGTGTTATTATCGTTTTTTTGCGTAAGTATTTTTTATTTGTGCGGGCCCTTTTGAATTCGACACCGGAAAATATTATACGGTCTGGAAAATATATATATGCTAAATTATATTACCGGTTACATGCTTCGCATGAATATCAATGCATCTGTTTTTCCGTATTTTCAATCGGATTGGATGTGTTCGTTATTTTTTTTTTTATATTGCATAAATTTTGAATGTATTTTGATTTGCAAATCGCCGGATTCATCCTTAGCTCGTTCGAAAACCAAATTCGATTGAATCATTCATGTCATAGGTTAATTGAATTACCAATAGAAAAATAAATCGAAAAAGAATCATTTTTCAATATGAAATTCATTTTTGAATATTTTAAGTGTTAAAAATGTGCTGATTTTGACTTATCATGAAAGTTATCGTAAGAAATTTTTAGTACAATCTAATAGAAGATAAACACTTTTTATAATAAAAATTCTGATATTGAAATTACATAATATATTAATTTGAATAAGCATCAATCCACTAAAGATGATAATAATAATATATTATCCTTATTACTATATAAATTTTCACATTACTCTCATTTAATATGATAAAATGAAAAATTCACATTTTCATTAATAATCCAAATTAAAACTGTGCCAATATCAAATATTTATGTAATGAATATACGCAACATTTTCATCGACGATACGAAAATTTGATATGAAAAATTTGAGGAACAAAACGACGCATCCATCAGCATGCAAATAACACTTCTGGTTTAGGCCGAGGCTTAACAACGGGCACATCCCAAAGACACACACAAAGAAGGATCCTTGCAAATCCCTCTGTTTTTACGGCCGAATTTTCCGCAGACGTCCGATCGGCGGGAATATTTAATGGAAAATTCAGTCTCGAGACTCGTTCTTAATCACATTTTTCTCGACTGAAAAAAGTTTCAATTCGAATCGGCGAAATGTAAAGTAAATAAGCGTCTTTCAAACCGTCTTGATTTTCAAAGGATTCCTCGTTGAGTGAAGCCTTCGAATGCAATCCAATCATATAATACAAAACGGCTTGAGAAAACGTTCGAGTGGATCGTTATTTTTGAATAGTTTTACCTTTTTATTCTTAGCCATTAAGTGTTGGTTGTATTTGAAATGAGATTATTGATCAAAGGCTTTTGAATTATTTATTTATCGAAATTATTATAATCGAGCAACCATTTATAAATCTTATTTTGAGAACTAATCGTGCCCTAATTATCAAACTAAAATTTTTAATATATTATATTATATTACGTATCTCAAATTATCTATCCTTTACAAATACTTATTGTTTTTTCCATGGTTTTATGTCAGGCATTATGTAAACATTTTTATCGCAATTGATCAAAAATCGATAATATAATGTGTCCATTTCGCTGATTGCTTTTCAACTGAACGACATACATATACGCAAAAAATAAACTCAAAATAATCTATTCATTCCAAACGACACCCAAATCACACCGTTTTCCGAAATGCCTTTATAAATTACACTTCGCGAACAATTTTCAATCCGGGCTCTGCTTGGCGCGAAAAAAATTTCGTCCATTTTTTATTTTCAGACAGACAACGCCGAAAAAAAGCGTTTATCTAAACGAAGTGACAGTTTTCTCACCTGTCAGGTCGTTGTTAATCAGTTTAATTTATTAACCAGTTGATAACGCCTTGACGGCGGGATAATCCTATTTTTTCGACATCTCTCGAAAACGTCAGATTATTCGATTATTTTTTAGAATTCCGATCCTTATCTCAACGAATTTAATCGATTTTATCGCTTTTTATAACGCTCTTTATAAACAGATCGTTAATTTTTTATTGGCGTTGAATTGTGTTATCGATTTTAAAGTATTATAAATAAGATTCGAAAGCGATTAAAATATTTCGACATTTTCGAAAGAATTCTATTGATCTTTTTGTCATTTTTTTTCGATTAGAGGTTATTTCAGTGGAAAACTTCTATAAGAGTAATTGAACGAAGTTTTTTTCAATATGGGGAAAAAACAATATTCAAATTACCTCTTCATATACAGTAAAGCCTATGAAAAAACTGTTCTGAAACATTAGGTATGTTCTGCTTTCGTGTCGACAATTTTCCATCATTAAAACTTTTATGGTAACGTCTAAATACACCTGAAATTGTTTTCAGTATTACGTCCGTTTTTACTATTATACAAATTTCTAGAATACAATACGATCATACGAAAGTTTCCGTTCAATTTAACTTATAGTTGTTCCATGCAAATATTGTTTCATAAATACAAAATCCATTCTCTTTTATAATGTTCGAAATTATGTACCTACGATTTACTCATTTCTCAAAAATATTATAATATTAATTACATAATCCCAAAAATTTTTCTATATTTTATTTATAAAATCGAAACTCAATCTATTTCAAATTTCAAATATTCAACCAAAAAAAAATTCCAATACAACCTAATGTATTCAAGTAGCCTTATATACAAACACAAATACATTTCCCTTATCTGCCTTCCCTTTTCACTTTACTCCAAACGCATCTTTCCTTCGCCTTCTGCAACGACACGAAGCGGACCCAACCCCCAAAATAAAAATTGAAAATTCGAAAAGTGTCAGAAACTCCGCACTCGGACACGCCACACAACCGGAAACTGGAGATAGAAGGGAAAATCTCGATTGTTTGTGCATAATGTATGCGCGCGGATCGCAGACGAACGACGAGGGTCGGAAAAGCGCCGGAAAATCTTCGGGAAAGCCCCCCAAAGCTCGCCGATTTCAAATTCAGAAAGCGTGTGTCCGCGTGTGCGAATTTGCATATTAACACGGTTATGGAAATGTAATTAGCGGGGCGCCTCCGCCGGCGGTTCGGACGGGGAGCGCGAACCGAAGGTTGAGGGCCGCTGACGCGTATTGAGGCTCGAGCGTTTTTCCAATCTGTTGTCGAGTGTTTTGTTTTTTTTTTTTTGTTGGGTGTTTTCGTTTTTGTTCTTTATTTAGTGTTGTGGAAAAATGATAGGAAAGTTCATCGGTCCTGTTTCTATCGAAGTGATTATGATTTTCGAAAAGTTTTCTTTTATACGTAACAAAATATTTATTTTCGAATTATAATATTACTTTTTTTTATGAATTCATTCAAATTTTTTTTTAATATTCGAAAATAATAATAATAATAAATCATAGATGTTGCTAATAACTTTTTATATTTGTATATTCTGTTGTGCCAGCGCACCAATTTCTCCATAAAAAAATATCGAATATAATCTGAATTGTTTTATCAAATCAAAATAGTGAGGTGATATTCGAAGTCTAAAAATATAGCACTTATTTCATATGGAATAATGTTATCGAAACAAAAATTGAAATACTGCTCGGTTCCCCGAAGACATTTATTTGAAATAGTAAAAATTTAATATCATTCTCGATAACAGCTCCATTTAAACGGTAATTACATTTTGATTGACTTTTAATCGTCCGCTTATAGTCTATTACCACGAAAACACTAACGTAAATATACGATACGCTTTTAACGGCAAATTGAAACACAATCCAAAATATATGTTTATATCCGAAACAATTTTTATTTTATTCCACACCGCGATAATCTTCGCTTGATTTAGTAATTATAAAAATCTACATAATCTTCTACAACAGAAAACTTCCGAACGGGATCATCCCGATTTTAAAATTCGCAACTACGTGACTTTCATACAAAGCCGTCAAGTTTTAATAATAACAATGTATTAATAAAACCGATACGAGCGACCTTTCCAACGAGCTTCGACTTAGTTAACAACCACATTATCAAGTTTCGAGCTAAGCGCGAAATCTATTCATACTCCCTTATATTATATAACACGATTCGATTATGACAACAACGTTTCCCTTTAATCAATCGTGACTCGGCAATCCTTCGATATTTAACCATTTTCATAACATCCATCTTATCACGAATACGATCACAGCTCGAAACAATCAAACGATACGAAAACGTTTATATTCGATTCTGGCGACAGAATCAACTTATTTTTCAGCTCGCGACCCACAGTTCGGCTTCCATTCTCTTATACATAGAACTGTCGATCGACCGAGCCAAAATTCAGTTATGATAATGGACTATTTAATCCGCCACTGTGTTCGAAATCGAATTCGAATCGCGAGAAGGCGAAGTAACAACTGTGCGGAGGTCCAAACTTCATTGCGTACGTGATTGTCAAATAAATGGCGTTCGAATGGGACCCCTCACCAGTGGTAATTGAAATGTAAAATTGACACACTGCACGTAACTGTATGCCTTTGTTGAAGTTGCTAGTTTGTAGTTAGTTTTGTATGGAAACTAAATACATATGTATTATATATTGGCGGTAGAACCGATCGATGTATCGATAAGTTTGTTCAAATGTTTTTTCGGAAGTGAAATCAGATCAGAATCGATATGTTTTTTATAAAAATATGAATTTTTTCAAGCGTGATTGAATTAATAGATCATTAATATTAATATATAAAAATTAAAATAGGCTCCGGGAGTTTTTTCGTATCCGCTCGTTTGCAATATAAACATTTGCTTTGTAACGCAAATATCAACAAACACCTTTAAAATCCCGTTTCATAATTAATGTTCGGAAAATATTTTTGTTCGTTGTGAACAAGAAAATTTTTCAATTATAAATTTCAAAAACAAATTTCACTATAAATTTACTGAATCGATATCTATATTCTATATGTTATAATATCTATAGATTCTCATGTTTCACAATCTGTCTGCATCCACTCCGATCGACATAAATAATAAAAAGCTATTAATGGCAATATTTTTCATACACGTATAAATTGATGGATCATTTTTCATGTAAAATTATAGCAGGATTTTTATAATTTATAAAAGAACTAAAAAAAATCGTTTGGGCTTATGATTATTTTTAACATAGTGAATTATATGACAAAATGTTCAACTTCATAACCCGAAAGAATTAAAAATTTAAAAAATAAAATAAAAAATGACAGGGCAAAAGCTCGCCGAGCACACCGAAAATTTTTTCCGAGAACGTTCCCACGTACTCGCATTTTCAAGACGCAATCTTGCAACGCTTTTTTCCCGCGCACTTTTCCTCCGAAAAAATTTTCCACAAACCCGCCTACATTTTCGCTCCCGACACCCCTCTATTTCACTTTTTCCCAGCTCGACATATTTTATCATTTAACCCTTACATCCCGACGGGGTGGACAACCCACCAACAACAAGGCGATTTTCTTTATTTATTTTCATTATTAACAATGAATAATTAAATTTTATTATTTAAAAAAATTAAAAGATTTATTTTTATTTTCAGTTGATCAAACTTGAGATTATACTAGTCGGATTACAATAGCTTGTATGATTCAGACAAAATCTTACTTTGTAATACCGTTCATAATTCGGAATTATAATTACAAAACTTTGGATTAATCAAATCTTTTATCGATTATATGGATGAATTAAAATCTACATTTCTGCCAACCGCAATCAAATTTACTCATCACAAACATCAAATTCATTACGTCTATTTTTCCAAAAACAAACATACAAACTTAAATGTATTTTACGATCTTTTTATAACTAAACACAACAACATTCATACAAAAAAAAATTATCATCATGATACTTTTATACTCGAAAAAATCAAATTTCTCTGACTACGACCGCGCAAAGGTTGAAGTCCCCGTTGGATCCATGGCGCCCCCATGTTGGCGATGGGGGCGCAGCACCCTGGCCGTTTGGACGTTAGTTCGGACGTTTCGCAATCGTAAAAAAGAGGCCTTATCGGAGTAGCCTGTGCTGGTCTCGTTCTTATTAAATTTTTCTTCGTCTACGTCGCAGGACGCTCTAATGCACTGAATAATTGATTCGCCCTTGTCGACTGTCGTTGATCTCGCGAGGCCTTTTTTCATGGCTATGTTTATTGTATTGACGTTTCAATGGATATATAAAATTGATCATGGATATATATATTTTTTAATATTTCATTTCTTAGTATTTTTAAGGTCAAAATACATAGATCTAATTCATGCAAGTGATAAAAATATCAATACTGAAATATCATGAAAATATTTCTCGATTAAATATACCTACTTTGTGAATGGAAATAATTTTTTTTCTTATATCGAAATATTCGGTTTGTATAGTGTCCGATCATAAAGATATACGAAATTGTATTTTATATCAAAACCATTTGTTTTTATTACTGCCGCAAAATGAGAGAATCGATATTTGGCTATTCGATATTTATGAATATTTCTAGGTTATCTTTGTTTGATATATTTTTTCGAGGTCATTAATTAGTGTTTGGGTTTGTGTTGTTTTGTTCAATCAATATAATTTACATACTTGGAATACGTCAAATTTTATATCAAGGTCGAAACATCGTATTTGAAAAAAAATTGTCTATTAGGACGAAAATATAATTAATTTTATGCTGTTAAAACCAAAATTCAAATTACTTCGAAAAATTCCTTCCGAAATTAGCACAATTTATAAATGCAAAATGTTCTTCACACGTATATAATGACAAACGCACGCACGTACGTACGTACGTACCTGCAACGCCGTCCTTAATAAAAGTCGAATATTATACTTTTATGCAAATTTTTCCAGCTTTATAATGATAAATTTCATTTTATTGCGCTCGTCTCGAAATAAAAACGTTATAATAAAAAAAATATGCGATACGGGCACGTTTTTAATGCGCTCGGAACCCGAAAAACAGATACGCACGTCGTTTTCAGCAAGTACACTCGTAACCTAATAAAATTGCACACACTTCAGCGTTATTTCGATTAAATTATGATTTTTGTGAAACGATAACATCTTCAACCTATTTCATGGTGTCGAACGACATAATTTTATTTCTTACTCTATTCAAGCCACCTACTTGATAACATTATATTAATACTATCTTAAATCACATTTATCAAACAATTCTGCATGTTTATATCATTCAATTTTAATATATTAATATCGAAGCAAACTCCATTCCACTCACCGAACACAACAATACACAAACAATGAATACTATTAAAGCCCGACATGAAACCGGCCCTGGTTTTCGACTAACATACACATCAACCCAGTTGACAAAGGACCGTCTCCATCTCGCGTCGGACTCATGAATAAGCTGATGATGATCAGCCCTTCCAGGGGCCCACTTCCCTTTTCGAGCATCCCCGAAAATCCTCTTAGAATGTGTGGCCCGAACCGTCTTCGGTGTCCACTCGTCCGAAATCCCCTCTAATATCAAAGCAAATCTTAATGGCGGTAAAGAGTAAAGAAAATATTTGGGTGCCCGTTCTGTATCAGGTTTTCGAGTGAAATTCGTGTGCGTTTTTGTATGTTGTTGTGCGTTTCGGATTTCGGTTGATCGATTTTGAGTTGAATTATTTTGAAGGATGAAATATCTTTGAAATATTATTAATTAGCTTGTTTAAATATAATAATGGTATTACATAGTCATCTTTCAATTAAGATGCCACTCAATTTACAAGGTTTCACTTTGTGCTGATTTTAACATTTTTATGATTCATATACACACCGAATCCTCGTTTTACACATAGAATTTGTTCCAAAGACTACCTTATATAAAAAATTTAGTATGATTATATACAAATTAGAGATAGATTTCATCAGCATGAAATTTTCATTCAAATATATAATCCTTTATAAAATATGGAAAAACTTCACCATGTGAAATCATCAAAATTTTTTATTTAATAACTAGAATTGTAGAATTTTATATGCCTGCACTGAATCTTACCATTTAAGCATAATAATATAAAACATTTTTTTATACCCCGTTAAAATGAAAAATAAATAAATCAATTCTTCTTTGAATCGTGTTATTTCGAAACCGAATAAAAAAAGGATTGTATGTTATATGTACAAGTATAATATACATTATAAAAGCCCGCAAAATCTATATCTATTTAATCAAAAAATACAAAAAAAAAATTGATTTTTTTAAATATATATTCCGAAAAAACTCGATTCAAATCGTTCACACGATTCGGTACTATTTCACTTTTGCACATCGATCTGGTAATTTTATATTGATAACGAAACGTTCGTTTCTTTTTGTTTCGAAAATACTGTTTGATTAATACGAGTTTGATACACGAGCGGCGTATAATTTCGGTTTAAGAACGGGGCCGAGATGTTATCGTCGAAATCGATGAAATATAATCGACATAATTTCGGAGGTTTTGTTAATAATCGTGGGGTAGATTAAAAGTTGTTCGTGTGTGTTTTATATTTAACGTTTTTGAATGGCATCTGTTATGCTGTGGTGTTTTTAATGTGTTGAACGTGTCTGAAATTTTGCTGTGCCTAATGAATTTTTAAATTTTTTCTTTGTGTTCGACTAGAGATTATAATATTATAATATAATACAATATGTTCGAATCATTGATGCGAAAACTTTTTGAATCTATGTGAATTTTTGTTTCGTATTTTTTTGAAGTTTAACTATTCGTGAAAATTATTCAAATTAAATGGACTTATTTATATTATAATAATTATGAAATCAGCAACGAAAGTTGTATACAAATATTATGATAACGATGGGATAAAGCTTTGTATGAATTGTAATGAAACTTTTTTCTTTGCAAAAAGTACAGTGTAAGTTTTCCACTAAGATTTTCCTAATAGAAGTTTCGTCGGAAAACAAGTTTCACGTTACAGCAAAAAAGAGGAAATCCAGTCACTACGTATTACAACTCTAACAATAATGATGAGTTCTACTGCATAGGATTGTATTATATGAACATATCTTTTTATCAAAATCTATTGTAAATAAAACACAATGATGAAAGTATATCTAAATAGTTATAAAAATATCAATTATTTAAAGATATTCCGATTTGAATAAATTTTAAGTTTCAAAAATTTAGACTACAGATTTCAAAAATAGTTTCATGAATTTTTTCACAATGAAAACCAAACTGTTGAATAAACGTTTTCATATTTCCATGAAAACTTTTCTATCTAGAGCTGCAACTATGCGTAGAAACGAAGTGACGTCACGTCTACTGCAACGTGCAAAACTATTTTCTCGTAAAAATTTTCTAGATATTGTGACAAATTATTTCATGGAAGTTTCGTTGCAACACTTCAAGCTATTTTCACAGCAAATATTTCTAAAGTACATATAAAAACTTTTCACGAAAACGTCTATGTAAATTTTCACTGCAACGCGATGAACTATTGAATTTTAGTGCATCGTCAAGAAACTCGCAAAATTTTTGTTTAAAAAATTTGAATAAATTCATCCGTGAAATCCAATTTTTGTGTTAAGTATTTTGGTTTAAAAAAAAATAAATTCGAAACTGTATTTAATATCCAATTTTATTTCCCACTTGGTTTTATCAAAACAATCATGTTATTATCATAAAAAACATTCGTACATAAAATCAAGCTTACCATCATCAAGTTATTTGGCGGCAAACAGGATTTTATACTTAATAATTTTATTATTATATTTTCAAAAAGTACATTTCAGAAACAATACAAAATCAATTGAAATTTTCAACTAGATACATTACAATAATAATAACTAATTTCAACGAAATTTACCAATTTTTCTCGTTATCAAAAAGCAAATCCTCAAACAACAAAACCGATTATTTAAAACATTACATATACTTCATCAAATAAGTGCATTCAAAAACAAAAACGATTCAATTAAAAACATACAAAAAACAACTTTTCGAAAATCACATCAAACGAACCTCTTTTTCTATTCTAATTTTTTCGCCCATCCATAAAATTTCTAATCATTTCAAAAACTATACCATCCCAACAACCAAACCCAAAAACGTTCAAACAAAACACACAACACATCGTCTCGCCACCAACTTTCGACCATCATCCCAAAAAAAAAAAAAACAACAACCCACCCAAAACTCAAACCTCACCGCCCTCAAAAAGCGCACCCCTCTCGCGGCGCGAACTTTCAAAAAACTCATGAACAACTCACCCCAATCACTCTAGCCGCCTCCGTCGTTCGTGGAGTGCGTTCGTGAACCGTGTTCGCGCACATAACTGGACTTATGTGTGGTGTGACGCGCGCGCGGACTGAACGCGTCAAATCATCGGGGGAGACTGCTCGGGCAGAGTGCCGGGGGGCGCCGGGGGCCAGGGGGGCGCAGGCGCGCGCGTGGGGCCGCCGCGGGGGCGCGCCAGCTACTGACAACCCAGCGGCCGCGGCGCCGGCAAGGGCCTC
>JAOXNN020000068.1:137919-160669 GCA_028571205.2 Hydropsyche betteni | reverse complement strand
CTCCATCCCCCCCCCCCCCCCCACATCAATTATTTTCAAGGTTTTTTTAATAGTTATTTGTAAGTAATAATGATTTTAATTTTAGACACCAAACAAAATAAACTAAAATAAATAATTTACAATACTTTCATATATAATCCAACAGCAAGCGCATAAAGAAATAAATCATTATTACATACATCCCTCACAGATTTCCCTAGAAACGAAAAAAGCTTCGAACTTCGAAATCAGCCGATGTCGCTATTTTGTAAAACACAGATATCGACAAACTCAACCTCACTTCCCTCCTGTAAACGATTTTTTCCGATTTTTTTATTAATTCAATTGCTAATTATAATATATGCTGTTTCTATTTATGACGATGATAAAGATCAACCAGAAAAAAATATTATACATAGTTTTTTTTCAAGTTAATGAAAATTAATAATAATCAATTTAAAACTTTTCCCACCGATTATTGAATCTGCTAGACTTACGCCAACGACCGCACGTTTTTGTGCAAAACTGCATTTTTGAGCGTAACTTACTCAAATCGTCATAACTTTTTTATTTATTTATAAATTTTCACGAAACTTTCAGAAATTAATCAATACGAAAGTATTCAAATGTTGATCAAAAAAAACGTACGTTTTTTTGATTAATTTAATCAAGAAATACATACAAATAGAAATAATATTTAAAAAAATTTGAAAGTTACTGACAGTACTTACATTCATTTTATCTTAGGTCTAATAAGTTACACTAAATAAACACATGGATCAGATCATTTTACAAAAGCTAATATCAAAAAAAAAATACGTGTGAAAAAAATACGAAGTTTTAAAATTATCACTATCTCTTGAAAATAAAAAAAAATAATATATTTTATCTTTGATTAATTTTTCATTCATTTTACCTGCCATCTTTGTCGAAATTTCGAAGTAAAAAGGAAGCGTAATCGTATAATGACGAGCAAAGTCAGATGTATTTGAGGACGCGACGTTCTCGTCCGCGCTCGTTTGTGCAAAATAATTGGAGGACGCAACGTTAGCGTCTGCGTTCGGTAAAGTATTGATATTAATTTTTGAACGAATTGTCATTGAGACAGTTTTGGACCAATTATCGCTTGGATGAATTGTAATTTGGACAGTTTTGAACCAGTTGTCATTGGACGAGTTGTCTTGGACGAATTGTCGTTTGGACTAATTGTCATTTGGACTAATTGTCGTTTGGACTAATTGTCGTTTGGACTAATTGTCGCTGGATGGATTGTCTTCGAACGAGTTGTTGCGGAACCCTACCAAACGGCGCGACCCCGCCAAAATTCAAACCCCCCATCCGCCATCTTGCACGCGCGCCCCGCGCGAATCCGCGCGAATCCACAAACGAGCGTGACATCCGTTCGAAACGTGCAGCGCAAACGATGGCCGCGTTATCGGATTTAAGCTTGGCGCCGCGCCCCGCCCCGCGTCCTCCATTGCCAGCCGTCATAGCGCCGCCGCCGCGTTGACAATCAGGTGGTCCCGCCATGGCGGACCGCGGGCTGCTGAGGCTCACCAACTGCACCCTACTGAGGGACCACCGGCTCATAGTCGAGGATCTGTGGGTGAGGAATGGGGTCGTCGTCGATCCTGAGGTTGTTTTTTATGTGGAGAAGGATTTGCCGTTGAAGACGGTCGATTGTCTGGGTGCTGTTGTCGCACCTGGATTCATTGAACTTCAAATTAATGGTATGTGGTAATTGGTGTGTTTTTGTCGTTTTCTTGATTGAATTTGAACGACTTTTAGTTCTAAATGTTGACTTGTGCAATTATTGGTTTTGTTTTTGATTGTCAAATAATTTGGGTGTTTGTGTGGAAAATAAATTTTAACCGTAAATATTTACAGTATGAAATGATAAGTTCTGTCATATTTTGAACTTGTTTAATTTTCTGATATTTAAAATAATTGATTTTTGTACTCAATACTCATGATAATTATTGATATTTCAGCATAATGAAAGTTATTGAGCTGATTGTTTCGTCATTTTTTAAATATTATACTTCTGGCTTAAAATTTTAATAATTGCGAAAAAATGTTATTGATTTTGTTAATACAATAATATACGATACATTGAAATATCAAAAATACAATATTCACTAATCCTTGATTCTACTCTTATCAACCAAATAATCCCTGTCATAATCTTCACATCATAAATTCATATTTATGCTTTGAAAAATTTGATAGAACTAATTTTACTTTTATACAATTTTTTAGGTGGTTGGGGTATCGATTTTTCTAACAATACAAGAACAGTGGTTGAAGGAGTTTCAACAGTCGCTAAAAACTTGTTAGCGCATGGAGTCACTTCGTTTTGTCCCACCGTGGTCACATCCCCTGTTGAAACATATCATACAGTACTTCCCCATATAAAAAAGAAACAAGGCAGTAAAGATGGGGCTACCATTTTGGGAGTACACTTGGAAGGACCGTTCATTAGCAAAGAAAAAAAAGGAGCTCATCCTATTCAATGCATCAAGGATCTTGATGATGTGATTTAATTTAAACGTTCATTAAATTATATTCGTTAAAATTATTTTAACAGCTAAATTTTTTCTGTATATTTAGGGCATCACTACGTTGAAAGAGACTTATGGTATTTTGGATGATATTGGCATTGTTACACTTGCACCAGAATTATCGAACAGTGATGAAGTTATAAAACAACTTACACAAAAAGGTATTACAGTATCGTTAGGTCATTCCATGGCTAATCTTGCTCTTGGAGAAAAAGCAGTATGTGCAGGAGCCACATTCATAACTCATCTATTCAACGCCATGTTGCCTGTAAGTTTTTTTCTGATTCATATTTAACTTCCCTCATAATTTGTTTTATTTATATCCCGTTTCTATCAGTTTCACCATAGAGATCCTGGTTTAGTTGGATTGCTTGCATCCACAAATTTACCTCCAAATTGTAAAATATTTTATGGTATTATAGCAGATGGAACACACACTCATCCTGCAGCCCTTAGAATTGCATATAAAACACATCCTGATGGTAATTGTACTCCACTAACTTAACCTTATACAACTTCATAAGTTCCAATTGAACCAACTTTAAATAATACATTTAATTATTTTGACTCAATTTTACTTGGAAACTATTATATTTATCTATTAATTTTTTGTTTCTATACACTGATATTATTTGTTGACAGGTCTAGTACTGGTGAGTGATGCAATTTCAGCATTAGGTTTAGCTGAAGGACGCCACTACATCGGTCAGATGTCAATAGACGTACGAAATGGAAAAGCGTTTGTCGCAGGAACTGATACATTGTGTGGCAGTACAGCTGCGTTAGATTATTGTGTCAAAGTATTTCATGAATCAACCGGTATAAACTCGAAAAGCCATTTGTGTTGTTTAATTTAAATCTAGTGTACTGAAATTTACATATATTTTTAATGCGTAGGTTGCTCGTTAGAATATGCGTTGGAATCTGCTTCTTTGCATCCAGCGAGAACTCTAGGCTTAGAGAACAAAAAAGGTTCACTGTCTTTTGGTGCAGATGCAGATTTTGTACTATTGGATAAAGACCTCAAGGTACTATCAACATGGATTGCCGGAGAATGCGTTTACAAATTATAACATACATGTATAGAGTTTATATAATCAAATTTTGCACAAAAAATATATTGGGACTGATGTTATTTTTTTGATAAAAAATATGGGAAATATTTTATAATAAATTTTTTGCTTAAAAGAAACTTTTAACTATTGAACTCTAAGATTCATCAATCCATTCTCCTGTGAGATTCCTATGCATTTTTCCTTATCTAATTAAACAGATACCTAAAAGTTAATTGAGTAAGTAACACCTAGAACAGTGTTTCCCAACGTGGGGCAATACGGCAATCTTGGAGAGGAAATACGCAAATCATTGATATTTGTTACATTGTGGTCGAAAAACGCATTTTCGAAAAAAAACTGCCTTTTCGAGAATATGATGGCAGCATCGTTATAACACTCTTAAAATCAGTTAATGGTTGAACATTAGTGTGTAATTTGACGAAAATAATTTGAGAGGGAGGGGGGACGTGGAAATTTTTGAATCGTTGAAGTGGGGCATGGTACAAATAAGATTGAGAAACACTTCGTTCGGGCCAACAATAAACCTTAGCCCGAACGAAATTACTAGGAGTACATAACATTTAAGGAAGTACAATAGAAATTTTTATGCAATTACTTTTTTAATTTCATTACGATTTTTAATTGGTGCAGTATGAACGAAATTACCAGGGTTACATGTGATTTAAGAAAGTATGATAGAAATTGTTGTAATTATTTTTTCAATTTTGATTCCGGATTCTTAAACGACGCAGTCCGAAAGAAATCACCAGGAGTACATGTGATTTAAGGAAGTATAATCAAAATGGTTACACAATTATTTTTTTAATTTTGATTATAAATTTCTAATGTTTCCCAACGTGGGACGTACGCCCCAATAGGGGGGGGGAGCAATACGGTAATTTTGGAGGGGAAATACGGAAATAATTAATATTTGTTACATTGTTGTCGAAAAATACATTTTCGAAAAAAAAACTGCCTTTTCGAGAATATGATGGCAGCATCGTTATGACACTCTTAAATTCAGTTAATGGTTGAGCATTAGTGTTGTTTGACGAAAATAATTTGAGAGGGAGGGGAGCGTGGAAATTTTTGAATCGTTGAAGTGGGGCATGGTACAAATAAGGTTGGAAAACACTGACCTAGAATCATACAAATCCAAAATATAAGAAGATTGAGAGATGAATACGGGAAAAAGGATAAGGGTGAAAAAAAAGAAGTGATTGCATTTTATATATTTATTGAAAGTAAATATATTTATAAAGTCAGTACAATTTAAGGTCAATAGTTTCCAAAAATATTTAAGATGCAGGAGCATTTAATACAACCCTGCTAATGTATTATTTATAATTATTTCTTAATTAAAAAATAGACTACATAAAAGAACAAACTATGACTGAACATAAATTGTTAAACAAAAAAGCGCAATAAAATAAATAGGCAGACTCTTCAACTGCTCACAAACAAAATTGTGCGTGCAAGGTCTGTTCAAGAGTCATTTAAAGCCAATATATATAGATATATATATATATATAAATATATATGTATACATAACTAGGCAGAGTATGCTAACTGACCCGTTTAATTGACAAATAGTCAAAAAATTTATTGTAAAACATATTAGAATCGAGATATCTATCAACAGATATCCAATGAACGACTATTTTCTAGGCACAATATAGTTTTAAATCCAGTATTATTAAGTTTCGTTGACGATAGTCCACCTATATTATGTATTAACGATAATCCGTGACTGAGTCCGAGGAGCGACAGATAGATTGATATTCCCTAAATTGCAGCTAAAGTGAATGCAATTTCGTAATATCAAAAAATTTAACCAACGTTTTTTTAACTCCTCTACATGCATGCACTAACATACACATTGTATTTAATTTTTTTTTACTTTTTATTGTTGAAAAATAGCTGAATTCTACAAGCTAAATTGCAGCAGAGACAGTAAAAGTTGATATATAGAATACGTGATTCAAAATTTACTTTTTAATAACTTCATAAATGTGCATGTGTTAATGCATGTATACATAACACAGACATAGTAAGTCAGTATGTACATTATTCATATGTGCATAAATTGAATATCATTGACAATGAATATAAAAAATAAGGCAATATTATTTGAAAATAATACAAATATTAATACGATTTTTTATTGGTAATTCAATAAAATAAATGAAAATTAAACATTGATACCCTGCCTTACAGATCTAGTGTTAATTACATATATATCAAACAAATATTTGAATATATTTACCACAGATACAGCGGAAATATCTTATTAGGAACAAAATAAAATTGTGATTTCAGAAATGTTATATCGGACTTATTTGGCATCAAGTGAATACAAATTATTAAACCTTCATGGTACACAAATATAATATATAAATATTCAAGATAGTCACTACGCAAAATGTAGCTTTTACTCAAACACAAAAAATAAACCATCAGAAAGAACCAAATATAGATCAGAAATCTTATCGGCAAAAGCATGAGTTAGAAATTAAAGAGCATTCAAAGTAATTGTTCTGTAAAACTACTCCGATCCATACACATAATACAAGCAAGAAAAAAAAATAGAAATGTCTATAGTAACATTCAATAAATTGACTGGATATTTTCACAATAGTTTAATTTGTTGCAACTATTAAAATAATTTGAAACCTTATAAATCTTTTAAATTTTAAATTTTAACATTACTATAAAAAATAGTAATACATAATTTGAAATGAGATTGGTTCGTGTTATCAAAGCATAAACGCAAAGACGGACGATAGAATTCGGTAAAATTTAACACGAAATTTTATAAAGATTATAATCCCGTTTCCTTTTAGAATTTTGCAATCATTTCGTTTGACGTAATGTCTCCTTATCATATATACTGAATACAATCTACAATTTACAAAAAACTGACAAAGGCTCAAATATGACACATACGAACAAAATACTATATATAAATACAAATCTGGTAACACATCACTAAATTTCGTAACACATTATACAAAATAGAGAACGGACGAACTCCGCTCACATATAATTTGAAGAATTCTCAACACATCTATTCAAAATAATATGTGATGCAATTACCAGACTAGCATTTGTCTATAAAAAAGACAAACCCTGATCTGATGAGTTGGTACCTAAAAAACATTTAAAACAAAATCTTTGGAAACAAACTAATCTATAATTTATAAAATGCATACTGAATATTTTTTATTCGTTTTTCATATAGCTAAGACACAATAAATTTATTTTATTATAATAATGATAATAGTTTGACACAAAAAATAGATGACATGTAAAAGCACATGACATTTTGTTTAATATGTGTATATAATAAAACTAGCGACAACCTTAATCCTAGGATGCATGCGCGCGCATATGTACGCGCGGGCCGCACGCGTGTATGCCGCTCGCAAGTACATACGGGCTTGCATGTATTTATATATGTATATATAAATATGTATGTTATGTAAAGAACATATCTACATGACTACATTATACAGTGTGTAGAGTATAGAAGGACAACCTGCGGCCAGGGTTTTAACTTTTATATATACACAAGGATTCTTTTGATATGTTATAATGAAAAATCACAAAAACAAATCCTCATCGTGAATAAATCAAAAATCTCACATGTTTTAAACCCCGACATCGCACTCTATCCTCACATCATTGCCCTTATTAAACACAATAGTAATTAAAGAGAAAAAAAATTAAAACAAAACGAAACAAAAAGAGAAAAATGAAATGACTGAATTTTATGACATTATTAAAAATAAGCTGCTAAATAGTATTGTTAATTTAATTTTTTTTTTTGTTTAACATGCAAAAACATGTGACCATTCTCAAAGCAATTTCGTCTCACCAAACCCATTAGTAACAACGAAAACACACACTCAAACATACATCGACTATAAATAAGTAAATACCATTCGTATTCAACTTGTGTATATTTGTACTTGTACTGACTAAAGGAAAAATGATATATAGGTGATGGCTAAAAATACCCTACAAAAATACCTCATTTGCTATGCAAAAAAATAAGTCAGGGTGTAGGGGCCTGAACCTGATGCTTAAAATGTGGAATGCAATTTATACACATGACAAAATACATAATAACATCATAATAATGTATATTTATATCATATATTAAATTTTCATAGTAGATCAACAATTAATATATATATTCTTTAATTTAAAAGCCTAAATTGAATTGTGATATTATTGCACAAGCACATAACATGGCTCTAAAATAATCCAATGGGAAATAGCTCACAACCATTTTTACTTAAAGAGATAAGAACTGATTATTGTTAAAATAGAATATTTTCCACGTTTTTAAGTATCCATTTACACGTTGGTAATCCAGCCGGCGCCGTCAAAATTAAATTTGGGTACGTAACACTTTTTTATGAAAAATTATTGCAACAATGGGGAAAAATATCAGGGGCATCATCGTAGACGCCAAGATGGAAAATTTTCCAAAAGCAATTATGATGAAAATCATCAAAGAATACGCAATCGCCGTACAATTACTTTGTGTCGAAAAAATTAACTTTTTTTCACAAAACAGGTTGCTTCAAATGCCTCCTGCAAATATACTTTGTTTTACCAAATTTAACCACCTTATACATTCTAAATGCCTACAATATAATAATAAATATTTTTCAAAAACTTTGATAAATACTGAAGGAATATTGAAATGTCCTTTATATATATATGTATATTTATTAACAATGGAAATAATTTTAGTGCGTATTAATAATTTTGGGAATAGGATATCTTCCATTCCAACCTTCAACAACACGGAAGACGTGAGCCTTTTTAGGCTCAGATGACTAATCTGCAACGTGTGCAGAAAAGACATAGCCTTTGCTCCACTGACGTTCATAAGACTTGTGCACTTTCTCATTCCATTACAAAAATTTATGGAATGATTAACTGACTCAATATGTATACAATAGTAAAATTTATAATTTATTGCTGAAAATTTTGTGAGGGCACATTCACTTAGTGATAAAGAGACCTTAAAGTATTTTTTTTTTATTTTTTCATTAAAGTGTATATAACGCCTTGGAGGCAGCAATTTCAATAAAATAAAAATAAAATCACTAGACCAATGACAAATATAAAAAAGTTGAATCCAACAACAAAAATGTGGTAAAATTTCATTTGTTTAAAGATACTTGTATAACTGAGTATCGTTAATATTTAGGAGCCGAGTTTTGAAGCAATATACGGTCATGACTACAAGTTACTAAAATGTACTAAGTATGAATATACAATATGGTCATGAGAATTGTTC
The DNA here is from genome assembly GCA_028571205.2 of Hydropsyche betteni. Taxonomy (NCBI): domain Eukaryota; kingdom Metazoa; phylum Arthropoda; class Insecta; order Trichoptera; family Hydropsychidae; genus Hydropsyche; species Hydropsyche betteni. The sequence goes on along the minus strand of JAOXNN020000068.1, from coordinate 151,757 downwards.
ATGGTATACAAACAAATGTTAAAACTAAACATGCCGAACTACTTTCCTCTACAACATATGGATACAATAGTTTGACACAAAAAAAATTATAGGAATATAATAATATACATTCTTCCGCTATGGGAATTTTGTACAAGTTATTAATGACTTGTAAAAAATCATCAAAAATCCTATCACATTTTCTCAATTAAATTTTGTTATTACACTCCCCACAGCATTGTATATGAATTAACTTTGTAAGCAGAAAAAGTATCAAATCAAATAACAAATTTACAAAAAAAAAAACAAAATTAAGTATTGAAAATGTACTCACCCAAAAATAACAAACATACATTTTAATACAATGACAATTCTTTCACTCTGTTTTCAATGCGATTTCTTTCGATGGAGCATAAAAGAAGTAACAAATTTATATAATTAAGAAAATTAGATAAATCTATATACATACATTTTTTTGGAGCAAAATATTGCTTTTTAATTTTAAAATTTAATATTTTAAAAAATAATAATTTAACAGTGTGTATGTGTGTGTATTTAAATGTATGAGCGGTGTGTTGTGCATATACAATACAAACACACTGTAAATTGACCATAAAACTACAACTTAATAAGATTAAATTATTTCAGACAGGTAAAAATATTGTATTTTTTCTTTTTACATCAAACTATATAATCATAATAATCACTGGATAAATATAGTGACTTTGTAAATAGATATCGTCATTTAAAATAGTATATTAATAACTAGAAACTGAAATTTGGCAGTAAATTCGTAAATATTAAAAGGCCATTAGACTAAGGCCAATCAATTTGACAACAATTAAATTCGTATAGGCCAAAAAAAGGTCTAAAACAAACACACAAAACACCGAAACACAAAAGTGTACATGTGCATGTATATAGATGTGTGTATGCATGTGTTGAAATAAAGCAAACGTAAATACAATACAAAATTCGAAGTAACGCTAAAAGATTATTATTCTGCTCTTTTTTTGTGTCTCGTAAAAAACAAATCTAAGCGTAATCAAACAAATATTAGGAATACTGAGGATATCATATGACTAATGATTCAATCAAATATCTACACACACATACACACTAAATGATTCCATGTGTTGACAAACCGAATGGAATATTTATTTGAAAAAAGATCTTAATACCATAAAATAATCACAATTTCACTTAAAAAAAATATATAAAATCAACGCAAGAAAAAATAAAATATATAAAGAATACTCACTAGGTACTTTTACTAGTAAAAAAAAATAATGACAACAAACATAAAGCATCATATGCTAATTAAATATTTTAATGAACTTATATTAATTGCAGCAATCTATAAAATTTAAAATTGGTGTAACCTATATATTTTTGAAAAATTCTTTTCAATACCATACACTCACACACGCACACCATTTACAATAAGATAAATGAAAAATAACACGGATTAAATAATCAGCACTTCTCGTTACAAACAATCACCTACCAAACTTTTGGTATCATTACAATACATACAATTATATATAATGCGAGAAAATGTAGTTGCCCAATTGAGTGTATAAACCGGATGACTAAAATGGGCATTAAATATGACCAATATTTAATTTTTGAACTTTAAAAATTTCATCTTTCAAAAATAGTAAAAACAATGTTTTTCTTTCAAGTCAAAAATACCTACTTATATTGAAAACCGCATAAAACTTCATTAAATTGTCTTCGAATTGTTCGAATAGAAATTTATAAATATCGTTGCATGTTTTTAAAAATTGTGAATTTATAATGAAAATTTTTAATTATTAACTCAAAATATAATCGATAAAATAAATATTTGTAAGTATATTGCAAAATAAATAAAGGCAAATGTAATAACATCACAACTGAAACATTCTAGACCAAACTCTTTATATTACAGATATTAAAAATAAAAATTCGAATAAAACGTTTTCAAAGAATACAAACCCAATTACGTAACTGGCATTTAACAAATGTGTGTTAGTCAGTAAATATGTAATACATTCATTCCGAAAACAGTTTAAGTCCACTTTAATTAAACGCTTAACACGATGAGTTTTCAAAAATTCTACATTAGACAATACTAAGTAACAAGACTTTTTAATAATGTGAACTTAAACCATTAATCAAATGAACAGTTTGAGCAGTTCCTATCAACGACGCTATAATGTTTATGCGAATTAAAGGAACAGTTTAGTGTATAAAACCATAATTTCAATAAAATCAATTAATCTACTTAAGAAAATCGTGTGAATATATATCCAAAGAGGCTGAATAAAAAAACAACAAGAAAAATTGTCCAAAAAATGGGAGAGAAAATTTCAAATAACACAAGAATCACAATTTATCCTGAAGATAATACTATCACAGGTATTTTCAGATGGATAAAAATATCTCAAACAATACTCTTCGAATAAACTTTTGTTTCGATAAACATGAATAAATGAAATCTGACCGAACATATATTTTCTCTTTTCGTATTTTTTTTTTTATTTTGTATATACAAATAAGTAGTTTCGATTGAACATGCAATATTTTTCTTATAAATAAAATAGGAAACCACCGAGATTCTAAAAATAGCTGGGCAAGATCTGTTGTATATACTGAAAATTTAATAAACACAAGACGCTCACAATGAGAACCAAAGTGCAGGCCAAAAAGCGCCGCACCGTCGACAATAGGGTCCGTTGGCTCGCAATGACTGCGTCTCCGTTGATTCGACATTACTGTTATTTCATTTAAATTTACAATCAGTATAATAAAAATAAGACACAGCATACACATACATACATAAACCCACATATATATATTAATATACATATATACACGCACACCTGCGTCATGCATACACACGGGTCACACGATGTGCATTCACACATACGGTGTATGCATATGCACGACTGACATATCTTTAACATTTCCAACACATGGTTGAGAGGCCGCGCATGCTCGACTGGGATGGAACGGTCGGCGATTATCGCATGTGACATAAACGGCTCGTTCGTGTTGTGTTATGAAAATGGATATATAGTGCCAATGAATTACATCGTATAATATGAAAGCCAAAAAGTATGGCTCAAAATGTTCGAATAATTACATGCAATATATATCGTATATATATATTTCTAGACCTACAGTAAATCGTCACAATCTCAACGAAAGAAATATTCAAAATGTATAAAGATGCTCTCAAAAAAGAGTATGTGAAAAATTACTTTCAAATTTATACTTTTCAGAATATGGTATAGATATAATTTAATGGACAATATATATAAACATATATGTAAGAATATCTAAATTATATAAAATGGCACACGAATACAATATGTAGCAAGGCCAAAGATGCCGAGCCACTACACACTGATATGTGCTCTATACTCAAATGCAAAAAAATAACTCCTCGTTTAAAAGCGCACAAAAATGTGCGAACACACACAGAAAAACACACATTCGTAAATTTCCCGATGAAATACTCATGAGACACGTTCACACTTTACGATAAGACATTGGTATTCTCAGCAAATTCTTCAAACAATTAAAACGAAATATATGTGAATAAAATTAATTAATTTAAAACAAAAATGCTCTAATCAACTAATAATTCCGTTACAATCTCTGGCAAGTACTGAGCGTCATCTAAGAATGCATATACAAAACCATACATGCCGGCATGATGCACGCTATGTACAAAACAACTCAAATGCGCTGCGCAGGCATGTAAATGTGTGTATGTACAATTTATATTCTAAGATTTTGTGCTCAATCAAATAAACAAAGAAAAATATACACCACATAAAAATATTCAAACATACACTAATTGACAAATGTAAAATTCATTCACTCAAGATAGGAACCATGACTGCTATTATTTTTTTTCAAATCAAGTACAATTAGAATTCAATACAGTACTTGAACACAATATTTCCTTAAATAAATAAAAACATACAACTAAACTTTGGATTCAAATTCTAACTAAATGCAAAAGTTTTTTTTTATCCAAAATGAAAATAATTTTAATATAGAATCTATTATCCTACTCAGTACTTTGGAGGTTACATGACTGCTTTCAATAAACAAAAATAGTAATATTAATCAGACCATAATGAATAACAATGTAAAATAAGAGTAAAAAGGAGCTTTGCTCCTATGAGTTGGCAAACAATACCAAACAAAACAATAAAACAAAAATTAACTGGAAATAGCATGAGATCGTGGACTAATTGGAGATAGTAATTTGAGCTTGAAATTTTCGAAGCAAACTTCAAACTATATATAATGTGTTGAGAACCAACACATGATGATTGTTCTTTGCTAAGGTAACTATGTAGCCTTCAGATGTAATTTTCAGACCGCAACAACGGGATACCTAAAAAAAATATTGCACTTTTACTTATAAGGTACTTAAATCATGGAACATGACCAGTTGAAATTTCAAAAAAAAAACCATTTCGCTTTGCATGAAATGAAAGTACCAAATAAAATCTTTTTACTTTTTTGAAATCAAATTCAATCAAAAGTTTCCTTACCTTGACATAAGGGCACTCAAATTCAGTGACAAGTTCACCTTCTCGTGTAAAAACTGCAACATGAAATCGGTTTCCATGCGAATCTCCAATGAGAACGTCACCAGCATCAGATACATCGATACCATTAGGATAATTTGTAATATTTTCGTGACCAATACGACGCAGAAATTTGCCATCTTCAGAAAAAACGACAACACAATGTCCTTTGAAGTCGCACACGTAAAATTCCTTACCTAAAATTTGACATTAATTCAATAGTATAAAGCAAAAAAATGAACTAAATTTATATAAAAAAATTTCAAAGATATTATACCATTAATAGCAATATCTGATGGTTCACGCATGCATTCACTGCAATCAAACCAACTAATAAGATCGCCATTTTCCGATATGACGAAGACTGTAGGAGTAACACTATCAACGGCAACTATATTTCCATCGGAAGTGACAGCCAGTCCGGCGACAATGTCGATGTAACGAACGGCAATCTTTCTTAGAAAGTGTCCGTTTTTAGTGAAAATTTGCATTCTGGAACGCTCGTTCCCACGATCACATACTACAAATTTTCCTGTGGTACGCATCATGGCCACTTTACGAGGATACCATAATTGGCCTTCTTCTTTGCCGGCAGTTCCAAAATGAAACTTGTAAGTACCTGTCTTTTCAAATACCTAAAGAAGTCATACAAACCCAATGAAATAAAATCAATTACAATACTATATGTGCAATTGAATAATATAAAATGAATACACACTGTTATACGATGGTTATTAGTATCGGCAACAATTATATCTTCTTCGTTTCCAAGACAAAAACCATGCGGAGAATTAAACTGGCCTTTGTTACCCCCCAATTGACCGAATTTGTATCGAATATGCATTGGAGTGGCTTTTGCTGATCGAGGGAAAGGTGCAGTGGCGGGAGGAAGAATAGATCCATCCTCTCCTGGCCTCGGTGAAGGCGTAGTAGGAAGTGTTAACATTGGGGGAGAACGACCAGGTCCAGGAACTGCACCGACACTTGAATTTCCAATTCCAGTTCCACCATTTACTTCTTAAAATTATAAAAGGGAATAAATCAATATTATTTAAAAAAGCAAAAAAAAAACTCATGACTAATGTTACTTTTGAATGTGCTTGAACTGGATATAGTTAAAATAAAAAATTGTTAAATAAAACAACAAGCCAATGGAAGATTAATATTAATGTGAATTTGTAAGAAAGCAAAGATTTAAAATTTAATTATAGTAAAACCCATTTGAATTTTTGGAATGGCCAAACAATTTTATTTTAAAATTTCCACAAAAACAAAGAAAATTTCAAGTGAACATTGTGATGAAATAATAAAGACTTATTGAAAAAAATTATTACCTGTATTCAAACCCAATTTAGCGAGGGCTTGTAAATTGTTCAGCATATGGGTGGAGCTGATATCGTCGGTCAAGAGATCGTGCAATATCAACGCATTTGGTGCGGCCGTATGTGCAGGCGGTACATCCTTCTGAAGGCTCGCTAATTGTTGCAAGTTATACTCGGCAATAGAAGAAAGTTGCTGGAAGCCGGGAGTCACTAACGGTGAAGTCGGAGTCAAAGCAAACTCCTCGAAAGACGACTGCATCGAGGTCGGAAGAGGTGCAGGCGGAGACGAAGTCAAAGACGCAGAGCCGACGATGCCGCTGTCGCGAGTTTCATTTGAGCTACTTTCAGTCTTTAGTTTGCCAAAATTCTCAAGAATAATACTTTCAAACTTTTCAATATTGGTCTCGAATTTAAAAGAAAATTTGACATCTAGTTTTGGAATATCCTTTACAAGATTCATAATTTGAGCGGCTACCACTTTCTTCAACATAGCCACTTCGGTGCCGTCGCCTTGCTTCAGTAAACGAGTGGTAAATTTGCAAGCGTCTTCCAATTTCAAAACAGCGTTGTTGGTGCTGTTGTAAAGGTCCATAACCTTCAGTTCTCTTTCCGAATGCAAGTGATTCATCTGTTCCAACGCGCGATCTCTGGCTTTCTTCAGAGCCGCTTTGTATGTTTCGTAAGATTCTCGAATCAAACTTTGAGCTTCTTCACGCTGATGCTGCAATTCGGTCAGAGAATCGTCGAAGTGCTCGGTTACACGTTGGCACTCGTCGACGCGAGTGGCAGCCAACTGAGCCAACCTTTTGAGCTGGGAACGTAGCGAATCTTCAACTTCAGTCAAGCGTTCGCAGTGGTGAGTGGGAGTAGTTTTATGCAAACGAACGACGCACTCTTGACAGACGCTCTCTTCGCAAGGGTTGCAGTAGTACACGAGACTCTCGCCCGGATGCACGTCACAAAATATGGGTTTGTGGATGACCAGCGTCTCTTTCGAATTCCTTATGGCATCGAACGAAACGACGGTGTGGTTTTCGAAACATCGCATGTACTCGTGTGCCGAAGTGCAATTCGGGCACAGAAAATGAGAACAATCGGAGCATCTGGCTATAGCTTGTTCTTTACTCTTGCAACAAGTGCACACAAGATTTTGGTCCAAAGACGACAAATCTAAAGTGTTAGTCAAAATATAATCTGTCGGCAGAGCGGACACTCCAGAGCTCGGTATCTGAAAACCGACAAAATCGTTAAAATCGAACTATCGTCAGAGTACCTTCAACGATGAAGTTTTGTTTCGTTGTTTTTATTTATTTTATTAAAAAAAATAATCGAATGTTGAAAAATTAACCTTAGTTTCTTGTTTGCAAGTCGGGCAGACTATGAGACGATTAAAAGAGAGGGCATCGCTCGATTCGTTCACGGGTAACTTTTCTAAACAGCCTTCACAAAACACGTGCAAACAGTTCAGAATAAGAGGATTGCATAACTTATTGCTGGAAAAAAAATAACTCTTAAAAAAATGCATCACCGAGTTGAAAACACAAAAAAGAACGACACTCACTCGCAAATGTTACATTCTTGGTCCTTGTTCCCGCTGGAGTTGGAAGGCTCGAGAGGACCTCCCTCGTCTCCGAGTCCGACTAGACTGTCAGTAAACAACTCTCCGTTCATGTCTTCGATTCCGTTCACAGCCATCGCGAATTAAAATATAGTCTGTTTTCGTAGGTACAATATATATATGTATATATGTGTGTATATATAATTTGAAGATATAAACGGCGACCCGATGTCCTGAAAAAGTTCACCTGCGAACAAAAACGAAACGAATCAGTGCACAATCGTAAAAACGAGTCGGTCACAAACAGGGTTGCCAACTGTCCCGGATTGGCCGGGAACGTCCCGGAATTGGGAATCTCTATCCCGGAGAAGTATAAAATTACCCTGGAAATTCAGAATTTGACTAATTCGTAATGATGATGATATTTAGTTTTGAACACGGCCGAGGCCAGGATTATTTTAAGGGGAGGGGGGCGAAACACATAATATATGTGTAAGCGATTCCAATCAATAAACATTTACTGTTTTTTTATCATTTGATGAATAATGTGTGTAATGAATTAATACAGAATTGATATCACGATTGAGTGTTATATTTCAACATAAATCTCATAATCTCATGATTTAAATAAAATACAAAGAAGGGGAGGGGGAGCAGACCCCTGGCCACGACCACGATTTTGAGCAATTGTCCCGGAATTATCGCAGAAAAAGTTGTCAACCCCAGTCACAAACCAGACGGCGGCTCGCGAAAAAGGCGACATGTGCTTTGCGAAAATCGATTTTTGCAAAAGCGATGCAACCGAAACGGCTCGAAGGGGACGCGCGCTCGATAATTCAATTAGAAATGATGCATTGCAGGTTGCGCGTTTGCGCCATTCCGGACGACGGCCATCAGCCCGCGCGGGGGGAGCGGGGGGGGGGCGCGCGAGGGGGGGACGCCGGACGCGAGCATGCGAGCCGACATCCGACGCGAACCGCAAAAACGTTCGGAAACCGTTTCGAGCGCGCGCACATTTCGACGCGTATCCCGAAACGTCAATGGCGGCGCCGAATGCGCAATTGGGGAGGCGGCGCGAGGGGGGAGGGGAGCGGCGCGCGTCCGGGAAATGGGGGGGCGCTCACCGGAGCCGGAGACTCGTTCGGCGGGTGCGGGCGGTGCAAGTGACGTCGGCGGGGGCGAGGGCCGGGGCGGCGTCCGGGGCGGCGGCGCGGCACAGAGCGACGAGTGCGCCGACGCCACTCGCGGCCATCACGCGCCAAAGGCAAATGGCGACTGGGGCGACGCGGCCGAAAGCGGCGACCGGCGGCCGCGGGAACGGCAGGCGTTGCCAACCGCAGGACGCGTGCGCGCGCAGCCAACCCTCCCCGCGACCCCGTTCGCGCGAGGTCGCGGCGCCTACGCGGGGGGGATATGTCGCAGAACGCGGGTCGCTTTAGGTGCGTGCTAACCCGAAGAATGAAGGTGAAACGATGTCTTTTCGAAAAATGCCATTTTAGAATGATGCTCGGTATTGTCGTTGTTAAGAAAATAAAAAAATCTCCCTCTCTTTGTGTGGTCGGTTGAAGATTTTTGCGATGGGCCGAAAACGGTTTTTCGTTAATATATCGTCAACTGTCACTGTTACAGAAGAATATTGTATGACAGATTCGTAACTTGGAAAATTTCCCACGAAAATGATGTTAAAATACACCGAATTGTCTTTTTGCACGGATTCGAAATAACACGATCCAAGAGAAAGAACCGATTATTTTTTTCACTGATTATTTTCACTTTAACACGGTTTAAAAAAAATCACATATTGGACTGCATTAGGTATATGCAATGATTTTTCGACACAAAAAAACAATAGAAAACGGGCGCGTTTATTCCCTATATATAATCACAGATATCTATTTGTCTGTCTGTTCGTTCGAATAACGCTCGCGACTTTTTATAGTAATATGGTCGTTATGCGTATATAGTTAACGTCTATAATATGTATAATACTTATTACTTACTAACTACTGGCTTTGCATATATGTCACAAACAAATAAAAAGTGAACTATTTTGATTTTATTAATTAAATATTTAATATTCAAATCGGGTACACATTTCGGGTTCACACAGTCGGGTTTTCACATTTTATCGTTTTCCGTTTCTTAACAAATCCACAGCCGATGTTATTTACATCGGGCCTATTTACTAGTTTAACATAAATCTCATCACTTAAATACAAAACACAGAGTAAAAGGACCCCCCCGGCTACGACCATGGTTTTGAGCTATTTATCCCGGAATCATCACAGAAAATTTTGGCAACTCTACTTACAAGTTATCACCGATTTTTTTAACATTTCCCTTACGGTTCTAAAACAAAACGCGCGTTCCGGTGCTGTGTAGTCACTACACATTCAAAAATTATCGATTTAAAATCGGAAAAATAAAAACATCCATAGCTAATCCCTTTAGTTAATTATAATTGAAGTAAAAAATATAATAATTGTATTTTATTTGCTGAAATCATTAAAAAACCATCTGGCAACGCTCACGAAATGGACATGGGTCCATTCCATTTGCGAGGCGGAGCGCCACTACGCAGTAGACGGGAATGCCCCCCACTCACGACTGAGAACGTTGAGCTACTCGCACTTCTTCAATGAAGTATGCAAGAGTGTGATGCGAATATGTACATACATTCAACCAAGGCTGTTATTTAAGCGAATTTGTTCACAAAATAGCTTAGATGTACTCAATAAATTCTGATTATTATTAATATTATTTTTTAAATCAATGCATAAATATATTATGGAGGAATAACTAAAATCTTAACCGTGTATTTATTATATTTATAGAAATATTGATGGTTATTGGAGCAATGTGTAGAAGACACACATTACCGGTAAGGAAAGGTTAAACAAGTCATTTCTATAGATCGCATTGCAAAAAATCAAACAAAGGACCGCAAGTCGACCATGACTATCGAACACGAGGCCGATGATAAACGAGCTAACACTTTAGGTGTCATGTAACGAACCAAGGTCCGGTCGCAGAGAGCTGACCGCGTGATATCGTCACGTACTCAAGTGGTACCTGTTCCCAGAATTTGACCTACTCCTTAGCACCCGATGTGCAATAAATCATACGCTGATGATCGACCCGATCGACATAATCGAGCTCTTGAAGTTAATTTACACCGTCTTAATTCGAAATTTGTGTCGGACGTTGATTTAGGGTCTAATGGAGGAAATGTATAGATTTGATCATTATTATTTTTAGATCGTTTGGTTTATCCGTACTCGTAAATGATTCTCTTTCGAAACGAAAATGATCAAGCTCCCGATGATTTTCATATTTTTATATAATATGATAATGATTTATATTTTGATTTAATTTATATTAATTTCATATAAATAGATCGTCTGAATGTGGTAAATAAGAAAAAAATTTTTTTTAAGAAATTTTATGATTATAATACATAGAAATAAGTGACTAATTACCATAAATCGATCGATTTCTAATTAGCCGAATCACCGAAACGAGCCGCACTTTCGAAAGCTCAGTCGACGGTTAATAGAACAAGAACACACACACACACACACACACACACACACACACACATGTTTTGGCCACAATCGACTGTTAATGCGACAGGAATTAGCAAGTTATCCGATCGGGGGAATAGCGACAATTTGGTTCGTGGCATGGGATTTCGGGTATAAGTCTAATGATTTTATGATGTGGTTTGTTGAAGATTTTTATAGGTTAAATTAGAATTTGAATTTTGTTCGAAAAAAGTTGTTTATGTGAATATGCAATGCGAAGTTGAAATTTTTGATCCATTATTAATTTAATTCAAGAATAGAGAAAAGTGAGCTTAAAATGATGGATAATATAAATAATATGTATGTTCAAATCTATTTTTTTTATTTTAAGTAACACGTATATTAAATTCTCGACTTAGGTGATTAATTGTTTCAAAAGTTTTCGCGTAGGTCGAAAAATCGCGTAAATCAAACATACCTTAAATTTTTTTTTTCAAATAATATGTACAATTCCAATAGATGGTGCAATAGTGCATTCTTTTTCCTTATAGGTCTGTCCAAAGTTACGCGCGTAACGCGCATTTTGAGACAAAAAATCGAGATATTTTCAAAAGTTTGAAGGCGGGCCCTTAGCAAAAGTTAATTTATTATCGTTCTCGAGTATTTTACGAATTCCCTTTTGATAATTGGTATGGTGAAAGTCATTAAAACGCTGCAGAAACAATTCGCAATTGAATGAATAAATAATAATAAATTACGATTTTTTCAAAATCGCGTAAGTATGCATTGACGTAAGTCGAATTCGCGTAACTCAAGAACTTACTGTATGTGTAATATTATGTATCATCATTTGATAAATCTCTGATATAACGAAGAAAAACTTTTTTTTTTAGAAATTCGACTATATTTATCAATATACTCTCCTTCAAGAGTGATATATTTATTCCAACGCCCTTCTAACTTTTCGATGCCTTTTTTAAAGAACGATTTGCTCTCAAAACAGGCTTCAGTTCTAGCAATAATTTCTGCATTTGAGGCAAATTTTTTTCCATGGGGCAATTTTTCGATGTCTAGAAACCAATAGCAACTTTGCTTTAGTTCAAATTGTTTTTTTTTTTTATAATATGATGCGTATAAATATGCAAAAATCGAATACATTCGCATTTAGGCCCACTGGTGATTCAGATCGAAAATGGAACACATTGCTTTGGGTTGAAGTGCGCGACATAAATGGTGGGAAAAGATCGCTTGTTTTCCAGTGCTTCAATCAAACTCTTTCTTCGTCAAATTTATCATTTATTAAGCAACAGATGTACAAAGTGTATTGAAGAAGTGTGAATACAAAATGAGCCCCGTTGTACAGGGTGTGTAGTAGACAGATGATAATTACGAAATGAGCCCGACGTCATAGCTGGTGAAGGGCTTTTATATGGTTTACATTTTACAAAAAAAAATGGTAGTATTTGCATCTTTGTTTACATATTTTCCCTCTTGTGGAAGTGAAGCAAAAAAATATATTCTAGACGTTTCTATCGGAGGGTTCGAACTTTCCCATGCAAATGTCATAAAACAGTTTAGTAAAAAATATGTTCGAGTGTTTTCTCATACTCGTTGATTCATCAAGGATTAAAAGTGAACTCTCCCCTTGCCAAAAGTAATAGTTTCAGTAATTAAAAATATGGTTCGGGAATTTTCTCACACAGTCAATTTGTTCGGGATTAAGTAGTTTAAATATTTTGAAAGAGTGCGTTTTAAATATTACTCTTTGGAATGGTTTTCACACCCTTACTTTCGTTGCAGATAATAAAAAAGTATAAATATAAAAAACTATTGCGAGTTCGAGAGCCGCCCCATGTAATGAAAGTATATTTTAATATCCATATAAAATTAAGCAAACATCACTAAAATTAATTATATCTGGCGCGAATAACAATTAATATATGATACATAATATAATTAGGAATCGACAATAAAATTGATAAATTTTGTAACTTGCAATAAATCGTTTCAAACTCCGCTGTCTGATGATCCCTAGCTCTATTGAAAAAAAAAAACTACTGTGGCACTTCGTTCAAAATATTTACGGTAATTAACATATATACATGTTTTACAATAAACTATTAGTAATTATTATATTATTTATGATATAAAATATAATCATGAGCCATGGTTTATTAATTATACTAATCAAAAACAAAAAAAAATTCGAAAAGTAGCTTCAGTACTGAAATCAATAGAAATACTATGGTCACAGAATTAAACTTCTGAACAACTAAAAAACACAATAGTGTTATCTGAAAGAGATAGCGATCGTCAACTTAAGCCGTCAGCTGCGTGCCACGGTAAAACTGTATTTAAATATTGGTTCCAAGAAAAAGTGTACCTTATCGCGCTAAATTACTAATTTCTAGATTAATTCAAATAAAATGGGTTTTTTAGTGATTCAGTATCAATCTTGATAATTTCATCGTCAATATTCACTCAATGCAATGTAAAATATTTGCAGGTAAACTAACAAAATCGGCAATATATTTCGTAATGTTTATTAGTGCGTCCAGCGCGCATTACGAGCTATACCAAGCCAGAGCAGTGGTGAGTCCAGCGCGAGATGTATTCCCGGGCTGGGAATAGGTAAAGTTAATATGTTGTTCAATCAGCGGATTGAACAAAAAGAAATAAATTGTAATAGAAATAATATGTTGAGACTGCTAGTTATGCATTTTTACATGTGTAAACTGATTAAGTCTATGTAAGTAATGACGGATGCAATCCGTAATTAATCTATACTAGTAAATAGGCCCGATGTTAATAACATCGGGATGTGTATGTATTTATTTTGAAGTCGATGCCCGTACCCGAT
>JAOXNN020000068.1:116445-131411 GCA_028571205.2 Hydropsyche betteni | reverse complement strand
CACTTTTCATAAATCACTATATATTTTGGACGTGCCCTATATTTTTTATGTCTTAGTTTGAAATGTACTATATTTCGTCGAAAAAATGTTGGCAACCCTAATGACAACATTCCCGAAAACAATGAACTCGAAAATAAAATAACGTTTTTGTATGCAACAATGTTGCTTTTGAACATTCCTGTTACAAGTTTCAACAAAATTCCTTATAAAAAATTAAAATTTGTTTCCTAGCACGCTTAATTTCGAAAAAAAAAATGAGATTAAATTTTAAAGTTGAAGCTTTCTATGGAACGGGGACAAATACCGATTTTCGCACGAGTGGTTTGCATTGATGGTACAGTTCTTTCTAAAGAGTTACATAAATATTATATGCTCATTTTATTTTACAGGTATTTATTTATAGTAAGAATATGCTGATAAGAATATTTTTTCTTTTTCTTTAAACTGTTTATTTGTCATATAAATAATTAATATCTTATAATAATATAATACAGTTTGAACATATTTACAAGATTCTAGAAATACTTCACATTTCACACCATACTAATCATCGATGACTAACAATAGGATTGACCGCTGCTGGCATGGTGTGAAACGTGTTAACTACCTGTTCAGGCTATGGCTGATATCTTGAAAAAATGGAATTATATTGTAATTATCATAAGAAAAAATATAAACTAAAATAATCAAATTCACACTCAAAATATATTATAATCGATTATGGTCATTAAATACAATATTGGTATTAAATCACAGCAACTGGACTCAAAAATAAACTAAGTTAGTTTATTCACTAAACATGTATTAGAGATCAAATATATTGTATAATTACATCGATTATGTTTGTTTAAAAATATATTGATATATAAGCATAAGGGAAAAATATGTATTCACAATTTATATATTAAAAAACTACTTTACAATAAAATAAATACACATAAAATCAAATTTGAAAATATTTTTCTAAATCTTTCATCAATAAAATAAAAGAAATCAGTGTTGAAAGTCAATTATCTTTGCATCAAGATCTATTAAATCAAACAAAGCTTCCACACTAAAAATTAACCATTTTAAATTTAGATATTTGATAAAATATTAATTTACCCAAAATATGAAAATTTTCAAAACATTCAGGAATTTGGTAGATGTATAATATTATATTTGCGGTAATTACTAGTAAAAATTCAAAAATTTCACATCACGGAGTTCCTAAAAATAAAGACTAGTGGAATATAATGTTAAAGTCTTTTACGCAATAAAGTTTATGTACCCTTGTCTTATCACTCATAATACTAGCATATTGAAAAAATACATAACAAATTTAAGCTATTACTAATGGTTCATCATCCGCAAATCCTCTGATAGGCGGTACATCATCCTCATCTGAAAGATTTGTTTTATATATTAAAATAAATTAAAATCATATAAATTCACTCTGATATAAAAATATTTACCCATTGTATCAGAATTATTTCCTAATGTTGCTGTTCCTGATCTATTATCGTAACGAGGATTAGCAAATCTAGCAAATGATGACGATAGTCTTCTGTGTTTCCATGCTAACACCGCCAATGCAACACAAGCTATAATAGCAATAAACGCTAAAGGTACACCGATATAATATGAAGTATGTGGTTGTTCTTCGAGCCATACACCTATAAAAATAATACATATTGAATCGAGTAATATTTTTATTAATTTTTATTTTCTGCATTACTAAAAGTTGATTTTTCAAAAAAGAAATTATTTTTTAATGATATAAGAAACTTCAAATCATAAATGTATAAAAAGTATATGTGACCGGGTAGTTACAAAAGAGACAATCATACAATATTTAAACAAATTAATTATCAATTTAGTAAATGAGAAACTAGTGAATGAAAAATTAATTACCTAGCGGTATCACTGAGGACCACTGTTCACTAGGAGGACTTCTGAATCCATCATCAGTAACCAAACATACGGAAAAAACGTAGCGTAAACCAGCTTGTAAACCTGGCACAGCAACAGGTGGTTCTGATACATTCAAAACCCAATGTTGACCAGATGGGTTTCCCTCTTCGGAAATAAGCACTTCGTAGTGATACCTAAATAAAAAAAGAATCATAAAAATTGTTTTTTACATATATGAGATTTACTCCAATTGTCAAATTATTAACTGAGATAATTTTTCAGCTGCGAAGCCAGGATTTTTCCAGAACAAAACATATGTGCCATTTTGTTCTTGCAAAACTTCAAGTTGATGCGGTGGTGGTATGACTGGTCCAAATACCAAAGTAGACGTTTCCAAAGCATCTTCATATGCTCTCTAAAAATTATTTTTATAATCGATACACAAAGATATTATTGACAAAATATGATAAAAAATGTATTGTACAAACCTGTACAGATATATTGTATCTACCTCCCAATTCCATATTGGTAAAATGATGAACCATGCTACTATTTGAAGTTGGAGATAATTCTACAATTGTTGATTTTTGTAGAGTAAGTTCTGTCACTTTGATCTTAAAAAATTAAATTCGAACAGACGCTTTCAAAATAACCATATTAAAATAAGAGCGTTTTTATACTTACAATATAAACAGTGCTTTCGTTTACTGTTTCACAGCTGGAATCCCATGTAATAACCATAGTACGCTCATCTGATTCACTTCTGAAGGCCTTAAGATTTCTCACAGGAGCACTAAAAGAAGATAAATGACAAATTTATAAATACAATATTAATAATTATTTAAAAATGAAGTTTGAAAATCAACCTTTTACTATATTGTGTCATTACAATAACTGGATTTTGTTTTAACGGTCCTATAGCTGGACTAACGAGACCAACATTGAATATATAAGAGGAACATGCATGGAGATTTTGAATCGATGCAGATGTATTAGAAGTAGTAATTTTAGAGTCTGAAAATATAACTTGTTACAACACGAAATTACAAAAATTTAAAATAATAAAAATCTTTCAAAGTAAAAATTCGTTTGTATTTAAAAAATATTTTAAACAATAAAAATTATTATAAACCTTTTATCAGTTCTTGCACAGTAAATCCATAATAAATTCCATACATTATTTTATCAGGAGATATATTTAAATCGGATGGTTGTTTCCATGACAATTCTACAGATGTATTATTTACAAGAGTTGCTTTTAAATCTGAAACAGGTGAAAAATGTTTGCCTGGAACTGAAACTAAAAGCGTAGCAGGTTTTCCAAATTGATCGTCTTTATATGCCTGCACTTCAACAGTAAAAATTATACCAGGACTAAGATTCACCACTAAAATGAAGAAAAATAAAATCAGAAATTATAGATTTTATGTTTTCAATAAATTGTTATTATTAAATAACACACATGTCAAATTATAATTTTTGGTTTTTATTGGTTCAGGTTCAGGATAAAACAATGGCATTATTTGTTTTACAATATAGCCATCAACTTCTCTTATCGGTGTCCAATTAAGAGTAACTGCTGAATCATTTATCTTTAACACGTTTAAATTTTGCAAGTCATCTATATCACCCATTAAGTCAAATGTTAACAATGCAGTATTCGATATTTTAGATTCAAAAGCTCCATTTCGAGCTAAAACCTGATCGATAAATATAGCACATTAATTAAATTACGTATGAAAGAAACAAGCCAGAGTATAATTATGTTTAAGGTTACCCAGAATGTGTAATTTTTGCCAGGAGTAAAATGACCTTCTTGAATAAAAGTAGAAGTTACTGTAGGAGAAACGGACAACGTGATAGGAGGAAGAGGAGGCGTCATCATTACGGTGTAGCCTACAAGAATTCCATTTTTGACTGCCGGTGGATCCCATTCTACTTGAACTCGATGACCAGCCAATTGCCTAGCAATAACTTTCAACGGAGGAGACGGTTCTAAAAATTGTCTATTATTATTGCTCCACAAAATAGTTTTCTAGCATCGTCTTATGATTGTGAACAAACCTGCTTCACTGGTACGTGCTGTGAGATATTGTGTTGGTTTATATCCATCTTTATTCGAGCTTCCAACAACTCTTGCATAAACCGTCATATTGTACTCTGTATAAGGTTTTAAATTTGTAAATTCGAAAAAGTTCTTGTCGATCCATTTCCCATTAGTGCTATTAATCCATTTGCTAGTATTAAAACCCATTTCAATAATAGATGGTAAATATTGGAAAGTGTGATTAGTTACAGACGCCATTTTCCAAAACAATTTCAATGACTTAGCAGTAATGGAAGGTTGGTGCACAGAAAGGCGAGTGACCTGTTAAAGACAGATTTCAATATAAAAATAAATATTGTAAATGAAAACATTAAACATTAACATGCTTGCTTAAATACATGTTTTGTGAAATTTGTAACAATATTTTATACAATTATGGTTTTTATTTGATCGTAGAAATATTAAAATAATTAAATAATGTAATTTTCAAATAACAATAAATAAACCTGAGCTAAGGCATTTTCCAATTCAAGTTGAGAACAGTTTAATTCATCACGAGCATCATAGCAATCTTGTTTCATATTACATCTAACAGACATTGGTAAGCACCTTCCTCTATCACAAGAAAACTCATCTTCACGACATTTTTTATCAACATCTTTTTCACTATTAGTTTCATTTTTAGAGAACTAAAATTTTTTTACATGATTATTAAATACCAATGTTGAAAAACTGATAACTGAATTTTAAAAAAGAATTAAAACCTCGCAGCCAAATTCATCACTTCCATCTGAACAATCCTTTTTATTATCACAGTGAGATGAAAATGGAATACATTTCCCATCAGAAGTACACTGGAATTCTTTACAAACGTTATCAGTGCTTTTATGATGACCTTCACACCCGATTTCATCTTCCCCACGAGCACAATCGTGGGCATAATCACATACCCAAGAATTAGGAATACATTCACCTATAATTTTAATTGGCAACTTTTTAATTTCTCCTAAACAAATATATGATTTCGATTGGTAGAATACGAGTTTTTTTTACCATCTTGACACATGAAATAATTTGTTTTGCAGGTGAAAGCCGGCTCTATTCCATTACTTGTAGGAGTATTGGTCGTTTTTTTAGATTCATCTGTGCTATTTGTATTCTTTCCACAACCTATCTCATCGGAGCCATCTCCACAATCATCAATTCCATCGCATTTCCACCAGTATGGAATACATTTAGAATTAGAGCACAAAAACATCCAATCGTGACATTCTTTAGATGTAGGGAAGTTAATAGGAGGTGGTATAATTGCCCCAGATCCGTTATTGATATTAGTGCAGTTCGCTTCGTCAGATTTTAAGCCATCTTGACAGTCATCATCACCATCACAAACCTGATATTTATTTAATTTTATAGTAATATAAATATTTACAATTAGTATAAGTAACAAAAAACAAAAGTAATTTTACCCATGTAGCAAAAAGACATTTTCCATTTCCAGGACATTTAAACATCCAATCTGCGCATGAAATGTTTAGACATTGTTGCTTTACCTCATCTTCGCCATCTGGACAATCATGCTCACCGTCACAGATCCAAGTAGAGGGTATACATCGACCGTTACTGGGACATTGGAATTCAGATGGACTACAAGTAAGTACGTTGGTTGACTGAAATTTGTCAAATAAAGAATAAATTATTATATAAAATATAAGATATATGCAATATATAATATTTAAAACTATTTGTATTAATATTCAAGGAAAAATATTCTCATAAAAATCAAATTAAGTCTTACTCTAGTACAATTGAGCTCATCAGATCCGTCTCTGCAATCAACTTCTCCATCACATTTCCACTTAAGAGATATGCATTTCCCATTACCACATTGGAATTGACTGGATGTACAATCATCGAAATGACAATTTAATTCATCTGTGCCGTCGATACAATCTTTTTCATGGTCACATCTAATGTAAAAAAGAAACATGAAAAATATGAACTAATTCAATATTAAATAAAAAAAATCAAATGATCATACTTATAATAAATAGGAATGCAATTATTGGTGTCACACACAAACATATGAGGAGGGCAATTATTCACACAGTTATCTTCATCTGAACCATCTCCACAGTCATCGTCCTTATCACAACGCCAATTCTTTGGAATGCAATTTCCATTTGCACAAGCAAAGTGTTGCTATATAATTAGAAAATTTATATAGTGAAAAATAGAAATGGCTAAATACATGAAAAAAATAAGTCGCAGTTCATACCGCACTACAAGTATTTGAATCCCTTGGGCAAGTCATGTCTTTATTAGGCACTTTATCACCAGGACACAAGCATTTACCGTTTTTATTTATTAATCCATCAGGACACAAACAAGAAAAGTTTCCTTTTGGCATTCCTAAACATAACGCTTCACAAGTATCTTTGGCATTTTTTTCTGAACAAGCATTTGTACCAACTTGCAAGGAATGAGAGTACACTTTTAGATCCATTAAACTTGCAAGATCGTGTGCAACGGTATGAATGAATGATCCATGGTCTTTATCAGCATAAAATATAGCCTTGGCTTTCCAATCATCCCAATACATAAAATCTTTAAAAACAGCTATAGCAAACGGGTGTGACACGACATTGGTGTTTCCTAAAACTTTCTTAAAGAATAGACCATTCAGATCAGAACTTGCAATATAATCACCCATCGCATCAACCCAATAAATTCTTTCGGCGATACGATCAACAGTTATTCCGTTTGGCCATTCGACTAATGGTTTAGTAAACAACCGTTTTACGTCTGTTCCATCTAAATTTGATCTTGAAACTGACGGATTTACAGATGACCAATCTGTCCAAAAAAGATAACCAGAAGTCGGATGAACTACAATTCCTCTGGGCTTTGTCAAAACCTCAGGACCAAGAATAGTTCTTCTCATTCTACCTTCATTAGATATATCCGTTCTTACAACTTCAATTTTAGCCCTCATGCCATCAACGAAAAATAATACATTGGATATCCAATCAAAAGACATTCCCTCAATGCTAGCCAAATCTGTTTTGACTATGATTTCTGGAGTGTGATTGCCATTATTCAAGCATTGACGACCAATCACATCAGTTTCTATATCAGCCCAATAAACGCAATTATTTTTCAAGTCAAATTCAATAGCAATAACATTTCTTGGTCCTCTTATGGGCAAAATTTCCATTTCTAAATTATTGAGATCGATTCTGGCAATTTTATCTCTTTGAGCGACAATAAGGAATTCAACGGTTTCGTTCATCGGGCATGGTATTTGATCTGGCAAAAAATTATAATCAAAACCATCTACACACATATCACCATCAATTTTTCGATATCCTTTAGTTCTATTATAAAAATCACCTGGTTTACAATTACCAGGGACAGCATAAGGTTTATAATCGTATATAGTTTTGTTTCTAATACAGTGGGAGGGATGAGTTGTAGGCATGAACCCAAAATCGCATTCAAAATCTTGCCTGGTGCATTCACAAACTACTTTTTTGACAGGTCTATCGTAGTTTTGACCGTTATAACAATTTGCATGCGGAATACGTCTTTGATATGTATCAGTGACACCCAAAATACATGGTACTTTTGAATCAGCTTTACGAGACGAAGGCGACCAATCTTTATAATCATCTGTTGTACAATTATACGAAAATGCTTTGAATAAGTCAACTGTTATTATAATCCATTGATGGTGACCACTTGCAGATCCAAACATAGTAAATACAGTAGTATTTTCTCCTGGTTCTGTCATTAATCCATATACTCTAAGATTGGTAGCATGGAACCTATTGAAAAAAAGAATTATATTCAATAAGGTGTAATTATCATGTTGATTATATATATTTATATGAATATTTTCCTAATGAAAAATTATTTTAGGTTTAATTTTAATATATAAAATGTTCAATGTAACATGTCACAAAGATAAACAATATTGAAATATGAAAATTACTTGAAAGACATCCATTTCTCTCCTTCGTCTGTGGAATAGAGGATTTCCCTAGTTTCACCTCGTGTCTTAAAATATTTGACAGCAACGAGTACACCTCCATGATCTCCATGATTGAAAAAATAATAATCTTTCAATATTTGTTTCCATGTCAAACCGGCATCTCTGCTCAAAAATACACCAGGATGTCCTTTTAGTGATTTGCCCACTACTCCAGTAGCCATGATTATTCCTGGTGCAGATTTTGAACTCATGATAATTGCAGATCTGTATATTGAAGGATAAAATCAGTTGATGCATAATATATTTGATTATAAAATGGTTTATTAATTTTACCGTGTAACTGGGTATAGCTGACTGAATTTTTGACCAAGATGTAGGCTACAACCATCACTTAAACTACAATTAATATGAATTCCACGATCATCTTCAGTAGGAGGTTTAATCGGATCCCACGTGTTTCCATGATCAAATGATATATGTGAGACCAAATATTCTGGACCAATACTTACACCGCTAGGCCTAGTGGAAACTTTTGATGCTATATATATGCCACGAAGTCCTTCAACTTTGTATAAATCAGTGAAAGCTTCTTCAGTTACTTCGCTAAAATTTAAAAATATTAATTTAATTGAATTGTAAAAATAAGGCGAATATATATCAAATTTATTTTTCACTTACTTGAGCCAACTATTTTTCCAAGTACTATTTGGCATATAACACAGTATTGAATCCAAGCTTAAGACAAAATTATATTCAGTAAAGTTTTTGTTGATTTCCGAAACATATAAATTAGATGATGTGTCAGTGTGAGAAACTGATATGAAAATTCTATTTTCTGTGACATCAGCAATGTGGAATTTTTTTAAGTCAAGTTCAGTTTGAAATTCAGCTTTTATAAATGGACCTCGCTTATATGAGATGAAGAGATCAAAATTGTTCTATTTTAAAAAAAAAGTATGAAATATATACGTATGAAAAAGTTTGTCAGAAAAATCATATTAATGTATATTTTATACCTCTCCATTTTCCTTGATTGCAAACATAAAATCTTTTTTAATCTGGAACTCGGCAACATCATCGATAAGCTTTGTGAATGTGTAATTGTCTGGTTTGGGAGCAGTCAGTATAACATTGCTTCCAGAAGGTTTCGATCTTTCTACATAAAACTGGCGAGGATGGTCTGGTCCAGATGTCCAATAAAATGATTTTACAAATTCTTCTACTACTGAGAAGGTAAATCCACCATTACGAGTCAAATACAACTAAAATTTAAAAACATGATTATGGATCATATTGAAATATGTACTTGAATTAGAAAAGTCTCAAAAAATCGTATAATTTAAACTAATACCTTTTTCATAGGATCAACTTTATCTAAAATAACAAATGTGTCTGTATCTTCTTCATCATACGCGACGTCGCTAGGACTAAATTTCAATTGTAATCTACGTATCGTCAATCCATTGTCACTTGTTTGGTACAAAATTTTGTTTTTCACATCGGTAAATACACACTGTCGAAAAATAAAATTTATGTCAATTTCAATTTTAATTTTTAAATTTTTGACGCAAAAAATAAAATATATACATATGAAACTATCACAGGATGGTTGTAGAATTTGTCCAACTGAGCATATCCATCCGTAGGAGAATCGCCTAAACGAAATTTCTCAGTCTTATTTTCGAAAGTGATGCCATAATCGTATGAAATATATACGGCAGAAGGAACAGCAGGTCCACTAGATTTTTGAGTTGGATCACGAGCGAGACATATAATTACGCTAGAACCCTCGCCTGCCCAATGAACCATGAGCTGCTGATGAGTATCATTGAGGTGATTTATCTAAAAAAAAAAATGTTCATAAGGCAAATAAAGTATTGTCGTGTTTGGGTATGATATCACCCAATCGTCCAATGCACGATGCACTGCCACACTGCGCCGCGTATTGATTGTGACAATAATTACAATAGGTACACCGATGTGTGCAAAACGCGAGTTCACAATGGGAACCGGTATGTGCAGAACGCGTAAAGACAACAGGAACAACGGGCGTTATTTTAAGATGGAAAAAAATCCAGTAGTCGAGCCGAAAATCTATTGTTTTTTGACGACAGATCTTATATATGCATAAACGACGAGACGAACGCAATACACAACAAAAACGGGACAGTCCCTGGGAAAACGGAACGTATGGTCAGCTTAGTTTTAGCGAGACTAACGAACAGCGATTAGCGATTGTAGGTGATACGAAGTTCACCGGGTCTTCATAACTATAAATATACCATTCATAAAACTAACTTCAGCCAACAATTTGATAATGCTACTGATTATTTTCCACAGTGTAGTTAATCTACAATAAGTGTGCGTGAAAAACATGTGCCAAAAAACTATTAAAAATTGATTTCGACATTATATTGTAATATTTTGTTAACAAATTACAATATGGAAATACCGAAATTTGATTTGAAGAACGGTAAATCGTACCATATGGTGACATAAAATTTGGCATAACCAATTTTAGAATAATCATATTTGTGTTTATTTAGTTGTATGTATTTGTATGTGGTTGTATGATCAATTAGTAATCAAATACAAAGTGGCTTACACGAGAGAATTGAGTAAACATATTGAATTACAATATCATTCATAGAACAAGGGTCATGTGTTAAATAGTGCATGATTACATTAAACAAATATCCCACAGTGATTCAATCCGTACAAACTATCGAAACACAAAAATTTAACCAGTATTTAATCGATTCGCTGTATAAATATTTTCAAAAAGTGAAAACATGTTTAGCAAATATGTTCAGTGAAAAACATATTTTCAAAATGCATGTCACAAAGCACATAAAGATCATTCCCGATGACTTGACAATAAATCAAATATTTGGCTCGAATCCAAAATACTGAAAAAGTAACAGTAATCAAACGTAAAACTCGACAAAAACAAAAACATCTATAAATACTACATATACACTTTCATATCAGCACATCCATACACAAAACACAACTTTCTATATGTATGCGATACAAATATGTAGTTTTTTTTCATTTGAAGCATAATATGTGTAATCCAAGACGTCCAAAGAATATATTCGTGATCGTGTGATATATTTTGACACGAGTCTAATGATAAAATATAATTTTTTCAGGTATCCCTCGTTCAACATGGCAGATTGGTTTAAAAAAAAAAAAGAAAAAATCACATATTGGATTGCATTATGTGCAAGTGATTTTTCGCCACAAAAAACAAAACGGGCATGTTTATTATCTAGTAGTGAATGCATAGTATACTGAATGCATACATAATTATGTTAAATATATTTTTTTAATTTTTAAAATAATTTATATAGTTAAAAATTATCGTTTTTTAATTGCGTATTACTAGTTGGAACCTATCTACCATTTTTATATGAACACCTTATCTTTTTTTGCACGGCAGTCTTAAGAACGCATCCCCGGTGCAAAAAGAGAATTTGGTGTATTTCAATTTTTTTGAAAGTAGTTAAAATTATATCGAAGTTTTTATTGACATATTCGGTGTCATTTGAAACTGACGATTAATTGAAAACGAGGGATTCGCAGAAAAGACTCGAATAAAACTAAAAGTTTACAGTGTTCGTGTTGCTTTTTTTCGAGTGCCTACTTTTATGAGGGACGGAAAAAGCCAACATGTATTAAAACGTAATTCATGGAAATTTATATCGCTTTCCATGGTTCGATTAAACAGAATTTTATCGAAAAAATATTTTTTCAACAAAACCCTGTAAAATCCATGTGATATTAGACGAGGGCGACGTTAAATTAAACGACCGTTAAACCCTTTCCGAAAGAATATCGTCTATAAAGAGTCCCGAGTCCCGCCCTGTACTTGTTCAAAATCGGACAAACCCCGCTTTCGAAAACGTCCTCTCTTCTAGAACGCTCGCCTCGCGCAAACACGCAACGTAAACGGCTCGCTTTTGTCACCTTTCACGCGCCTGAAAAACGTATGACGCGCACATACAAAACAACGACCGCATCTTCGATAAGCGCAAAATATAGAACGAAGCCGATTACTTCGCACTTATCTCGATCGACGATTAACGACGACCGAAAGGATGTGCGTATTTATGAATGTGTGAATATGATTGTTCGTATGCGTATGCATATGCAATGATCCTGCTCACGTGGGTGGTGATGTTCGTGTCGGTCGTCGGGACGGGTGAGGCTTCTCTCTTTGGCCGGGAATTCCCAGCCGGATGAATGGGGCGGTCGACGACGAGGGGCCGGCGCCCGCCGACTTCGGGGGCCGCGTGCAGGAGCGACGGGGGCGAGCCGTGGCGCTCGGCTTTCGCTTCCGACTCGCCGATCAGCCGACCTACTATACCTACGGTCATTATTAACTGAAAGGCGATACGCCATTGCTTTTTACGTGCGGACGTCATGCCGACGCCGACGTTAGTGTCACACTGACAGCGCGCGTCCTGCTACGCACCGAACGATGATTTTGCTCATTCTATGCGGACGCGATTCTCTTTCTTAATACGAATATTAATAATAACTATATTTATGTGATGATGTTCTAACTTTTTTTAAATATCGCACAACCGAATTTGTTCTTTAATTCTAGTTTACATAAGATTTTTAATAGCGAACGGGAGGTTTTGAACGCGGTGCCGTCATGGCTAGTATTTTCGCTACGTAGTGTGTCTATGCGTTGATGTGATTTTTTTTTGGCAACAATTTAAACGGTTTGAATTTTAATCGAAAACGGTCAGATAAAATAATAAATGGTCAGAATTTAATAACGAAACGGTCGAGTTAGGGTTCTTAATATTATTCTGATCATTTAATATAAATTCTGACAAACCCAGTTAAGATTCTGACCGTTCAATAATTATTCAGACCTCTTCGATTAAAATTCTGACCGATGTCAAATAAATTCCTCTTTGATAAAAATTCTGGCCAAAATCGTATTTAAATTCCGATCATTTAAATAATAGCCATTTTTTATTATTGTTTATCGAAAGTGACGTTTTTATTATAGGGCAATTGAGAGGCTCGACGGGGAAACAGTGCTAAGCGACATTTGTCACTTTTAGAGATATTAAGGAAAACAGTTTTCAAAAAATATTCATTTAAATGCAAATAAAACTAGAAATAACCCGACATAATAATGTCATCTTTGGAGAGAATGTGGAATTATTTATTATTTTCTGCAGTAAAAGTACTAATTTTTGTAATAAATAAAAGGAATAGCACTAGCACTATTTCCCTGTCGAGCCCCTCAATTGTTAATGTCCGTTTGAATGTACTAAAAATGCGGTTACTGTGAGTAATATTTTTTTCCGCGATTGCGATTAATTGCTAAATGCTATTTTCTTTACACATTTGTGACGTGGTATTCCTCGAATTTATAATTTTTTAATTTAAATTCCAATTTAATTAATGTACATATTCTGAATTAATATCAATCCATGGGATAAAACTTGTGTTAAGTACATATATTCTCAAAATTAAAAATATCCCCATGCAAATTTTCGTATCTATTTCCCTCCGGGAAATTTTCGTACTTTTCTCCAGTTGACTACTTATCAAATTCTATTATACTTTCGTTCGATTTAAAAATCGTATAATAAACCAACGCAATCTGACTTTCTAAAGATCTCTGTCGAGAACGATCTATTCTATAATCCAATACCACACAAAGATTTTAAAAAATATCCCAAGAACATTCTCGACTCTTATCGTTACGAAAATAACAATACACTCATGTTCAATTACATTTTAATAATCTTGATTTCAATAATTTAATGATATTTTATTGAATAATTCAAGAATTGAATAAAAATAATTCAATTTCTTTTATAAGGACAATCATTATCGCTGACCCGCATGAATTAATTTATTACAAAAACCCCTCATAGCGGTCACGCTCCCTAAATATATATTTACAATTATACCCTGCAATAATTGTGAACTCCAAATTATGGTTTCCCTACGCGAATTGTAATCGTATTAATGATGCAGTTTCGATATACGTTTGATTTTGTTTGCGACACATTTTCGTCGGACAAAAAATTGCAGATGGTTCGATAAATAAAAAATAACTGTTCACAATGCAAATCGTTGTTGAATAATGAATTAATCATTATTAAACAACGAACATGTGATTCAAAAGATGAATCAATATACGTATTCCATTCGAAGAATGACCGCTATTATTTTTTTCATGCAGTTTTTTTAATAAAATAGTCATCGTTTCGAAAAGATTTAGTTTATGGAATTTTTTTCAAATTATCGTATGAATATTATTTTTTATGTAGTATAAATTTTACTACATGAGTCATATTTTCGATAACGAGTAAAGGAAATCATTATAATTTTCACACGACTTAAACCATTTTTGTCTCACTTTTTTATATTTGCAATTCGAAGTTGATTTTTTGTTTCGCAAAAAAATTATTTGAATTATATTATAATAGTTACTATACGAAAATAGCTTCGAAACTATTTCTCAAATACGAAATATTGTTTTCATATTAAACTTCTATAAAATATAATCGATAACTAATGTTATTTATTATTTTGCATTATAATGAACTAATAAATATTTATTTTCATCTATAGGTATATATAAAAATGGATGTTGGTATATTTGTATATTTGTTTTTTTACTATATAAAAAATAATTTGATTTAAAACGCCGAGCAACCACGGGTTCTACCGCTAGTACATTATAATTGAGAACTTTTCCGAAAAGATAAGAGCCAACTCTTTTCATCGATATGTAGGCAGTGGTGTAGTGCTAAAAAAAAAATGGTGGAGCGCTAAAAAAAAAAGTCGTGGAGCGCTATATATATCTAAGATAAAAGGAAAAATTGTGCGGAAAATCACATGTTCTACTAAACTGCAACAAAAAAGCTAATAAAACCGACGATGGTTGACAATTTTCAAGTTCGAAATTTCAGCTGTCGTTCCTAAATACACGATGTTTTTGATTTTTTCTCTAATTTCCAAATCTTTTGTGAAAATAAGTGTCAAATT
>JAOXNN020000068.1:100937-116345 GCA_028571205.2 Hydropsyche betteni | reverse complement strand
ACACTTATCGTTTATTTTATCTCGACGAAAATTTACATCAGCGGAGTACAAAAACAAAACATGGCTATCACTTGGATGCGCGTGGTGGTTACTGGCCAGAGTGGTTTGTTGCAGTAGCAGGGAGTAAGAAGCATGGCGGAGAAGGCGTTTGCACTACTCTAGGTTGTCGACTTTTGTAGATATGTGGGTGACCACCATTGCCCGCTGACTCCCATTACCCGCTCTTCCCCTAATGGGAACATATAAAATCAAAAAACCGAAGCATCTCAATATCTGTTTGAGCCAACGTAATGAATTATTTTTTAACAATTGTCAGAGTTGCTAAATGTCAACATTGAAATGTCAAAAGTAAGGGGAACGGTTTGCCGAATATGTTTACGAGAAGGCCCTCATCGCGCCTCCCTCAAGGAAGGGCGACGCGCCAAAATGTTAGCCCTCCTGAGAAGTACAAACGAAAAAGACAAAAACGGTGGACGGCTCCCAAAGGATTTGCCTTCAACTCTTTGTGCAGACTGCGATCGGCGCCTTCCTGGTGCAGCCGCTTTTGTAGCTCTCTGTCGTCGTTCAGAACGTCGTCTACGAAGGGCGCAGTGCCTCAATGTTCCTTTTAATTCTTCACTTCGTAAAATACGAGATAGACCACCTTCGTCCGTCGAATCTGACGAACCTTCTTCGCATAACGATATTGAATCAATCAGTGCGCTAGCTTATGAAAATCCTGACACTGCGAGTCAGAATCCTATTGAATGCGATGTATGCGGTTTACGTACTCGATGCAAATCGGCGCTCATTATACATTTCAGGAGTCACAATGGTGAAAGACCTTATAAATGTCCTCATTGTGAAGTTAGCTTTGCTCAAAGCGGAACATTGTCTGAACATATTAAAAGAAAACATACCGATGCCGACAGAATGACAAGTGATTGTTTTGCTTGTGAATATTGTGGAAAACAGTTTGTTAAAAAAGGCGATATGCTCGTTCATCTTAGAGTTCATACTAAAGAAAAGCCTTATCAATGCTCATTTTGTCCGTCTCGGTTTGCTCAAAAAGGTACATTAAATCAGCACGTAATGCTGCATACAGGTGAACGTCCCTTTTCTTGTAAAGTTTGTGATAAAAAATTTATAGCTAAAACTTCTCTGCAGCGACATTTAATAGTTCATAGCAGTGAAAAAAAATTTAAATGTGCCGTTTGTGAAAAACCATTCAAATCAAATGCTGCTGTAAGAAAACATGTAGCACTAGTACACCTTTTTGAAAAACCCGACATTTGTGAAAAGTGTGGAATGGCCTTTTCGAACAAGAGTAATTTGAAATCTCATATGAAATCCGTTCATTCGGAATCTTCTGGACATTGTGATATTTGCAAAAAACATTTCTCGAACTTGAATGAACATATTCGAGTTCATACTGGGGAAACACCTTTTTCCTGCCACCTTTGTAATAAGAGTTTCGCTCTCAAGAGAAGTCTCACGGCACATGTTAATAAACATGAAAATGCTTCAAAATTCATATGCAACTTTGAAGGGTGTAGAAAAACTTTTTCTATGCAATGTGTGCTTAAATTTCATATATTAAAATTTCATAGCAACCACACTCCACATATTTGTCAATATTGCTCCAAAGGATTTTATAGATTATCCGATTTATCTAAACACATCAAAAATACTCATCTTATTAAAGACAAAGCAAAATTTTGATATCACAATAGAGATCAAAGATGTGATATTATATAAAATTTTAAAATTCTAACAATAATTATTTATATGAATTGTTATGTAATATATTGTTACACCACTGGTGACATTCAGCATTTAAACAAAGTTTATGTTGATTTATGAATATTACCAAAATATGGAAAAATCTAAATAAGCTCTAATGAAATAACTCATAAGTATGAATCAACACAGAGGATTCATCTTCTTGCCATGCAAATATTACTGATCTGACTATTTTTTATGCTACAATCTTGGAAGAACTTGATATGAAAAATAATTTTAGATAAAACCAATAAGCACTAGGTAAATATCGTTTATTAAAAATGAAAATCGTCCAAAAATTACATACAGACAGAAAGAATATCAATCTTAGGATGATTACATAAAAAAAGAACATTGAATTAAATGTTTCGTGCTAGCTATAAAATTTTTGAACACAATGTTAAAGGCTGCTAGTTTTTCAGAAATATCAGGAAAAAAAAAGCAAACAATTATTTGTTTAAATTCAATTTAATACCTAGCTATTGTGTGAATAAATAAACTATTTTAATCTGATTGTGAGCATTTTTAATATCTTTCATCACCACTGGGGTGAATATTATTATTTTCAATTCAAAACAATGTATATTGTGTAATTGTTACAATATGATTAGAATCTACCACTTCACACATCCAGATTTTGGCAAATATCTTCCAAAGACAATAAGTAATAAGGAAATATTCCTTAATTATATAAAATCATTGATTAAATGTATGGAATGTTGAAAGATGTGTTGGATTTTTCTAAAAAGTTTAAAATTATGATTTCATATCATTAAGAATGATAGATCCTTAAATTTTCATTTTTTTTTTTTAATAAAATTTCTAATTATTATTAAATTCTCAATATTAAGATTTCAAAAATTGTAAATAAATATAATATTGTATTATAAAATAAATAATAGCAATAAAAAATCTTTTCAATACATTCCTCAAATAATTCTTGTTTTTTTTTTTAATTTTCCTAATAACATGTAATTAAAATTAACTTTTTTCTGAGTCTTGAAAGATACTTTTTAAGAATTTTCAAAATCTATGGCATCTATAACTCCACATCAACTGTTTAATTTCTTTAATCACTCACACACTTTCTTTTTTAATTTTACTCCCTTCAATGTCATTATCAGTCTTAACATAATGAGTTGGATAGTGGCTTTTCAAATCGCTTTGAAGTCTAAATTTCTCCTTACATATTTTACATCTATAATATAAAAAAAATAAATGTAAGTATAAAATGACATTAAAATTTTTGATTTATATCACCACTTACTCATAAATATTTTCACCAACGTGTAATCGTGTATGTTTCACTAAATCATTGCTTTGAACAAATGATCGACCGCAATATTTACAGGGATATGGCTTTTCTCCAGTGTGAATTCTATAGTGTCGTTTCAATAAATCTTTGTAAGTAAATCTATAATTAATATATAAAAATATAACATATACTTATTTACTCACAATAAATTTTATAATATGATAATTTAGTATTCAAAAATAAGATAATTTCTATTGAAGGATATTCTTTTGAAATAAAAACATCTATAACTTTCACTAAAAATGCCAAAATATCTGATAGTTATAATGTGTAATAAATTTAAACCTTACTTCATGCTACAAACATCACATTCGAATGGTTTAACACCAAGATGTATTCGTTTATGTTTCTTGAGAGAAGTTGGTTTAGTGAAAGAATGTCCACATGTATCACATACATACGGATGAGCTCCAGAATGAGTTGCAATATGACCGTTCAATTCACCTAAATTTATCGTATTTGTGAAAAAAATCAATCAAATGTAATTCGATATTTAATATTCACAAGATTCAACTAAATACACAATTTACCTTTACTTACAAACTTTTTGGGACATAATGTACAAGCAAATGGAGTCAGTCCTGTGTGTCTTAGTACATGCTGTCTGAGATTTGAACTATTGTTGAAACCTTTCCCACAAATCGAACATAAAAAGGGCGTTTCTCCAGTATGAATTCTAAGATGATCTTTTAGATTACAAATTTGCGTAAATGCTATAAAAATAAAACATAACTTTTTATCCAATTTGCATACTGATAAATATCAAAAATTTTCATATGTATCAAATACCTTTTCCACAAATATTACAAACATTAGGTTTCACTCCACTATGTTTGTTTAAATGAGTGATAAGTTGATCCTGTCGGCAATATTGTTTATCGCATAAGGTACATGGGTATGGTTTTTCTTTTGAATGAATTTTAATATGCCTATTAAGATGACTACTTTTTGAAAACGACTTTCCACATTCTGAACAAGAGTATTTTTTTTCTGGGTCTTCATATTTACTCCTGTGTTTGCTCATATGTCCCGAATGGGCATTTTTCGATGTAAATTCCAAATTGCAGGGATCACACTTGTACTTTATTGACTTGTCTGTTTTTTTCAGCTTATCAAAGCTTATTCCCATCATGTGAATAGAAGAATGCCTAATAAGAAGATCCTCCCGCTTGAAGCGTCGATAACATATAGAACATTCAAATGGGTTAGTATCAGCATCATGATTCGACATGTGTCTTTTTAAATTATATAATCTGTGAAACTTTTTTTGACATATTTTACAGTTGTGTGAAGCTATTTTTTTGGTAATCTTACGTTTTTTTCGGTGAAAAAGAGCATTTTCATTACTGTTGTGATTTTCAGTTTTTTCAGTTTTGAGGTTTTTGTGGTTACTAAATCTTAAATAAGTGGATAATGGTTCAGTGTCCGTTGAATCATCAGAGCCACTCATAATATCTAATTCATGTTTTATTGTCTCAATAATCTCATTGTTCTCTGCAGATGGTTCAAATAAGTTTATTTTTTCATCTAATGTACTTTGATTGACATCTTCATCTCTGACTATCAATGATTTCTTTTCAAAAATTTCTTCTGGTTCGATTTTTATAGAACTTTTTATATTTATGAACGTTTTTCGAAATTTTTCTTCACTTCTTTCACATTGTTTCACAAAATTGTGAGCGCTGGTGAGATTTTTTATACAATCTGGGCATAATTTCAATGATAGTCCATCTTCTCTGTGAACCTACCATGAAATTCAAAATTAAAAAGTGCCAAATAATATGTCTATCGTGTTGATTCAATAGTTGAAATCGTGATAACAATTCCATATATATTTTTATTATAAAAAAGAAATTAGTACTATCTGAGGTAATAAATAAAAAATAGTGAGTCTTAACTTTATAAAACTACATCTAAGTCTCCTTTTACACGGGGGGGGGGGTACATTCCAGACTACCGTGTGAAAAAAACGTGAAAATTGAAGATAGAAACTCGTGTAATAGAAGTTGTGGATGTATATTTGATCAAAAAACATTTAACGAAAGTATTAACATCTTCAACAGTATTGAGTATTAACATCTTCAACTATCACAGAAATTAATAAAAATAGGATAAAATCGTACAGGCAATCCAGTACAGCGAGTATATAGTTTGTGTAATGGTCCTGATGGTACAGTTATTCCAATAACATCTGTGTTGGTAAAATCTTCAAGCATACTATGTAGAGAGTTGTTATCTGAAAGGCATCCACGACAGACGCTTCCACCCTCCATTTTAACGCCCAGTTATCAATTGAAAGAATATTTGAAACTGTTTTGTATGGTGTAAAATTATTTTTATTGACAACTCTGCACAACAATCGTGCGTCCGAGTTTGACAGATGACATTTGTTCACTTATGAAATTTTCCCACACTACAACCAACATATCAAACAAAACTGATTTTTGAAAAATGAAATGTCTTACTAATTCTCATCGAATTGCGTTTAGTATAATTCTTCGTCTTTTCATTATTTTTTTTTTTCATAAATGTTTCAATAAAATACACGATTTTTGTAACGTAATTGCTTTAAGAAATTCATTAAATTTGTTTGTTTTATTTTTATATTTTTTAAGTTAAAAAATGGAAAACAAATAAAAGATTGGTTGTCATGTTAAATCTCATTATATATAGTTTTCCCAAATTCTTTTCTATCTATAAAAAAATTTCATTACGGTTTTTCTTTCTATTTATGAAAATAGGAAAAGTCACTTAATAAATCAAACAGATTAGAGTTTATATACTATAAATAGTAATCATCTCTAATTTATTTTCTCAGAATTTTTCTTAAAAATATAGTTTCTATCATTTTTCAATTCTCGTTACATTTTATTGAAAAATAGTATGTAGATTAGTAATTTAAAAATAAATGGAAAATATTTCATTTCTCAATTCTGATAATATTATGAAAAGTTTTATTTTTAATAATCTTAATTCTTTTAATTATATAAGAGACATTCTTTCAAAATAGCAATTATAATTTGCCTCAAAATTAAAAAGTTTCGATTAAAGCCTGTAATTATTATTTGATCATAGCGATAATTCCCACTAAAAAACAAATTCAATTAAACGAAAAAAAACAAGCAGTAGGGTTAAAAAAATAATTTTATTTAGTTGTTTATTCATATTTTTTTCAATAAAATTCGGAATGGAATATATAATAATAGAAAAGGCAAAATCTTCCATTTAAAACAAGGCAATTTGTATAAGTTACATACATATATTCTCTGGTGTGATTAATTATATGCAAAACGCATCGAACCAATGAAAATATATATATTACAATTATACACAATTTTATGTTGTTGCAAATAAATATAATAAGGCTTTAACAAATTGAACAATTTCCGATCCCCCCAATTTTGATTCGCCGTAAAGCCTGTCAACAAACGTGATAGGAATTTCCCCTATCGTATAATTGAATTGTCGTGCTCTGAAATCATATTTATAATTAAAAGGAGAACAATATATTAATAAACTAGGTAAAATCGTGACATTACCTAACAATCATTTCCATCTGAAAAACATATCCTTTTGAAACGCAGCTTTCAATAAGCTTTTGCAAAACATTTTTCTTATACAACCTGAAACATATACAACCAAATAATTTTTTGCTATACGAAATTTGAATAATTAATTGATAATAATAACAGGATTAAAAATAAATTTTAAACCTAAATGATCCCGTGAGATCTGATACACCTGGCCTGAGCAACAATTGAGTGAGGAAATTCGCACCACGACTCACAAGTTTCCGTTTGAAATCCCAACCATACACACCACCACCGTCTTGATATCTCGTTCCAGTTACTACATCGTAATTATGCTTCTTTTGAAGTTCAATCATATCAGGAATAAATTTGGGCTGGAATTTCAATCAAAATAAATCATGATAAAATGTCAGAATGTTCAAAACATGTTGAAAAATTAAATTATTACATGATGGCTCAAGTCTGCGTCCATTATAATTACAAATTCACCTCTGGCAAACTTTAATCCATGAATGTATGCCGTACCTAGACCTAATTTCTTTTCTCGAGGTTTAAGTACAATTTTTTCGCTGCTGTAAATTTTTTGTAATTCTTTAGCCACGTCCAATGTGCCGTCAGGGCTTCCATCGTCGATTATAATAACTTCATAATTTTGATCACTGTGAATATGAAATAATATTACAACCGTCAAAAAGTGGAATTGCAAAATTGCAAATTGACAAAATTTCAGCAATTTCATGAAATGCTATATTTTGTGCAAATCTCAAAGTTGATTCATATTAACAGATTAAATTTGAGTCATGAATGACCTTTCAATCTCAAAAACAATGTTGATAATTTCGATCAAAACTTAAATCTTACCAAGTTGAGAATGTTTGTGCAAGAAGCCAAATTAAAATCGGCAAATTTTCGCGTTCATTATATGTAGGTAATAAAATCGAAACAAGTCCATGAGAATCGTCTTTAATCGAAGACATAATTAAAAAGCCTCCTGACTTTGTGAACCAGTCACTCGCTCGGCTTTGACGTTGACGTTGACATTCACAGTGGCTATAGAAAAAATATTTTAACGTCCATGTCTTTAAAACTTTACATTCAGCACAAAAATAATTTATTTTAAATTGATTTATAAATCGATAATTTTCCATTTATCGTTATCATTACTTTTTTGGTAATGTATCATTTGAGTGGTCTTAATGATTGAATTGGCAGCACTGCATAATCACTCAATCTGACGTTTGTTCCTATACCACGCATAGCTTTGCTTTTCGACCACGCTTCTATCTTCTGTTTTTCTCTTTGATTTGGACTTGTTTTACTCTGACTTCGGCTTTTATTACAAACTCCCAAACGCTGAAATGCCAGGAAGACAACGAGGTGCGACAAAAATCGTTGATCATGTGCTGACTGAAGCAGAAATGTTGGCCGAAGAAGATTGGTGTATAACTACATTAGTGTTAAACACTTATGATAAAGAATCTGCACTTAAATGGTGCGCAAGTCATCATTTAATCAAGAATACGATGACTTGCATCTATTGCCAATCACCTTGCGCACTTCAGAAACACAATTCAGGGTTAGACGGTTTCCGTTGGGTTTGTTCTCCGTGCTTGTATAAGAAATCTGTGCGCGACGGTTCTTTTATATCAAATAGTCATTTGACCATAAGTCAAATATTATTTTTTATATATATGTGGTGCTGTGACGATCCTCAGCACCAAATGGTTAAACAAGCGCAAGTTAAAAATAAAAATGTTGCAGTTGATTGGTGTAATTCTATGCGCGGTGAGTGCACCGCTTGGTTAGATAAAAACTTTGAAGGAATTGGAGGTACAGATAGTAACGGTGAATCCGTTGTTGTTGAAATCGGCGAATCGAAATTTTTCCACAGAAAATATCATCGTGGACTATATAGAGAGGATCAGTGGGTCTTCGGCGGAATCGAAAGAAGAAGTGGGAAATGTTTTCTTGTGGAAGTTCCTGACCGAGGAGCAGAGACCCTCAAATTCTATATAAATAAATTCATATTACCCGGGTCGCATATTATATCAGATGGATGGGCAACTTATGCTGATATAGAAAACATAGGCCAAGGAATATATCAGCATTCAATAATAATTCACGAACAGAATTCTGTTATCTCCAATGATTCGTTTATTCACACTCACAACATAGAAAATATGTGGATTAGAGCTAAGAAGAAGTTGAAGAGACAATTTGGGACAAGCCGGAACCTCTTTACATCATATTTACATGAATTTATGTACAGAAATAATAATAAAAATGAAGAAATGTTTAAAAAATTTTTAATAACCATAAAAAGAAATTATTTTGAATAAATATTTTTTTTTTTCTTTTATTAAGTATATATTATCATTCAATCCTTACTTAAAACATACTATAAGTTCATTCTATAAAATTGAGAAACAAATATGTGTACATATGCGAACATCAGACTAACTGTTTATCTGTTAGTATTCAGTACTGCGAGCTTAATCATCAAGTCCACTCAAATGATACATTACCACCTATTTTATGATTATATGTACATCTATTTAAATCGACGTATTTAGTCATATCTAAGAGAAAAACATTAAAATAATAATTTTTAATAAATTTCTCTACTTTTTTTTATATTAAAACAAGTACAAAAATAGAACTGATTTATTTTGGCCTCCATAGGACGTTATATAGTTTTCTATTTCCCGTTAAATGTCAACTGTCAAAGTGAAGTCTGAAGTGTTACTCGATTCGTAAATAAATATTCAAAATGGGGAAAACGAACAAAGTAGTTATATGTGGAATGAAAAGTGTCGGTAAAACTACTATTTTAGAACAACTAATCTATGGCAGCGTTACTCAGTCGACAGAATTTT
This sequence comes from Hydropsyche betteni, assembly GCA_028571205.2. Classification (NCBI taxonomy): domain Eukaryota; kingdom Metazoa; phylum Arthropoda; class Insecta; order Trichoptera; family Hydropsychidae; genus Hydropsyche; species Hydropsyche betteni. Next base: position 106,863 of record JAOXNN020000068.1, on the reverse strand, counting down.
ATCCAACCATAGAGGATATTTATGTGTCAAATATTGAAACCGAGCGAGGGACGAAAGAGAAACTGTGTTTTTATGATACTGCCGGGCTATTAGCACCTGCTGTTGAAAGTTCCCCCTCGACAGGTTATCAAAGTCTTCCTAAACACTATATGGCCTTTGCGGATGGATATGTTTTAGTATATGATACCTGTAAGCCTGAGTCTTTATCGGTTTTGATTCATTTGCACAAAGATATTGAAAAAAATAAAGACAAAAAAGATGTTAGTTATTTGATTTTCTGTTCGATATAAATATTTGTATCAAATTTTGAGTACAAATGTTTTATCAATCATAATTATAATTATTTTCAGGCTGTGATCATAGTTCTTGGTAATAAAACAGGTCAACCAGATCCAAAATTGCAAGAAAACACCATCACTAAAGCTAATAATTGGTGCCGACTCGAAAAGTTAAAACATTTTGAAGTAACTGCAATGGAGCGATATTCATTGTATGAACCATTCATTTTTCTCAGTACAAAATTAAATCCAGCACCGACAAAGAGCAGTTTTCCTCAAATTCCAGCCTTGACCAAACTTACACAAAAAGGTGCAGCTCGTACTGATTCATAATGTACTTATTTGACTTATAAATTTATTTTTTATCAAAGCATTTACGAATATTTACATTTAGTTTTTTAGTATTTATGTACTTATTTAATTTTATATTTGGTTACATGAAGATTAATATTGATGTACTTAATTTTTATACAAGCATGTTTTTTTTAATATTAGATTGAATAAAGATTTATATTTCTATCATTATTTGTTTAACTTGTATGATTGTATTATACGGTTATTTAACCAGAATTGAATTCATAATAATTATTAATTTATTAATTAACATTATTATATTTATGATTTATTTCGCTGACCAGACGTTGAATGACACGTTTTAATACAATTGAAGCACTAAATTATGGTTAAATAATTCAATTAATACTAAACAATTTATTTCAATCATAATACAATTTCACAATTTTTCGCGGGATGTGTTCTACGCCCGATGCTGTAGGACCATATGCTACTGTCGGTGTGTGCCAGTGTCGTGTGTACTATTGTCATTCAAGCAAGAGCAGGGCTTCGAACCGTAATTTTTTCCATTCTGGTTCCCGGTTATGGTTTAACCTATCCCTTACGGTGATAAAAAAACGCGCGTTCCAGTGTTGGGTAATCACTACACATTCAAAAATTAGCGATTTAAAATCGGAAAAATTAAAACATTCATATCCAATCCCCATAATTAATTATAATTGAAGTAAAAAAATATAATAATTGTGATTTATTTGCTGAAATCATTAAAAAAACATTTGGCAACGCTCACGAAATGGGCATAGGAACACTTCATTTGAAGGCTCGAAAGCCACTGCGCACTAAAGACGGAAATGCCCCCCCCCCCCACTCACGACTGAGAACATTGAGCTACTCGCACTTCAGCGAAGTATGCAAGAGTGAGATGCGAATATGTTCGTACATTGAGCTCAACGCTGAGTTTTACGCAAATTTGTTCATAAAATAGCTTAGATGTACTGGATAAATTCTGATTATTATTAATATTATTTTTTAAATCAATGCGTAAATATATTATGGAGGAATACCTAAAATCTTAACCTTTTATTCATTATAATTAAAGAGATGTTGATGGTTATTAGATCAATGTGTAGAAGGTACACATCACCGGTAAGGATAGGTTAACAAAAAAATATATTTAGGTTCGGTTCAGCTTCAAGTTGTCAAAAAAAACCGTATACATACTTACAAAAACTCACTTTTTCAAGAAAAGCAGTCTTTCGAAAGTTCCAAAAAACATTTCAAAAATATTAAAATGTTCGGATATAATTATATTCGAATATTTTTTGCTGAACTGAAATAAACCGATATTTTTCTCGGTTCAATTCCAATTTTCGTTTCGACAAAAATTTCGGTTTTTAGCGGTTTCCGTTTCCGATTCAGTTCCGGTTTGAAGCCCTGGTGAGAGCCTTTTTATGCAATGTTGGGGAAAGTGAGAACATGATGGTAAATCATTTTTTTGATTTTTTTGTTGGGAGCTCTGCTATCGCGCCCTGGCCATTTTCCAGCCGCTCTGAATGCAAGTATTTCAATTTCGTATAATTTTGTCATGCAAAAAAATACTTTATATTAAAGGGTTTTATGAGTATTTTCGTTTGCAAGTATATAATAGGCGAGGCATTGAAGTGGCGATTTAGTAATGCTGTCAGTTGTCAGTGTCAGACGGCTCAAGAGTTTAAAAGATCGGAAATTCCTTGTGGCAAGTTAATTGTGTTTTTGTAAATCATTATTCCTCGAAAAATGCCAGCGTACGAAGGTTTATCGTTATCGCATGAAAAACTGGCGACCGTTTTGGAAATAGGCGCCGCTTATACTAAGTGAGTTGTGAAGTTTTTGTTGCTTATTTACTATAATCTGAGCATTGGTTTCAGAAGTATATCCAAAACTGTTCGATTTATTGTTCGTGCATGATGCTTCAGTTTTCTTATAATATATAAATTTTGTTACAGGTTTGGTTTTGCTGGAGAGTTCACACCTCGCTGCATTATACCTTCTGAATATATTTGCCCTAAAACCAAAGTGAAAAAAAATATTTTCCATTTTTCATCCACAAAAGAGTTATACAATAATCTTACCGATTTCATTCATATTTTATATTTTAGGAAAGTATTCATTATTCTTATTCTTACTTGAGTTTATTTTGTATTTACATTTACATTTATGGTTATTTTCTTTTTTTTCTTTTAGGCATGTACTTGTAAGTCCCAAAGATAGAAAAATAATTATTGTGGAATCTCTCTTTAACACTACTACATTCCGAGATACATTAGCTAAAGTTTTATTTTGTCATTTTGAGGTAAATATGTTAAACTGATTTTACTATAGTTTTTACATGTCAATTTTCATACATATGATTTTTATTAAAATCTCAAATGGTATATAGATTGATAAGGAAAAATAGCATGACAATAATTGAAATAATGTTTTTAGGTCTCGTCTGTTTTATTTTTACCTGGGCCACTCGTTTCGGTGTGTCCTCTGGGAGTGGCTACATGTTTGATCGTCGATATAGGCTACGAAGAAGCTGTAATTGTACCAGTAATTCACGGCATTCCTTTATTAAAGGCATGGGCGGCTCAACCTCTCGGGAGTAGACAAATTCACCAAAATTTAGCTGAACTCTTGGATAAAGATAACGATAAACGATTAAATTTATCATCCAAAACCATTGAAGATATCAAAGGTATTTTTATTTTTTTAATTTCAAACCAAATTTAAAATCTTGTAAATTCTATTTTGTCATAGTCAAAACATGTTTCGTAACAACCATGGCGAGATCGAATCTTTATGAAACCGACAAGCCACCATCACCGCCGCCCGATGTAACATATCCCATAAAAGGCCAATCATTCATCACGATATCTGGTAAAACTCGAGAACTTGCAGCAGAAATTTTGTTTCCGAGGGATAACGACAATTTATCACTAGGCAACATTGTTCTAGATTCTATTTTGAAGGTATAAAATTATTTCAATATTCAAATATTTACAATATTTTAAACTTGCCGCTTTATTGTAGAGTCCAATTGATTCGAGAATAGCACTCGCTGAATCAATATTACTGACCGGAGGTACTTCGATGCTGCCAGGGATAAAATCCAGACTAAGCTCCGAGCTTAAACATCTTATTGACCAACCTTTGTACAAGGACAAATGTTTCATGAAAGAGTTCAGATTTCACTCGGCCCCTGCTAAAGAAAATTACATATCGTGGCTTGGCGGAGCAATCTTTGGAGGGACAGATCTTCTTAACAGTAGATCATTGTCTAGAGAAGCTTATTACAAGGAACCTCGAGTTCCCGATTGGTCGAATCTTATTGATAATCATTCTACAATTTATGATACGAAAACTAGTATTAGTCTGTAGAGCCATAGATTAACTCTTAACATTATGTATCTTCACAGCACAAGGTCGATAGTAAATAATAGTAATAATCGTTTTTTTTATGAAATCCAGCTTTTTTACATTAATATTTATTATATATAAAAATGTTAAGCTACATTAATTTATAAAAAAAAATGCTTTTTCTAGCACAATTATATATTTCAAATAAAAATGCGATTTTTTTCTTCCCAATTTGGAATGTAATAAATATCTTCTAAGGGTTTAAAGTCTGAAAAGATTTGCAAATAAAACAAACACAAGTCACTTTCAAAAAAATACGAGTAATATATTAAAATACATCGAATACAAAGTTAAATTCAGTTTGAATCAGAGCCGTGTATTCAGTGTGTTAAGATATATCCGAAAAATAATTAAAATGGTCAGGCGTGGGATGTTTTCAGAAATCAGTCCTATATAAATATTTTGTGAGTAACATTTTGTTTTTTTTTTAACAAATCTAATTTCTAGCAATCTAAGTTTATATCAATATATAATAATGTAAAACGATATAATTTCATTTTATTTTTCAAATAGTAAATATATATATACCAAGTCATAAATGTCAAACACACTGCTTTAAGTCACTGATTGAAATATCACAAAATACATAAACATTGTCAAGCCAAGATAGTATTACATAATTGAGTTTAAATTTCAAATCTAAATAACTCAATGCTTTGGTCAGATTAGAATTCGTTGAGAATTAGATTTAATTTACGATATGTATGTCTACTACATACACTATTTAATTTTAAACATAGTTTGCATCTAAACGAATAACAATATGCATCATAACATTGTCCTTTAATAATTAAAATATATTTTATTCAAAAACTGGGAATAATAAATAATAGATTAATATGTAAGTACCCGAGAATTCTTAAAATTTCTAATTACAATAATATAAAGGCACACTAGAAATAGTGACAACATGAAAGTTACATTTTTGATATTTATTTCAAAGAAATACTGACATAGCTGATTCAGTTTGAAACTATGTACTTATTCGTTTAAAATAAAAGCGTATTCATAGAATGTGTAGTCTTAAATATATTACAATAAATATACATAAAAATATAATTGATTGCTTACCAATAATACCACAATAAATGAAAACAGCAATAAATATTTGTAGATTAAAATCAGAAGATGCACAAAACCTTAAATTCTGAATCCATATAATCTCATTTATAATTACTAAGCATGGTAAATATGGAAATTACATTTTCTATCAGTTAAATATTAAGGCACTCAGAAAAGAGGACGGCATTGAAAAATTTATGTGATTACGTTTCAGATATAACTGATAAGTCAAATATATACACAATAAGGAATGTTAAAAGTACTTAAAAATAAAATAACTTGTGAATGATACGATTAATAATAGAAGCCAAAATATCAAAAGTAGTAAACAAATATTTAACAATTATAATACCTAATTTTAATATAGTGAAGGTCGATGACCTACCACATTGTATTTTGTACTCAAGATAATCATACCAATTTTATAAATTAGTTTTATATGTGAAATGGTTCTCATTATTTTTTTTCCAAGTTAAAATGTATACTTTTCAATAAAAATAAATACAATAAAACAAAATTTTGTAATCAAATGCAAAAGATATGAAAAATTTCTACAAAATCAGAAAATATAAACAATCTAATTTCAAATTACCAAATAATTAATATATTTTCATTGAACCTTTCAGACCTGATAAAGGGTTACAATTTTCAAACAAACTCGAATAAAATAAGTGATCAAGTGATTAATTTTCTGGAGGGTTGGGACGTCTCTGTCTCATCAATGGAACAAGTAATGCAGGGCTACCGGCCTGTCTTAAGAACGGATGCTGCAGTAAAAGAGCCGCTGGAGCTCTTTGAGCAGGCTCCCGTACCAGAGCTGCTTCTAAAAAGCTGGTCAAACGAGCTGAAAC
>JAOXNN020000068.1:89980-100837 GCA_028571205.2 Hydropsyche betteni | reverse complement strand
AAAAGAGCCGCTGGAGCTCTTTGAGCAGGCTCCCGTACCAGAGCTGCTTCTAAAAAGCTGGTCAAACGAGCTGAAACTCTAGACGCATTGCGAAGTTTAGGTGGTGGCATAAGACGAATTCGACGCATCGCCTGCAAATACACGTTTATTAACACTTTTAAAATTAAAATTACCTAATAATATAATTATAATAACCTGTAATGGTGGTTCGTCGAAGAATGGTGGTTCACCATCTACCATCTCGATCACCATTATTCCCAAGGACCAAACGTCTACTTCAGGACCGTATGGCAAACGAGATATGACTTCAGGTGGCATCCAATATGGTGTACCGACTAAGGACTTACGTTTTGGTACTTCCTGTAAGTGATATTAGCATGTAAAAAAAAAAACAAACGTTGATAGTTAATGATATATTTTTTTTGCAAATAAAAAATACCTGAGAAACTTGAGCACAAAATCCGAAATCGGATAGTTTAACTCTCCCATCAGCTGCCAATAAGATTGAATCAGATTTTATGTCTCTGTGGATAACTCCCTGAGAATGTAAAAATGCTAAAGCTTTTAGACATTGTTTGCAAACTGTCGCAATTTGTTCTTCGTCCATTTTAGAATGAGTTACAATATCGGTTAAGGCACCACCTTCCAAAAATTCCATTACAACCCATAATTCATCATTAACAAGATAAGATGCATGCATTTCTACAATATTTGGATGATGATAATCTCTCATAATAACCTAAAAATAAAATCTGGTTTAATGTTTTTCATTAGTTAATATAAAAATGAAATTAAAATACTTACAACTTCGTTGAACAACAATTCTCGTCTTTGCTGTTTGCGCAGATTCATTTTCTTCACTGCAACTCTCCTACCTGTAGCTTTTTCTACTGCAGTACAAACAGTTCCTGTACTACCTTCGCCAATTTTAACAAACCTTCCAAGCATAGTTCGGGGATCTCCTGGAGAAACTACCATTTGAAGTGCAGCACGGAACTATAAATAAAATAAATAAATAAAACATATTTGCGCTAAATAAAGAGAAAAGTTAGTCGTAAACATATACAAACTTGTTCATGGGTGAGCCTTTGTTCATGTTTTGAGACTAGGGAGTTTTGAGTAGTTGGAGGTTGCGGTACAGGTTTTTTAGCTTGTACAGTGTTGAGATTAATATCTCCGGATGGCGACGGGACAATTGTAGACTGTGTGACTGGAAGAGTTGGATTATGCATATGCTGAGTCAATTGTGGAACACTAGGAGATCGACCATAAGGTGATGATGAGGTCAACTGGTTTTCATCTGAAACATTCCGATATTTAAAACATTAGTCTTATTTAGAGTAAAGATACCAGTGGGGGATCATGTACCTGTAGTTGACCATTTCTCGAGAAAACATAAAAATCAAGGTTGTTAAAGATGATAATCTTTCAGAACGGATGTGAAAGATAAGCTAAGATCTTTTCTATAAGATTATCATCTATAAAAACCTTAGTTTTTCTAAGAAATGGTCAACTATATGCCCATGTCCACTTGTGATTCGTTACAACTTTTATAAAAACTAATTCTCATATCTAATAGATATTGTATAGTTATGAAACCACTTCTTTTAGATTCAATTAAAAAAAACTATTAAGTAACAAACATTAAAAACTCACGTTGGTTCAAAACATTTCCATTTAAGCCACTACTGCTTCCATGCATGGGATTGTATCCTACAGGCGGATGGATCATGTTTGTCGAGTTTTGATAAGGCACGTGGGGTCCAGATACTCGCGTGTGACTACCAATATTTTCAGGGACATCTTGTTGGTTTTGCGCAGTGGGCGACACTCTCAATATGTGATCCGAATAATGCTGCATCGTGTTGTCTTGATGGTGTTGATGGAATTGAGGATGCTCGTGGTGATGGTGGGGCTGGTTGGCCCATTCTGCGGGAGATTCTCTCGATTGATTCGACGCGTATGGCAACTGGTCGTGTCTCATAGTCGGATATTGCGGACCCGTAGATGATTGGTGACTTTCTTCGGGTACCGAAGGGGGCACGTTGGGTTGATTGCGGAAATCTCGCCTCAGCCTCGGCGGACTCGAACTTCTGAGCGAGTTCGATCGGGCCACATGAGAGTTCTTAGGTAAAATTAGTCCATTTTGAACGTTTTGATTATGCTGCAGTTGAGTGTTTGGTACATTATTAGGTTGTGGTAATCTAGCATCGCTTGATTTATGATCGCCTCGAACTATCGTTTTGAGATCTAGAATTTCTGTTGGAGTGATCTCGGAAGGATCCACGAGTGGCAACGGTCTATTGGTGGATTTCAATATCTACAAAAGGAAACGTATGAAGGTTACGTGTATAAAATTTCATATTATATTAAACATTTATGAATTAACCTGATTATTCCCGACGATAGACGCCCATTGAAGTGGCAATCCCACATACTTCCCTTCGCGTTTATCGAACCCGGTGTGAACCCTATGTTCGAAATTGCTAGGCGGGGAAATCAACGGCTTTTTCTTCTTCTTCGAAAACATGCTGCCGCTACACACGAAAACGTAAACACAATCAATCGACAAAACTAAAAGCTCGCACAAATATAAAACCGTTCATAAGATTCAGCGAATATCAACAGAACGCTTTCAATTACGCGCAACTTACGACCAAGTGTCAAACGCGAAAACGACGATTTTAGCGAGTTAACGATCAAACGGTTAACGCGAGCGGTTCAGTAACTAGGAAACGTAACCGACAGACGGCGAAACGGCGAACAATAAATATAAACGACTTACCCTGGAAACGAAAAAAGGAAAAAAACGCAAAATGGGGGGCGGTGCCTTAAACGGACGAATAGACAGCCGACCAGGCCCAGGCCGCACGCGACGTCACCGCACGGCGTTACTACCGACGAGAGCGTTCGTTTGGATGCCATCACTTTATATCTGATATATGATTAATGCTTTTATCGTACTTTCAGTTAAAGGCTAAAATTCTATTTCAATCTATTCTACAAATATGTATTCAAATTTTGTTCTTATTAATGATTGTTTTTAGTGTGTTTTTAACATAAACACAAATTTGTTGTGGCATTAAAGTGGTAAATTAGTGCATGGCATGATGGCTGATCGCACCCATTGAAAATTATAAAAAATATGTATTTTCGATTTTTTGTTAATTTTAATGTGTATTTTAAAAATATTTATAAATAATAATGTTTTATTCTATTTTTTGGTAATAAATTTTGTTTTATGTCGACTGGTGCTATGGCTGGATTCGTTCGTGTTTGCGGTATGTGTCAAACGTAAGATGTGTAGTCAAAGTCAAAATGAGTGACTCGAAGTTGTTATCGGCGAAAAGACGATTGTTGGAAGAAGTAAGTTTTTTTTATCGTTGGTAATTCGATAATCCTTTATTTAAGGATCGTAAATTGTTTATCGATAAATTTGTATTTTAACAGATAAAAATGTATTATAGTAAGGTGACCATTCGTACTGGTTTTTTGGGTATTGTCCTGGTTAGGGTTGCCAATGTCCTATATTTTATAGGGTATGACCTATATTTTTGGTCTGTACCCTATACACTATATAACAAATATCATCATTTTCGACCCTTTTTTGTGCCCACTGCAGGACTGGGTCTCCCCATCAAATATTGGGGGTCTAGGATATATACCTTATCCGAGAGCCAACCTCGTATTGAATAACAAATATATAGGACACAAAAACACTATATTTTCGGCACCGAAACCTAAAAAACATATTTTTCATTTTACTTCATACATTTTCCGGTGAAAAAGATAACTGCGGCGGTTGAAAGTATTTAAGTTTTGCTAAAAAAAGTAAAGTAAAAGTAAATATAATATTTTTTTTGGACGTGTCCTATATTTTTTTGGAAGTGTTCTATTTTTTTTTTTGGAAGTGTTATATTTTTTATGGCTTAGTCTGAAAAGGACTATATTTTAATAAATCCAGCAATTAATGTATTGTTGAAAAATAAAATGAAATGGGAAAATTTAATATCTACCAATGGATTTAATTTCTGAATATTTAACTTTTGCATTTTTCATAAAACACTATATATTTTGGACGTGTCCTATATTTTTTATGTCTTATTGTTAGTTTGAAAAGTACTATATTTCGCTGAAAAAATGTTGGCAACCCTAGTCCTGGTTAGTAGTAAAATAAAATCAGTACAGATTTCCCATATATAAGTGAATGTGGTGGCGTAGCGAGAGTATATAACGCCTAGGGTAAAAGAAATTTCTTGTTTAACCCCCCCCCCCCTCCGAAACGCTATCTCCAAAAACTCAATAATGAACGTATTGCTAAAAAAAAAGTGATGCAGGAAAAATCAATCCCTATCCCCCCCATGAATTTTTTAAAAATTATATACTGGTTTTTACTTTGAAAAAAATAGTCATCTTAATTATAGGTGTTTACGCCGTTTAAAAATCCAAAATTTAAATTAAAAATATAATTACTTAACAATTTCTATTATACTTCCTTAAGGGGTTAGGTGTATTTTGAAGGCTCAAAAATGCGTATTTTTACTGATTCTTTTCAATATATAAAATGAAATAATTTATTCAAACAATTTATCATATCAAAGATACATATTTAAAGAGTATTTTTTGTATTTTTTATTTTTTTATTTTGAAAATTCAGCCAATGGTACCTCATTTCCCGCGACCTCTCAAAAAAAAGTTGTTTCGGAGTGGACATGATAACTCATGACTGGTTCATCTGAAATTTAATAACTAAATATTTTCAGTTAGTAAATATATAAATCTCGTGCTTGAACGTAGGAAAAAAAATTGAAATTAGAATTTTTGCCAAGTTGTGAACAAAAAGCCCATTTTTTTTATCAATTTTCACACGTATTGCCACATAAAATGATTTGTGATCAAAAAACACAAAAATTCCTTCGTTCCAGCCCTAGATAATGTTATTTTAAAGAAGTGTGAAAAATTTGAACCCCACCCCTTAAATCACATGTACTCCTAGTAATTTTTTTCAGACTGCACCGTCTAAAAATCCGAAATTAAAATCAAAAAATGTATTGTCTAAACATTTTGATTATACTTCTATAAATCATATGTACTCCTGGTAATTTCGTTGACACTGCACCGTTTAAAAATCCGAAATCAAAATTGATTATACTTCCTCAAATCATATGTGCAGTCCTGGTAATTGCATTGATACTACACCGACTAAAAATCCGAATTATGTCTAACCATTTTGATTATACTTTCTCAAATCTTATGTGCTCCTCGTAATTGCATTCACTTTGAAAATCAAATCATTCTTATAAGTAATTATTAATTATTATTGATTTTCTGTCATCAAAGGATGAATATTACCTGCCCAAAAAAGAACATCATAGTGAGAAACACAGTGATGTCCATAAAAGAAAAAAAGAAAAGAAATCCAAAAAGAAAAAAAAGTCAAAGAAAAAACACAATAAATCTTCTTCTGAGGTAATTTTTCATATTTATCATTTGACAATCAAAAATACTTTTGATTTACACAACTTTATTTTATAGTCATCATCAGAAGGTAGTGAAGAAGAGTGGGTTGAAAAATCTGATGTTTCAAACGTGAAATCTTCGCCTCCAAAACAAGCTGCTCGTGACGATTGGATGAGTATGACCGGTGTTTTCAAAACATTTAGTAAAGATGATTTAAAAAATAATAGTAATCAAAATAAACCAAATAAAACGATTGAAAACATGTATGATCCATCGAAAAGTACCAGAGAATTGAATCCTTATTGGAAAAATGACGGCACAGGACTTCCTAGTTTACCACCTGATCGTTATTTTGAAAAAAGAGAATATTCCAAACATAACTACGATAAAACCAGCAATAAATCGCATTTTAAAAAACCCTCGTTTGACGACAATAAATATAATAGATCAGAATATGACGAAAGTTACAGTAAAAATTGGAAATCGGATAGAAATTGGAAAAAAGAGACTAAGCCAGTTGGAAAAACAGATTATGAAAAAATTGATACAGAAACTCCTCAAAGTACAAGTAAAATTGAAATTAAGGAAGAAAAATCTGACGATCTATATCTAAACGATGATCAAATGAATAAATTAGGAGCACGGATTGTGAAAGCAGAAATTATGGGCGATACAAGGCTTGTATCTGAATTGAAACAAAAACTAGAAGACGCTAGAACATACCGAAAAGAAAACCCACTTGCATCATCATCGACACGAAACGACTCGGCGGTTATGCTGACGGTAACAGATGCCAAAGGTAATATAAGACCTTTAAGTAAGTCTAAGAACGATCCACAAAGAAGTAGGAAGAAAAATATTGATACTCATTCGACAAGCGGTGATAGAGTTAGATACTTTAACGATGATGATAAATATTCTTTGAAGGATATGGTAAATCTTTTTCATATTATCTTTCATTTCCAGCAACATTTAATAAACTTTGATACATCTATTTATTTTAGTTTGAGAAAGAAAAGTTCCGTAATGCTGACGATGATACGGAAGAATTTGCAAAAGTTATGGGTAAACATAAAAATGTTAATGACGATTTGGAAGATATATTTACTAGTTCAATAACCAAGAATAAATCCAATGAAAAACTTGATGAGCAAATGAAAAACAAAGCCATATCGCAGCATCGTTCGATGCAGCGTTCTCTCGATAATTGTCTATATTGTATCGAATCAAATAGAATGAATAAGAATATGGTAATAAGCATGAGCTCGAAAGCCTATGTGGCTTTGCCGGAAAGAAAATCACTAGTTCCAGGCCACTGTTTTATATCGACCTTATATCACTTATCTTGTTCTGTGATGGTAGATGAAGACGTTTGGAGTGAAATTATGGTAATACTATATTGAAATAGAACACTAATAAAATCGTTAAAATATTTCACAGCATTGATTATTTTGTTTCAGCAATACCGAAGTGCTTTGACTAATATGTTTCACAAAAATAATGAAGATGTCATATTTTTTGAAACAGTTTCAAATTTACAAAGACACCCTCATTTGGTCATAAACTGTATTCCCATACCTCGTAATGCATGCGATTCAATTGCGATTTATTTCAAAAAAGGTCTTTTGGAATGTGAAGCTGAATGGTCCACCAATAAAAAAGTAGTGGATTTGAAAGGCAAAGGTATTCGAAGAGGAATACCTAAAGGTCTTCCATATTTTTGGGTCGATTTCGGTATGGAGAGCGGTTTTGCACATATTATTGAAGATCAGCAATTGTTTCCTTCAAATTTCGCTCAGGTAAAAAATATTTACATTACTTTTTCAGGAAATTTGCATGAAATTTTTCAACTAATTTTGTTCTTACTAATTATATTTTGACTTTTGCATAAATTATTTCTAGTAAACCTTATAAATTTATCTTTCAGGAAATAATCGGTGGAGTTCTAGATTTAGATCACACTTTATGGAAAAGACCAATTAAAGAAAATTTTGATGTTCTGAGTAAAAAAGTAAAAAAGTTCAAAGAAAATTGGAAAACGTTTGCACCTGTACAATAAATTTAGAAAAAATTTTGAGTATTTTCTTTTATTGATTTAAATTTATAAATCTTATCTTAAAATATAAATGTATAAAAATATAATTTTATATACAGTAAAAAATTAAAAATATAAAATACAATTTCAATAGGTAAAAACAATGGAAAACATTATATTCAAATTAAATTTGATTCAATAGATATTTGTTGTCACTTTTATATAAAAATATATAATTGATACGTGTATAGTAATATTTATTAGAATGATTATATTTTGAACTCTGCTATCCTAGAAGAACTTTCTTCATCATATAACCTCTTGCAACGTGATCTGTTTCTCTGCTTTCCCAACTCCCAACATTTTGGATGCATTTTGAACTACATAAATATTGAAGAAGCGGTAGTCTATATTTTCCACAAAAATCTACAAATTTCACATGTTCTACTCGGCTATCAAAAAATACACCTAAAATGTAAAATATCAAAATTACATATGATACGAAATAAATACTGTGAAAATTATAACCAATAATAATAACCTTTGCATTTGGGGTTTACACAATGATGAGCATTATCCAAATATTCAATCAATGAAAAGGGGATATCACCAGGTTGGAGGGCCATATCATATAGTTTTACAGTTCTAGCAGCTAATTCTAACAGTGATGGAGGTTGTAAAGATATGTCTCGCACAAATCGAACCACCAATGGATTGTCTCTTAAACTAAGCTGAAATATATAATATCGAATAAATATTTTGAAATTATAAATTTAAACAAATTTGCAAACTGCTGTACATACTTCAGTTAGACACTTCAGGGTTATTATTTCAGTAGGAAGTGTTCTCAATCTATTTTTATGTAGCAATAATGTTCTCAAATGATTTAATTTTCCGATGCTAGCAGGCAATTGTTCAATTCTGTTTTCACTCAATACTAGCATTTGTAATTGTTTTAGTTGTCCTACAGAATCGGGTATTTCAACTATTTTATTTCCTCCTAATGCCAATATTTGTAAACTGCAAATACAAGGTTGTTTTCAGTTTTGCACGCAATTAAAATCAAAAAGTATAATCTGAATAATAATAGCATATACATAATACACATCTTATTTTAAGAATGAACGGTTATGTAAAATGATTAAGAGCGCATGTAAAAACTGAAATGGCAGTTGATAGGCCATATTGCACAAAGAGCATTTAATAGCTGGACAAGGAAAATCTTGGACTTGGAAATCTTTATCAGAGAGGCCTTTGTCCAGCAGTGGACACAAGCAGGCTGCTTATGATGATGGCACATTTAATTTTAATTCAGTTGATTAGAAAATTGTATAATATATAGACAATTCCATCATAACGATGAAATATGTTTTGTTCCGTTAATATGTAAAATGTTTATAAGAATTATCAAAATAATGTAATTATTATAACATTGATTTTTCGTAAATACACATTAACAAATATAACTTATTCTGTTGATAAACAAAGGTTATGAGGTTATCAGTTTAGGAAAGAATTATGTTCTTCAAAATAATTAATTAAAATGATAAAATCTACAGTGATTATATAAACATGAATAAAGAAATTCAAATAACAAATCATTGTACAGTAAAATGTTACTCTCATAAAAAAATAAAATCGAGCCATATTTTTGGTTATATGACAAAACAGTGCTTTCAAGGCCTTCAATGAAGCAAAATTTTAATTAAAATAAACAATATAAAATTTTCCAATGTTTGAGTAAATGACAATGTCAATTTTTTATCTGTCAACTAGCAAATGCGTGCCAGCTCTTGAAAAAAAGAAAAGAGGGGCAAAGGTTAAACTAAAATGACTAAACGATAATTATAAATATAAACGATATTCACGCTTTGGTAAAACTTGAAAAAAAAAACCTATGGCAACATTTGCTCAGTATCAAAATGCTACTAAATAGTATACTTCTCTACAATATTAGGTTGAATAATAAATTTTATTGATGTTTTATTAAAATATCAATTTAAGTCACAGAACTAGCTTAATTTTGTTATGTTTGGTTCAAAATATAAACAAAATTTGATAGTGAACAAATTCTTATCGGGAGAATGAATTGCAAATATGAGAAATGAGATGTTGTTCGACCGAAAAATTTCCATTGAATTTATGTATATATGTAAAAAAACAAAAAAAAATGACTCGATTACCTAATATTTTTCCATATATCTCTAGGCACGTTAGAAATCTGATTGCCTCCCAAATATAAATATTTGAGTGAAGCGAGATCGAGCAACTGTTCTGGAAAAGTGGTGAGACGGTTCCCGCTCAAATTGAGCTCTTTCAAAGCGGCAGCCTTGGGACAAAAGGCTTTGGGCAAAGATTCGTTGGTGAGCATATTGTTTTTGACGATGAGCGAAGTGAGAGGGCACCAAGACAGCACGTCGGGCAGGGTAGTCAAAGAGTTGCTGCTCAGATCGAGGTGGCGCAACTTGGAAAAGACGGCCACAGCGAGGGGTACGGTACTAAGGCGATTCACATGCAGAAGCACGGTTTCGTAAGGGCATCCCGTTTCGCAGGGTTGTTTATATTTCTCGGTTCGGGCAGCTTCGTCGAGGGCTTTTTCCGCGGCTTCGTCCTCGAGCGTGCGCTCCGATAGATCGAGGATCTTTTGTTCGCGGGAGTCGCTGTCGCAGCTATCAGACGTGTAGCTCTCCATCGTGCGACTCGACGACCGACCTCTTCGCCCGATTAGATTGCCCTGCTACACTCGCACCCACAGCACATTTCACGTTTGACGTCAGACGTCACACGTCAAACGTCACCTCGGAATTGCCGTTACGGAATTGCCAACTGTGCTCGATAACAAATTTAACTCCATTTTTATATCGTCTGCTAGTCGTCGCGTAAAGCGCGTCATGACTTACAATAAGCCGCGAAATAACTTATAAATCTGAGTATAATCTTAAATAACTGCCACTTAATTCCAAACACCTTACTTCTATTTCTACTAACACATCTCAATTGGCATGCAGAGATCTAGATATCGAATAATATATAAAGTAAAAGTAATATAACTTGAACTAAAACAATTACGATTATCGCACGCTTATCTATTTGAATTATATTTAAACAATCGTTTTGTAATTAATAACCAATTAATAACAATTATCCCTTATCCGAATAGCATGTAGATATATTTGGTGAGGTGAAGGATGGGATAAAATAATATTGAGAATGCATTGCATGTTCACCTAACTAACTTAAAACTTCTCTTTGGTAATGGTGAAGGCCTATGACGTGTGTTCTACCGAGGTCCGAACCACGTAGGACCAACGGTCTCGTCTCGTCTGTCAAACTGGTGGTCATTGCGATCGCAAAGTGGTCAG
>JAOXNN020000068.1:35235-89880 GCA_028571205.2 Hydropsyche betteni | reverse complement strand
CATCTGTTGCGATATGGTTACGCGCAACCAATTAAGTCTAAATCTCGCTCGGAAGCAGAATTACGACCGAAGCGCCGTGGCGGTTTGAGCCCGCATTAACTTATTGCTTGCAATCGAATTGCTACGTGTGTTAGCACTTTAACACTCGAAAAATTAACAAAAACCAAAATATTTAAATCTTCGATAAAAAAAATTACCTAAAAAATTATACACAATCGAATTCAAGCATTCATTATATCGCTCATATGTCTTTACAAATTCGACAACCTTATTACGAGATGTAATCGCATTTCGCATAGACATACACACGTTACATTATACAAATGATAATTCCATACGAAAATTCGGCGAGGGGTATTTGATTAGTTCCTAGATCCTTCCTTTGGGTTTCCCCGCTCCTTTGGGCACCACAATGAATGGGACTCGAATAAATGGACCTGATTTATTCGGTATTCCCAAGTGTGCAAATGTCGCCCCGTTATTCAGAGGATTTTGTCATACAAGAATGGAAAAAAATTGTTATTAATATTTCGTTCTCAATGAATAATACGGCCCGATTTCAGCCGAAGATTTTCCGCGGGAAATTGTAATGTTCGCATAAAGAATCTTGAAAAAATAGTTCTTTTGTGGGGATGATGAAAGTATCTTATTATGCCGTTGTGATTTGTACGACCGTCTTTTGTGAGCTATTTTTTTACGGAATAGATTTGTTATTAATATTTTGGCTACAGTTTGTACTATCAAGATGTTTTTGTATGTATAAATTTTGTTTGTTTTTAATATTTATGAATCATAAATATTATCATTGTAATACGAAATTTTAACACCATAACATCTTCAAAAGTTTTTCTTTAACCTTACAATTAGTACTCTTATCTATCTATAATATTATTTATATAAGTATATAATTTTAATAATTGCCTTTCATGAAGTGATAAAAAAATTCGATATTGTAACGATTTCAAATCATAAGCCATGAATCAATCGACACCCAAAATCGCTCCACTTCAAATCGACCAATTAAACCATTGATTTCTCACACTGGAAAACATCATTAAATCGAAAAACAAAAAATAATACCATTAGACTTAATTCTATTCGCAAAAAGAGGCGATGCTCAAACATTTGCATCGGCACAAACGCAATGCAAATAAATCGTTCCCCGCGGACATCGTATACTCGTCGCCATATGTCAGAATTTATTTTTTTCCGACTGGTGTGTATTTAGAGCGATTTGTGTGCACGATTGGGGTTCGGAATCCTCATGAGGATGGTGGTCGTTCAGCACCTCAGCTGATGTTTCGATAGGACTTCAGTTTAAACACTTTTCATTCAGCGATTTTTTCCCGGGTATTTTTATCACGTTTCGTTTGTTTTAAACGATTTTATCAAATAATCGGGATTTGCATAATGATTTTCTCACGTTTATGCAAATTTTATATTGTTTTCTGTTATATTTTTTTAATATAGTGGAATCTAGATTATTCGGATTAGTCAATAAATATAATAATAAAAATCACCATATAATAGCGGATTTCTGTGTGTCCGTCCGTCTGTGTAGGTATATGTGTATCTGTTTGTGTCGATGACGCTCGTGACTTTTTTTGTTTTCTTGTTTTTCTTTTTTTTTCGATGATGATGATGAACAAATGAACTGGTTTTATTAATTAAATATTAAATATTCGAATCGAGCACACATTTCGAGTTCGCACAATCGGGTTTTCACATTTTATCGTTTTCCTTTTCTTAACAAAACCACAGCCGATGTTATTAACATCGGGCCTATCCTATACTATTCTCAACAATAGTAGATTTTGCGATTTTTTTCAAAATATGCATCAAAAAATAAATGCAACAAAATTGTATTGATTCATAGTAGAGTATGATCAAACTCAAATCTCACTGGAATTTTATTTCTAAAATAATTAGTAGGTTTTAGAATACTAACAAGCAAGTTTTTCTGCTAATTGGTGATAATAATTGTGTTTTTTTTTATTTAATGCCACCCATGTTGTCAAAAAGAAAACATGTTGCACGACCATTAAAAGATAATTGAATATTGTCAATATCTTGAAGATGGTGTATTAAGACGTTTTTTTATCTAATAAATATGATGCGAGTGCTTTTTCCCTCATATCGATTATTCAATCGATTTCGATCCTTAATTAATTCGAGTAATCGAGGTTCTACTGTATTATTATTTCTCGAAAATATAATATGAAGCTTTGCTTTCATTTGTGAAGAAAATTCATAATTTTTTCCATCCCATTCAAAATCCCTTCATAAATCCATTGAATTTTTAATATTTCAACACCGAAAACTTCCATTCGATAAAAAAAAAACACAAATTTCGCATACGCCGTGAGATCCGAATGCAAAATCGCCTTTTCTTTCGCACCATGTCGAAGTTGATGAATCGGGGGCGCGCCCGGGGACCAGCCCCTCGCGGGGGGCGCGCAGCCACGTGGCGGGGCCCCGGGGGGCGGAGGCGCGTGGCGTCGACACGCAGCTACGCCCCACCGATGGGGCCCCAAAGCGTGCACACTAACTGGATAATTCCTTGATTAAGCCGTCTCGAACGGGCGACACGTGCCGCCATGGCCGGAAAAAATCGCGCGCAATAATGGAATGTGCGATTTTCGGTTCGGGTTCGTTTTTTAGTTGAAAGTGTGCCGCAAAAGTCGGGGGATGAATTCTTGAATATAATCTGTATTATGTGTTGTTTTATTTTGCGGGGTGGGTGTTCGCAAAGAGGCTCGTTTTTCGCGTACACAAGTCTCCGTAGTAGCGAGAACACAAGGTGGTACGAAATCCACCTCTTTCTATTTCGTCGAAAATAAAACCGAATCAAACGTGGTACAGGGCGAATGTGATGTCAATGAATGCATTAATATATTTATTTTTTTATATTCTATCAAAAATTCGTTATTATTATATAAATTTTATTTTGATTTGATAAATTGTATGTGCGCTATATAAATTTTCTTGCGGATTGATTGATTTGGTTTCGAAAGAGGTTATTCGGTCCGATTTTGAAACGTAATTATATTTGTAATTGTATTTAATGCTTAAATTCGGTGATTCAAAAAAATATAATCAAGTACGTGAGCATGAAATTTGTGAAAAGGCTGTGAAAATTTTAGTTGAGAGTGGCGCCAACAGATGGCCACGGAGATAGAGTTTTCATGTACAGTTCCCCTGACAAGTTTCGTTCGCAGAATATTTTGATAACAATTTAAGATTGTAATGATAAATATTAAGACAGTTCGTATCAGATTATCATAAATCAATCGACATTGAATCCCGAAAATTTTGCCATTAATCATGATCTTCATCAACACTTTTATAGTATCTTATTTTGTTTAAATCCTAAGCTCTCGATACCATCAAAGTTTTCATTGTATGCAAATCACGAGGTTTTATTATTTTGCGCACATTTAATATCTAAGCACGAAAATTGAAGATTTGTTTACATGAAACAATTTCGTTGCGAATTTAATTCGACGCGATAATTTTCCGAATATATTTAAATATTATTTTAATTTTTCGCGATAACCAATTCTGTGGTCGAGTGTACAACGGGGAGCTTTACGCAGCCTCAACATACAGCAAACGCAACATGAAACGACATTCAAACATTTATATATATTTATTTTTCAATTACTTTCCAGTCCTACGAAGTCACAAAACAATTTATTAATTCACCACCAATAATAGGAAATTATTCCAATAAAAACAAAGCAATGTTTACACCAAAATTTAATACAAATTCAAACAAAATTTCATAAAAACAGAATTTCTTTTATGCACACGTTGACTGTACAGATGTCTATCTATTCTACGTGCACATTCGACTACATGCCTATAACAGAATATACGTATGTACGTATACCTACAAGTACCAACGGTAATGTTTTTTGCTTTATACGTGAACACAGCCTACCAACTTGAGCATATATAGCGTTCTATGCAAAACGTGAGTATAGCGACACCGGTGACAACGCGTTGGGGAAAACTCGCGAAAATTGATAGTGTTGCTTACCTACCATGTTGAAATTCATGAATATAAAAGGACGAAGGTCGTTAGCGTGTTATGGAGATGTATCGGTGTCAATGACATAAATTAAAATAATGTTATTATGACTTTTCTAATACTGTAGAATATTTTTTTATTGATAAAAGGTTGGTGACTTCCATGTTGAATATTGAAAATAGTTTTCATTAAATGGTGTTAAATCAAAGGTGTAAATTCGATGACTATATAAGTATAATATATACTAATATATCTGTTAAGCATCATTGATGGAATTATGAATAAGAAAAATATATATCCTTAGCTTAAACTTTTATTCGGCAAATTGTGCAACATCACTCGCATCTACCATTTAATGTGTTCATATATCATATAGTTATTTATACACGAATAATAAACATGAATATATATTTTCCTTATCAGCACTGGAGGCTTATCTTTCGCCGGCGTTATGCGTGTCAGTCCAGATAGTGGTGTTGCACTTGTGCAGTGGCACTTTCCCCCTTTTTTGCCGATTGCAGACGAGCACTGTTCAAACAATTCATTCACAAACACTCTCAGCAACCACCCTTCGAGCAGACGCGACCGCCCTTTTGCCCTTGCGCTTATGTATGAGGTGATGAATCTCAATCCGTGGTACATTTTTCTGCGTATGCACAACCAAATGAAGTTTGCTCGTATTGATTGTACCTAAAAGTTCGGAAACTAAAAGATGATGTCATTTTGATGGTATATACATCCATGTATTGCTGGTTTTAATTATTAACTAAATCGTTGACTTCGAATGAATATTTGATTATATCATTGATTGAAGAAAGATGTTGATAATGAATGACTGCTTATGATGATCATTAAAGTGTTTTTTAAATAGTTTTAAAGTTAAGCAATAAATTTTGTGGTTAGTAAAAAAATGAGTGATTTACAATTAACCACACAAAAAACATAGAAGTTGAAGTATTTGAATATTATCTCCCTAGAAGACAAACGTATAGAGAAAGCTCAATTTATTAATATAATAATAATTAAAAATTTCATCTAAAAAGAAATTCTTTATAATTTGTATACAATACATTGCATTCGATGATACAAAACTGAATTAAATATTTCGAATCGTTTTAGAAGCTGTGGTAGACGCGCGAGTGCGCGAACCAAACCTATCAAATAACCATTTATAAAGTCGGACCAGTGTTTCACAACATCTCGATTTTTTACACGCATAAATAGATAAATATCTAGTTAGGGGCAGCACCCCATGGCCCACGGGGTGATTTGAGCCGGTTCGAATCACCCCACTTCCCAGGGGAACGATCCCGCACATGGGATCGCTTTTGCAACATGTCGCATTTTCCATCATACCATACTTTCGTATAAATGTATTGGGAATAATCGATTCCGCCGCTAAACGCATACTAATTGTTGTAATATATTGGATTTCGGAAATATTTTCGTTTACGGGAAAGTGTGACGAACGGATTTTAGGTCAGATTGAATTATGTAAAGTCGGACGTCAATGGTTGATTGTTTAGGAAATAATTTTATTTGTTAATTTAAAAAGAGACGTTAAATGTCACATAGGTCGACACGTGACTTGAGAAAACCATTTTTGTTCACAATGAATTTTATAAGGGCTCTTTTCTTCAAAGTTTCCCTAACGATCAAACAAACCTTTTGATGAATGTTTTTTTCATTAGGAAAAATTAAATTGAATTGTTATATATCACAATCAATTTAAAATATATTTTTTTATTGAAAAAATTCTTGATTGAACTAAATTAAACTTTTATATATCAAAGAAAAATTATTTTTAATATCAAATTATTTTAACTCGGAACAGTGCGAAAAACACAATATATTTGCAATTTCCACTTCATTTCCATGAATTCTTAAAACGAACCTTCATCTTTAACAAAAACACAAACAAAATTCGAACAACCATACAAATTCCGGATACACAACAACCCCAACCCACCCCGTTTAATCGACATGTTAAAAACACGCAACCGGCAGGGGTGCCACAAAACATACACACATACACACACCCACAACAGACGTACAGTACACCTAAAAATAGGGTGACTGTACCGGGGTCGTTCGACAATCGCATTTTTGTTATTTAGAAGCGATTAGCGACCCAGTGATTGACAATTTGACGCAGGACGATTATTTCCCCGAGCCGGCCTGACACTTCCCATTCCGGAACGAGAAAGGGCGGCAAATAAAGAGGTGTGCGGGTCTTTTTCGGGCGTAGTGTTATGAAAAAAGGGAATTAATGATGAAAAGGAAAAAGTGTCGGGGGAAAATTAAATTTCGGAAATCTAATTTGCATTTTTTCGCCGGCGCGCGAACTTATTGTTTGTTGCTCGTAAAGGTTGACGGTTAATTGAAGTCTGATTGAAATTCGTCGACTTTTTATTTGTGTTTTGATTCGTTCGTTTTGTTCGTCGAATTGGAATTTTTGATTTTCATTAAATACGTCGAATGCACATTGTAACGATTGTTTCATCAGCTCGGGATTCAATTGTATTCCGAATATTCAGTTGACTTTCGGAAATAATTCTGCGCACATTTTCAAGATTAAAATCTGAATGCTTTTTCAAATATTTTTTATGTAATTTCTCTCGAACAACCTCGGACATTGTCTTTATTCATATACTAAAAATAAAATCTGAGCACATACGCATACATTCGTATGAAACAAAGAATCCGTTCTCGACATGGACATGTAAATTATCACGGTCCATTTCCGCGAACGAAAACGTTTTTGATTTTGATAAACGACCAGACGGCCCTTCGAGAACGTATTTCATAAATCCATTCACGAATTTAAAACTGCAAATTGTAAATGATATAATAATGCGTCGTTATTGTACACGGTTAAGGTTTATAAAGGGCTAGTTTTTTGTATAATATAACATGAAAGAGTCGTAGGCGTGCGTTTGGCGTTTTTCATACGCGTCGTTTAACCCTTTCTATTACATTTTATTGTATTCGTTTGACAAAGAGAATTTTGTATTTTTTAAACTGTTATCGTGGGTGAGACGTTGGTCTTTTAGCTTTGCCAAATTTATGGTGTATTTATTTATAAAAAATAGGTATGTTTAACTTTTGGATAGAATCTGGACCTCAAATCTTAAATTAACACCCACAAACCTCAAATACAGAAACATCATTTCGCTCCGAACTTTAGACAGACGTCTGGTGGAAAACGGACACGTTTTCTAAACAACTTCAGTCTCATAAAATACATATATTTGAATTAGGTCATGTTCACTAAGGGACCAATAAAATTTCCTAGTATAATAAAATCTTCACTTCATCGTCGATCAATTATTTACCGAAAATTAACACATGAATTTTCATACATAAGTTTCAATGTTTTTCATTATATATTTTTTATATAAAAAAACATAAAAATTATAGACTTGAATTATTATTATTTTTTTGTTGTTTCGTGTTAAAATATCGCATAGAATTAGCAGAAAAAAATTGCAAAACTGTTGCGTTGCCATGAGTCATAGTCTGCGTTATCGTAGCCTCGCCAGGCGTCGATCCATCCATCAAAAGTGTGGCTGTCGTGTGCACCGATTCAACCCTGATCAGATATAGGTGCCCAGGGGCCCACATATTCCCCTTTGTCGACAAGAACAACCCCTACTTGCTACATGATACACTCTTCATAAGAAAATTTTGCGAAAATAACAGCGTGCGATGTCTTTTATCTTTTCTATTTTCGATTGCGCTTTGTAGTGAATCATCACCGTCATATGCAACCTATACTTATAATATCAATTTCAAGATAAGAAATTCATCGGAAGTTCCAACATGTAATGATAAGTGGAAATTTACTCTTGATGATTTTGAATATTAATAAACCTATATATGATATTTGAAAAAAAATCAAATTTTATTATTGTTCTACACACATTTACAATACAAATTATTAAACTTAATTTTCTTGACCGCATTACCGTTAAAAAAAATGCAACTTTCCCTCCGCAGCGCATACGCTTGTATGGAGCATAAATCAAATTGCGTGCAATTTGGCTCAGCGATCTGGCGAAATTACCAAGATATAATAAATAGGAAATGTTCACAGATGTTAG
The DNA here is from genome assembly GCA_028571205.2 of Hydropsyche betteni. Taxonomy (NCBI): domain Eukaryota; kingdom Metazoa; phylum Arthropoda; class Insecta; order Trichoptera; family Hydropsychidae; genus Hydropsyche; species Hydropsyche betteni. The sequence goes on along the minus strand of JAOXNN020000068.1, from coordinate 81,744 downwards.
GGACGTTGCCCGGTCGTCCTTATGTTTCGACAGGGAATATGGGGAACGGCGAACCGAACATACATAAATTTGTTCTGGACAAATAACAGCTCGTAATCCACTCACGATCACGGTTCATTATGCGGTTATGAAAAATCTCCACGGTTCGGCTCGTGGACTTTTCCGAGTATGGGAAACGTCGGTGGAGTGTTCTTAATATTTTTTTCGCGTGACCGTCGCCTTGTCATCGTCTCGATTGCTTTCATATTATATTTTGCAAACATTCAATGCACACAATGGCGGTTGCGAATACAATGCGAAACACGAGTGCCTCTTCAGTCGTCCGTGCGAACGATTTGGTCGCACTAATGTAAACGCCATATGCATATAACGACAATGCTATCGATGCGAATATAATCGGATATTTGCGAATTTTTATCGTGGTTTATTATATACCAGAAATGGAACGATTTGATCGCGATTTCGCAGTGCGATATTGTGACGAATTTTCGAGTCATTAGTACCGGATTTTTTGTTGAAAATATATTATTTAATAAATAAAAAGAACCGAAGTTTTCACATCCATTTTTTTTTAACATTTTGGTCGTATTCACACTTTTGTTTATATTAAAAATCGGACGATCCTCGCGGGAATTCAACCCTCACATTAGCGACGTTAACGTGAGTTATGAAACTTTTTTTTATACTCTTCAACAATCTAACTCTTTCAATGCCCCATACAAATATTATGCACATAGAGGGCGAGCATTTTACGAAGCGATTTATCAAAGTTAACCAACCGAGCATTATTGAGAAGCGCGTAAAGAGCGCTCGACGAGGGTTAATCCTTTCGACATCGACACATTTTTGATACATTCCTATCATTTTATAAGGGCATAGTATATAATTTGTCGCTGCATTGTCCACAATGATGAATAATTTCGATTTCGGACGGTGGGGTGTGCGCGACCGCCCGCGTTGTATCTCAGCGGGATGCGCCATGTTAACAGATGCGCCTCTGCCTTGGGCATTTTGAAATTTGTACACATAATATTGTTCGTTTTGAAGTTGAGGATAGGGAAGGCTCGTAGGACAAAGGGGTCTGCTTTTCGTTGATGGTCCGGTGGCTGTGACGGGTGCGTTGATGGCCCGCACGGTAGGGGTTAAAATGGGTTGTCGAAAACGATGCACTTGTACCTAGAAGTGGTTCAAGTTCGTTAAATTTTCGATAAGTGTTGGTGTTTATTAAATAAAATAAGAAAATCGAATCATAGGTTTCAAAAAAAGGGGTATGTGTTGACTGGACAGCGGTTATTTGGATAATTATTTTGTACAGATTTAATATACTCATATGTTTTTATTCGAACGATATCAAGAGAATAAAAATTGTTTCAAATTCATCTCGAAAGAAAATGTATAAATATATTACCAAATTGTATACTTATAAATCACTCTTTTTGTTGGATTGATAATACATTTTTTTTAATACGAACAGTTTAATTTTCCAATAATCTATTGTCAAGTTGTTCGGGCCCGAAAAAAATAATAATCACTCCATTTCGCTGCATACTTCTTTCCATTCGATAAAACTCACAAAAACGAACTAAAAAAATTTACATACGGTTTGAATTTGTTTTTTACACACATAAAAAAGTCGAATGGACTCTTGTAAACAAACATCATATTAGCATACACAATGTGTCCATTCATTCTTCGCGCTTCGTTCCCGCATATGAATTATTGAGCGGACAGAGGCGCGCGTTTTGAAAGATTTGATCTCACAGGATGCGGTGATTAGCATCCATTTCGAGAACACAATGGCACTATGAATGACATCATTGTATCGTTCGGAAGAGGTCCTTTTTGTTTTCTTTCGCCTTCGAGGGCCGCTACTCGAACGCGCGATTTTGGCTTCCACGCGAATTTTCATGTTTTGATTCGATGGGCGTGTGAAATTCGCTCGTTATTAGTGTCTAATTTGTTTTTATACTATCGGTAGAAGTTTCGTATGTATATTATCGCATTATAATCCAGGTGTGTAGGTTTTTTCTGAGAAAGGTGAGTCCACCTGTGTGACATCGTATAAGATCTAAATACGTTTAGGAAATGGCTTAATAATTCCGTTACGTATGACTTAAATTGCTATTTTATTTATGGCTTTCATTTGTTTCGGATATGCAGTATAATCGAATTGATGCATTCGCAATTACACGGTAATTTAAATATTCAAATGTACCAATTAGTGGGTACATGAGGAAATTGTCGCCCGTACTAATTGTCAAATTAGATTAATTTCGGTTGTATGCATTATAATTTGAAATTTGGGATTTTATGAATTTGATTTGATTCCGAATTTGAAATAACGATATAAGAAATAAATATATAATATTATTGTAATGAAATGATATATGAAACGGATTTATAACGTCAGGTAGCTGACATTTGGTGACAAAAACTCTACGCCCATCTGAATCATTCATACAAATGTGAATAATATTAAGACCAACGCCCCAATATAATGTTGACATTTCAGAGATGATCAACCCTTTGTTAACCAAAAAATATTACTACAAAAAATTTAAAGAAAATTTTATAAATTAGAAAATAAAACTGACAAAGAATCATCAAATTTATATAACATCAATATTATAATATACAAAAAAAAATTATGAAATCATATTATATTCAGCCAAATAAAAAATCAAATAATTCTTTAGGATTCATTAAATATGAAAAGAAAAATCAAGAAAATTTTACAATGGACGAATATAACTTGAAAGCCACTGTGTCAACGTGGGTCGATGATAAGATCTGGGATACGGAAGCTGTCGTTCCATGCCCAGCCTCTCCTTGTGACACCTCATCCCTGCTAGATTATTAGTACTTAACATAAATTATATAGTTGTTATAAGTCCGTCTTGCCACTGTCGACAAACATGCAAGATTGTCGCAGACACTACGGCTCTATCTCCCATAGAAAATTACTATGCATTACAGCAAGAATAATGACTGAATACCCACGCTTTTCATGTGAAAATGTAAACTGAACATTGCGAAGCATATGCATGATTAATTTGTGCTTCATGGACCATTTTCACATACGAAAGTTCATTCTGTTGTGTATTTTGCGAAGTGAAGATTCTATGTTTGTATTTCAATCTTTGATAAAGGTAGTTTTGCGAATCTTGTCGTGAAATCTTTTATTCTGATATTTCGTATAAAAATTAAAGTTTGCCAAATTTTCGCATGTTCCAGATTTTTGTTGGCATGCCCAACAATTGAATGTATTTATGATTCAATATTAACTGAAAATATGTAAATTTTAATGCATTCATGAAAATGTTTTACAAAATAATATAATTCATCACAAAAATAAAATTTTGGAAAATTCACAACCACACATTCCAAAATCAGTATCAAATCAACCCACAACACAAACTAACAAAGAAAAATTTTCAACAACGGTCAAATTCGAACATTTGAATCAAGTTTTCGCACATAGTGCAATAGTGAAGTTTCGGAGCTTTCCAGGATCGAGGGCGAGGATTTAAGCCGAAAACGTCAACGAGGATAATCCTGTGTGGCCCTTGACGAGGGCCCTGTCACCGCCACGACCACACCGTTGTACTTTCACGCCTTTTTTCCGTCGCATACGTGAATGCGCACATTTGAAGGGATTTCTCGCATGGATGACCGCTGCGAAAGCTCGCACTGAACGGGCGAGCTTTCGCGATCCGATACCCCAAAAATATACATTAAATTTATTTATTTATTAAAATAATATGATTTAAATGAAAATATATGTTTTCCTTTTGGTTTTTACAATTAGATAAGAATTTTTCTTTCGTTGATCGTTTCATTTTGTTTTTCCGAAAATTATTAAAAAAAAATAGTCATCCGAAAATAATTACGGTCTTAAATACGACATTTTTCTGTATAGAAAAAATTCGCGGTAGAAATCAATCGTTGTGACAATTGTATCGATACTCCGCTATGTAAATATTTTCATAGAAATCATCGGTCGTACTTTTTGAAGATGGTGCGCCGACAAACGGGTCTAAAATAAATATTACACTGAAAAACATTCCGTTTCGAGTTTTCGACTTTTGCAATTTGGCGATTTTCTGAAAAGTGTTATTCGACGTCGGCAAGACTCAAAAGATCAGAAAAGTATGAACCATGAATGTATGAATAAACATTCGGAAACGAACAGCTGCCGATATCCGATTAATAATAATTTAATAAATTTCCGGAAATTTTTGAATAAGTGAAAAGGTTTTGTGGAATATCGTGAGACCATCTATTTCAAGCGATCTGATTTTCACAACGTATCGATTTCTGCCTTTTTTCTTTTATTTATGAAATAAAATAGGATCTCTCCTCATGTGCGGTAAGTTAATCCTTGTTTTTACAACACGACACCGCGATAACAATCGCAGTAAAGCCGAAAAGTTTGCAAACAATACAATAGTTCGCGATTACTATGCGGTAGGTAAGCGTATGTAAGGGAGCTTGTGAAGCGTTAACAGCAGTTGGAAACAACCTTTGTATTCTGCATTCATTCTATACGAATTTATACCTATATCGATACAACATTTGATTCAAAATAATATAAACTTATGCTTTTTGGACTTTTGAAAGAAAGACTTCGTGCCGGTTGATTGCATCGGTACCATTGGGACAGCGTGTATCTAAGTTTTCCCATTGTTTTTTTTCTTCAGAATACTAGCGAATAAAACAACAATACAATACACATTATTTTGAAAATAATAGACTTTGAAAATATTATAAAATTAATGATCAATCAAAGAAACTATAAAAAAAACTTTCCCAAGTTCAAATATTTTTACAAAATAAACAAAATAAAAATAAAAGTTTTCAATATAAAATCACAACAAATAAAACACCACCTTATAACGTTAATCCAAAAATTGCAAAAAGACGCTTTTCGCAAACACACACACGCGTATGGATACAAGCGCTCCTTCGACACACTGGGATAATCCCCGTCCGGGATAATGCAGTCGCAAAAAGGATTACAATTTCGGATTTTGGCACACTTCTGTGTGTGGTCTCTACAGAATCATCATTGCGCACATATGTGTGTACACATGACGTACCGAATGATCATCGAAAAGCCGAAACGATCCCACCTTTCAACCATTATTCGCCGGTTAAGTATTGACAACGCGTTCTCGGAAAAGTGTCACGCTCACATTTCGCGAATTGTGTTTGTGTATTATGTGTCGGGTAGGTTTTTCGATGTGCGGATCTATTGTTGGTGTTTTGTTATTGTTGTAAATGATTTTGTCGTTTCGACGATGTCGATTATTCGGTGCGGGTTCGAGAAGTTTGACGAATAAATTTGCAATGGTTCGATTCGGTGTTGGGTGTTGAGTTTTCGAATGTTTAGTATAATAGTTTGATGAATCAAATTGTTTATGTTACTTATACATGATTTTAGTTAAATAATGATTTACAATTATGATTAAAAAGACTTTTTCAATCATTTTCTTGATTTTTTTTATGATTTTGATAAAATATAAACTCGGCATAGAAAAAAAATTATTAAACATACATTTCAAAATATTCCATCATTGAGAGTATAATTAAGTAGTATATACTTTTATTTAGTTAAATACAAGACTTTACAGATTCATATATTTTCTGTAGATAGAAGATAAATATTTTTTCCCAAGGCTTGTAAAATTTCAAAGATCTGAAAAGTTTTTTTACTTACTTTGAAATTTTATATCTATAATAATTTAAAAAAATTCAGATTTAAAACGAAAATTCATCGATTTTTCTATCGTTCACTCCCGATAAAAATCAAAACTTTTTCAAAAACGACAAATTCACAACACGTTCTATGAAAAATCTCAACTTTTCCCGAAACCCATCCATTTTCCCATCACAAAAACTCACCTTCGCACACATTTCGCCTCTGAAAAAAAAATTAACGAAACGTCAATACGGCGTTCACTAGAGGCGCCGTCTCAGGTGATAAGAGCCGTTTGCGGGGGATGACGAAAATACACATCCAATATATATTTACACGTACCGCCATCGCGAGCCAGAATAAGAAAAAAATACGGAGCACACACACACGGAGGCATAAAGGGGAAAAAAGCGGTAACTCCACACCGTCGAGGAGATACGGCGCTAGGTGATGGCGTGGCATATATGCCCTTCTGGCGTCCTAACATGATACACAGATAAACCCGTTTGAAGTGGACCGGCGGCTCTAGGGGAAACTGCAGGGGCGCATTAGGGGGTGGGGCCTTCGATGTGTATGTGAGGATGTGTATAATTAGTGCGGTTTTTGGGTGAGGTTTAAAACTGTGGTTTTCGGTTGAGTTTTGATGATGTTTTCATGAAAGCATCGTTGAAGTGTATGTTTTGATTTTATGTTTGATTAAATTTTCAAAATGAAATTGTCAATTGAAAAATAGTTTGGTTTTAAAAAACGCTCTTATACCTATTTGCTAAAAAGCTTTAAAATTATATAATGCACTTACATAAATTTTGTTAGTAAATAGGTAGATATTTAAATCAAACACCGTTTGTTGATCTGATTGTGAAATAATTTGAAAAGAAATGGATTCAGTATTCAAAATTGCGTTCATACTAACACATTCTAAGAATGAAACTCAAATATCTAATGATATATAAAAAATAGTCGAATTTATAACATAGATGTATTTGTTTCATACTATAATAATTATTACATTCAGTAAATGAATAAAAATTTATAAAACATACAAAAATGTTTTAAATATTCAAATATTATATATTACAATGAAATCACTCTTGATTCCCAAATTATTTAAGCTTAAATCAACGCAAAATTCAGATGTCGAAAATTCAGTAGGTATTACCTATATATGAACTTGTTATTTTTTTCAACACAAAATTTCTCTTATCGTTACGAAATTTCTCCAGAAAACCTCTCTCGAATTTTTTCCACGAAAACACACGTACACGCAAAAATATGTAGATATACATACACACATAGATATAATTAGAATCTCGTTCAGTCGTGAGAGCTCCTCGGGATCATAATAAAAATCTAATCGGAGACGTAGCGAAAAATCCCGAAGGCGCCCGCACTCAGTCCGCCCCTGCCCCGCCCGGTAATGAAGCAATTTAAATGCATGAGACGGGAGGGCGAAGCGCGGGGCGGGGCCCGCAGAGGGGGAGGGGAAATGGGGGACCAAGGTGAGGGGGGGGCAGCACCCGGATCTGGGGGCAGAGCACCCGCCGGCGGCTGCGCCCCCTTCGGGGGGCGCATCCTAGGGTCGGGTCATGCGGGGGTTAAATCTGCTGAGCAGGGGTCGCCAAGTTGAGTTTTATGGTGTTTTTTGGATGATTGATGTACTTTTTAGTTACATTGTATTGGTGTTGAAATTTAGGGTGTTTGGTTGATGTATATTTTTCTAATTTATGCTTGTTTCATTGATATAAATTATTATTATCGCCATTAACATATTTTTGGATAAATAGTTTAGGACAATGCCTTTTTGAAGTTATTTTAATGTGAAATATTTTAATTTATCAAACGTGCCCATTATGTAATAATAAAGGAAATGTAACTTTCAAAGAATTAAATAGTCAAAACGTTTCTTTCAAAGGTTTCAAATTAACAGTACACAATCGCGTTAATTCATCACCCGTGACTTTCGTTTCTTGATAGTTGATAGAAGTCGGAAAATTCTTTAAAAAAAAAACTATAAATGAATTTCCCAAATTGAAAAATTTAGAAATCCCTGCAACCGTAGATGGAGGGGTAAGTGGCAGGTTTCGCGCATGCGGTTTACCCTCAAAGCCATTCATATAATTTAGTTTCGAAGAGGAAATTTTCAAAGGTATATAAACTAAGGTCAATTTTATGGGACGGGTCCATTCGCGTAGGACCTGTGGAGTCAGGATGTGTCCTGACAACTTTCGCTCTCTAACATATCATTAAATATGTATTATATTACACACCCGCCTAGATTTCAAGTACGTGTCTCGCCATATGCCTCACACTAAAATTGCAATATTGAACGAGCAAAACACGCAAATTCATCACACTGAACCTTCGTGAACTAGTCGGTATAAATTATCGCCGCCGTCGTCGGAAAATCTAGCTTTTCCACAATATTCACGATTCGATTTACATTTAAAGCCATTCGAATTTACATGAGATCAATCAAAAGTCGATCGTTCCAAAGTTAGCGATAAACGATATACGATTATGTCAGTAAATTGACAAAGATACACGTGATAAATTCAATCAATTTATGAACGGTAATATTAACTCGGTCATTACGAAAACATTCAACAAGTAATCGATAATGGCGAATGCACTACATTTCGCTTTTATGCATAATTATAATGCAACCGACAGCAGTTAGTTCTCGTAGAACAGATGTTCAACTGTCGATTAATACATGTCATTTTTAAAATTATTAAATTTAATCGATCATTATGTTTACCTTACTCGCTAATTGGTTCAACTTTAAACGCGTATAACTCAACAATAAATTGACGGATTCGGACGAGACTTTCAGCATATACAACCAACATATCGGAGCAATTTTTGAAATTATAAAACGCACGTATATGTGTATATCTGATATCAAAAACAGTAGTCGTTGTGACTGGTGGTAGCCGTGCAAGCGGCAGTCGTGACCGGCGCCGCCCTTTTCTTCATTACGAAGGGTCCCCGGTTCAAACACCGGCACGGACCACTCGACTTGCACAAGAGAAAGCCGCAACAATACCAGTTTTATTTCATTTCATGTATACTCGTATTTTTTTATGATTATTTTCGTTCTGGACGTGTATACATAAATTATTCGTTTTTTTATTTGTCGGTGGCCGTACGCCCCCGCCCCTGAAGAGACGCAATACAAAATGGCGACGCCGAAAATCACACGCCCGTTTTTCATTTATGTTTCTATCGTAATCTTGTGGTGGTGTTGTTGTTTAGTGGGCTCTTGGATTGTGCTTGTTTAATTAGTTGAATGAACTGGTAGTTCGATGAAATATGTGGAAGTTAAATGAAGATTTTTGTGTAGATTGTTGGTGTGGTAGGAATGTTCGTAAATTTCAATTTTTTCGCTTTAGAAATGAAATAAATTTGAATATATTTTCAATCAATTTTATGCATTGAAAAAATCATGAAGGATGTACTTCAATCATTGATATTGAAAATATTATTTTCTTTCATAATAAAATATTAAGAAGAAAATTATTCAAATCATTTTTAGAAAGTGACATTTCAAATTAAGAATAACGATTTTTATGATTATACTTAAGAAATATTAGGGGAAATTGTAACATGCGGAAGTGTTTATGGTACGATACGAATTCGCAAAGTTGTAATTGAATAATTTTCTTTTTCCTACATCCAAATTGTGGATGAAAATGATGATGATGATGATGATGATGATGGGCGTCACCCTGAAGGCGGTCATCGCAGATGTAATTTCAGATCGATATCCAAATGGCCAACGTTTGTTGGCGCAGCCCGTCTGTTCGATTTCCGGCCCTCATATGAATTATATTCGACATTAAAAAAACCGATCATAATTTCACATAAGACAATATTGGATTGAAATTGAACGGAAGGCTCTGAACTTAAGTGTTTTCGTAATTCAATAAAATAAAATAAAGATTATCTGGAAAAAAAAACTAGTTTCAAGAAATGCGCAATTTTTTTGATTGCCAAACGAAGAAATGAAACTTGTTTTGATATATATGATTTTCAATAAATTATTGACGCTTTCATATAATTAAATATTTTATGATTTTATCGCTATACAAATACGGAAAAAATTCGATTATTCCAAATGTATTTAAACAAAAATTAATTGAGACAAATCGTCGTTTATTTTGAATCATTAAAATTTCCAAGACAAAGACAAAACGCGTGTACACACCTTTACAGCAATAATTCAGTAGATGTCAAGCTTCATTGGGACTCGAACCCATTTAAATAATTGAATTGAAGCGAACGCTTTGCCCGAGGCGCCGGCCTTTCGATAACACGAATTTGCTCTCACCACACACCAAACACAAGAAGAACCCTACCGATCAACAATACCATATAAGGGTTACACAATCGAAACTCACAAGATTAATCATTGTCGGAGTATGAGATATTTATCTATCATTATTTGGGGTTTTCGTTGCTGAAAGATCCTAGAATATTCGAAATTCATCGGAAAATTGCGGCCGAAGCCATTCTAAGTCAATCTTGAAATAAATTTTCAAGACTTTATCACAAATTTTATAATGTAAAGATAAAAATTATATTCTTAACAATTTCAGTAGGTAAGAAATGTTTTTTTGCCTGTATATATTTTCTCTTGCGCGAATAATTAAGTTGCGATTTTCCCGTAACAAAACGGAAAAATGTTGCAGAGCCGTAACGTGCTGGAGAAAGAAACCATTAGCGTCTCGCGTCGACCACCATCATAATTTATTCAGGATCTTAAAGACCTCCTCGGGACGCGGGAAATAATATAAAGGAAAGCCTGGGAAAACTCGCGCCAAAGAGAAAATTGAAAATGTCACAGAGGTGGGGCGCCGTTTTAATGCTCGCGCCCATGCTTGTGCCCGCGCTGCAAATGTCGTTTCTTTTCAAAAGAGGTTTTTTTATGTAAAAAAATTCATTAATCGAAGTATGTTAAAGAGTTTTCTTTTTATTTTTTTATGTGGGCTATCTAGATTTTTCAGGTTATTTTAAAATTTTCATATAACGTCGATGTTACGGAATATTAATTTTAACATTTAATAATATTATTTCGATGGGTTTAGTTTTTAAAGAAAAAATAATTATATCAATCGTTGTAATTAATAGATTAAATATATATATATATATATCAAATACTTAATATGTAAAATTAAATTAAAGGTAAAAGACAATATTAGATGCTTTGTACTTTTGAATTTATATCCAGTTTCTGTGAAATTTATGTATTGTATGAAGAAAGTTTATTTTTTGCAACTACCATTTTTATTGTTTTGACTTATGAAATATCATTTTATTAATTTGTAATAATTACATGAAATTTTTAAACATTATCATGAATGATTAAAAGTATGATATTACCATTTTAATCACACTTTAATTATTTAAAAAAAAAAATTGCCAAATCAAACTGACCAAACGAATTTTCGCACCGTCATTCTTTTTCAACATTTTTTCAAACTTCGTTCACCTGCGTCCAAATCCCAACCATCGTCAACGACTGCACACACACACTCTCATCTCGAAACGCAATTTCCATGCGAATTTTCACTTTTCCACGAGCTGGAAATCGATCACGTCCAAAGCACAGCGGGGGCAAATGGAACACGTACAAGAGTGCATCAATTTGGCGACTTCCAATTAGTTCGCGGCCGCGTACGTACGATAATAACGCGCACAAAAACCCATGTGAAAACCGTGTTCGTTCGTTCTTTCGCTTTTCTTTTTACGCCGTACACATGTACATGTATTCGAGTGGGTTTTTTTTCGCTTCCGACCGATCGTCATTATTTTATTTTCGTCTCGGCTTTCTCTGCGGTGAACCGCAAAATCTTCGAGCCGGCTTTGAAATCTCGGGATCTCGGGGTGCCTCGGGAGCGGTCGATTACAAGTTAGAAAACCGCGTGATGGAATCCGTAAGAGATGTCGGCAGTTCCAGATCTGGCACAGAAGTGATCCAGAGGTCGCAAACTATGGGAAAAATTAATTTGCGCAGTTCCGTTCGCGCCGCAACGGCGTGTTTTTCTTGCGGTTTGGAGATAGGTGTTAGAATTGCCGTTCGATTTGCCTATTATAATATGCACATTGCGAAATGCATGTTTATAAGTGTATCTGTATTTTTATATTGCTTTCTAATATTTTTTTTATTGAAATAAAATTTAAAAACAAATCAACATTATAACAAGAATATATTTTTTCTACGATTGTGTTCAATCATATATACTTACACATTTAAAATATGAAAAATTACCACTGAATTGATTTAATTTTAACAAAATTCATTCGCGATAAAGATAATTGCTTCAGTTTTATAATCAAAATAATTTATTTTCAATTTTGTGAGTTTGTGCCATCGTAGAAACAAAATATCCATACTACCTACGTTTATTACATGTCCTATATTTTTTCTGTATCCAATTCTAAATCAAAACCATGAACATACTAGTGTATAGGCCCGATGTTAATAACATCTATGCGAAAATATTTTACAACTGTGTCGTTGCGAAATGTCGTCGATGCCCAACAATTATTTTGTTTATTATATAAGTTTGTCTGGCGATTATACCCGATTTGGTACCCGATTTGAATAAAAAACATCATAATCATCACAAAAATCTGCTATTATACATAGGGGATAGGGGATGAATTGATAACCATACTATTACATAATAAAATTAAAATTAAATATATTTATGCAAAATTATTTTATAACCGTGCCGTTGCATGATGTAATAAAACAAAAATTGAATATATGCAAACATATTATATTTTATAACCGTGCCCTTGCAAAATGTCTCCAGAATATAAGAGTCGCGAGCGTCATCGACACAGACACACAGACGACAGACAGACACACAGATATCCACTATTATATATAGGGGATGATTGATCTTTTGCGTAGCGCTTCTGCTAACTTATTGAAATACCTTGTTACGAATACATACCAAAATAAATTCACTTGTTAGAGGTCTTTAGATATCGCTCATACTTGTATATTTCGTATCTTATTCGATTCAGTGAAATCGATATCCATAAAAACATTCATGTATACATATTCATCAAACACCTGCCGTATCTATTTTCGGGATGTTGCCATTTCCTTGTTTCTTATGAAAGAATCAGATCAAAGGCCTCTTCGAAATATGTTGAAAATGACACTTTTCGAAAGCTTGTATCGGTGTTCCAAAATGTAATTAGGTTTTCATTCTTTATTTCCATTTTATTATTATCTTTTTCAATATTTTGTATCAGTATTGACATTATTAAAATTCTGTCAAAGTATAATGAAATATTTTATTTGATTAAAAATTCCGATTGTTATATGAACATTGTCGTTTTAATCTAACAATAAGAATTTTTAAGCAATTGCTGAATATTTTCATAATAAAATTTAAGATCTGATTTTTTTGAAATAACTAATAAATAAATTGTGTAAATAATTAAACAGATATTTCTTATATTATATTATATCAATCATATTAAAATGAAACTAATTTATAATTTATTTCACAATACTGTTACAGGAAAAAAATGGTTTCTCGATATATAAAACTAAATATTATATTAGAACGTATTGAATTTCATATAAAATGTCATTTGGAAACTGATATCGAATAATATTACACAAATATACTCATTTTATTGAGTTTTAAGTGCTTTTTTCTTTGTAAAAGAACAAGACTTTGTTTTCTCTATCGCTGCGACATCTTGTGCACGAAACAAAATAAAAAAATACATATAAAACAATAATGACACTCATACTTCAAATTGATGAGTTCAATTTATTTAATGTTGCTTTTTCCCTGTGTTGGGGCTGATGTGTATTGAAAATCGTGCGAGAGGCATCCAGTCAGGTTGCCGTTTCGTTATGAAACGAAATTGTTGTTTGTAACAAAATAACTTTATTTATACGGCTGCTTTTATGTGAAATCTGAAAAATGAATACACATAAAAATCCGCAGTATATGCACGTGTGATATAAAATGTTCTAAAAAGAAAATAAAAATATCGTTTTCTTAGAAATGCAATTGTTAATGGCACCCTTCTGAATGTCAATTTGTTTATTATCTGATTATCTGAGATACGCTCATACGTAAAAAAAATTAAATTGATTTCTCAATTTAATCAGTAGATAAGATCTAAGATTACCTTAACAAAAAAAAAACAAACGGAATTTTATAGAAAGAATACTCTTATATGGAACAATAAAAAAAGTTGTTATTTTTTTTAAACAATCTAATGTAATATGACTTTCGTAATTGAGTTATTTATTTTTACTATTACACATAAAAGGGATTAATATTCGTTACAAATTTATGTAACAATTATTAATCATATTTCATTATGATACAAAAACAATTTTTCAAATCAAACACACTTCATTGTGCCACTGAACAATACGAAGGTATAAAGACAATAGAAAATATCGGTATTATCGCACACGATAACACACAATTCGAAAAAGTGACAATGTCCACAACGCGTCTGATTCAAAGTCGACACTCGCAAAACAGTACAACACAAAGAGCTCATTCCCCTCGAAGGCATCGAGATAACTCAGGACCTTCGTCATACTGAAATATGTGATACCGAAAATAAACATAAGCTAAAAATATATATAGGCAGCCATTCGGCGAAACGTGCCCCAGTCGATAAATCACAAGAGACTCCCGGCGAACATAATACAATTAAATAACCGTTTAATAAATGGCTTCTGTACGCCCGAAATCACGAGCCGATTATAATGGAGGCGAATGTAAATAACCCTTTGCCTAAACCACCTTTGTGTTCAGGTTCCCTTCGGCCATTGAAAATATTGCAACGTGCCAGTACTTTGGCCTTTTGGATGCGCAGTGAAAAATGAATAAAAGGGCGGATATTTATCAGGAAAAATAACATGAAATAAAATATTGGGTGAAGTGGGGCGGGCGCTCCCTGAATTTATCGTTGCGGAATGTAGTAATGGGTTATTGTGATGTTAGGGATGCTTCGAGGTCGTGGAAATGATCGACTACATTTGCCTTTTTTAGTGTTATAAATAATACAGTTTTTATTCGATGACGTATACAAGAAACAGTCTGAGATGATCTTTGAAAATTTCCATTAAACTAAATATTACATTTTCATTAGATTCAATTATAAATTAACTCGATTGTTTTTACACCAAATGTTATTTTAACTAATTGGAACTAGTTTGTCAGATAGTAAATAGTACGAAATTCAATTTAGCGATTGTTTCGTCAAATTAATGTTCGACGCTTATTCATTGAAAAATTTGCAATACAAACAACCAAACCATGCAGTGCAATGAACCCAAATAATTTGAAATTAAAATCAAGAACCTAACCACTTATAAACAGTGAATATTCGAAGGAGCGGTCCATCGACACGGCGTTTTCTTTCGCGCCGAAGGCTTTTCCGCTATGGCGATTCGAAGCCTTCGTAGGCCGCGCTCGAGCAGAGTTAATTCCCTTAATTACCCTATCCCTTGGCAACACTTTGGGCTCTTCCCGACGCGAAAACGGTTCCCTTGGGGTCATTTTGCGTATACATCGATATAGTTCGCGCCGCCATTTAAATGAGAAGGAATTAAACCTTCGCGCGCACAAAGAAGCCTTTTGCCCACCCTTTTGCGCCCCGTGTTACGCACTTTAAACAGAGAAAAATTCGTTTTTCAGCTAGTTTCTTTATTATTGACCTTTTAAAACATTTTGATAATTTTCCGTATTGATAATTGGGGCCGAGTTTCGAAATATTGATATCGGCGTTGTTATAGTGACGATGGAACACATCGACCGAATTAATGTTTGAATATTTATGCGGATCGACTATGATAAATAATACAAAAATTCGATATTTTGGTGCGATAATGCATCGCATTCAATATTCAAATTCATGTTATATGTAGTGGTTTCATAAATTCTCATTTTGCTAAAATGCAAAATCAGTACTTTCAAATTGCTCCGCTATCGGACAAAAATATGAAATTTTATAAAATGTAGTTAAGCGTAAGTGAACCTCTAGTTACACGTTTCGTTTTTGAGTTATGTAAGTGTTTTACAGAAAATTTTTAAATAAAATTATCTTCCGAAGTGAGTGCTTTTATACATAATTATTCTCTGAAAGCGGGAAAAAATTATACAGAATATTCTAATACAGTCATTAGTTATCTTTGACCTGCGAGTTGCCGACTGACACGTTTGACATTTTCAAGTGACCCGCTGCATTAATTATTATTGATTATTTTTTTATTTTTTCAGTAAAATTTATAATATTCATTAAATATTGTTTTAAAATATTCCTACTAACCCAAAACACTTTATAAGAGTCACATTTTGACCGTTTCTGACTCACAGTCAAAAGAAGTTGCCGATTCCTGTATCAAACGATATTCATTAACAATAAGGTTCTTAGTATGCTGAAAAATTGTTTCAAAAAAGTCATAAAAAATACATAAAAATTTCAATTAATATTATAATATACATAAAGACCATTAGTCCGATTACAGGCGTAATCGGTTACAACATGATATGTATTAATACTTTAAGTAGGACTTCGTTTTTCGTTTCCCCCTTACGATGAAAGGGCATTTCAGTATAATCCCATTGAATGTATTGACTTGGTTAAATCGATCGTCAAGCTTGAATACATTCAATTAAGGGCGATTATAACAAATATATTAATATGAGAATTGTCACAGACATATATGATCAGCAATATTTTCTACAAGTTCTTTAATGACACAACACGGTCCTTATATAAGTACAATACGTGAGACCACTATTCAAAAATTTATTCTTCATTCCTAGCATTAATTAACTTTTATTATGAAATGTTATTCATTTTGATCTATAATATAATAATACAGAATACCACCGAAAATTTTCCTTATGTCATTAAATATTCTGTTATATATAGTCGATCTAAATAAATATATATTATATTTGTAAGACTAATTGCATTTCTTATTGATGTACAAAATTAATATGTTAAAAATGATCCTAAACTTAATTATTTGAAAAATAATCAGAACTATCATAATATAAACGTGCCTTTAAATAACGAGTAGGGTTAACCGAGCGAAGTCCACGAATAAACCCCCTTCATCAGTTATCTGTATAAGTTACGGGGTCAAACTAAAATAACCAGCAAAGATACACCCAACGAACAACACTTTTGTTATAATTCATCTGGCCCGTCGTGTTCAGCAAACACCGCCCAGTTTGCATGTGCCTAGAAAAGCAGGCCGAAGGCTGGCACGCCACACTTTTTATCCCTTATCACCTAAAAGGTACCACTAATTAAAAACAAAACAAAATTTTATACGTATACCAGTGCAGGAGGTAGTTCTTGCACGATGGTTGCGTCTGTGCCACGGTAGTTTGGGCATGGAAGCCATTTTAAATATTATATTATGAGAAAAATATAAATGTGCCCTTTCATTCATCTCCTTAATTGATTTAAACATACCAAGATTGAAAAGTATATTTAAATTGTTTTTTTCGGAAGCTTATCAAAGAATCTCAAAAAAAAAAAATCGTTATATAGTGGAAAATTATAATTTTTGTATTTCGTTCAAATATCTTGAACCAAAAGAAAAATGCAGAAAATAATTTTATTTGAAGTGTGACAGAAATATAATTATTCTTAACTCCAGTAAAAATACAATCTTTTCAAATTCGATTACTCGGTTAAGAAATGAAATTTTTGAATTTGATTTTCAACGTTTTACATTATGAATTGATGTAGAGATTGCTCTCGAATAGGGGTACGATGGTGTTAGATTGTGTTTATATAATATAAGGGTTACGTTGGTACAGAGGTTGTGTAAGCACACGGCACACTTCGTTGAAGATAAGCCAAGGATAGGAACTGAAACTTGATCTCGATACTATTTGTTATAATACGTAGGAGTGAACTATTTGATTAATTAATGGGTTAAAAATATATTCCGGATCGATATTTCCATAATTGATATTATATAAATAGGTCATGTTTAGTGTTTTGTTCCAATTAGCTTGAAATATTGTATTTAAATTTTTTATCAATTTCACCCAAGTTGGATACTAAAGAAAATGTATTAAAATTATACAATCTTAAATTAATGTCGAATTTCTTTGAATTCAAATCAGGTGAAAGAAAATAATTTCATGCAATAGTTTTAAATAATAAATATCATATTTCATGGCATAAAACGGATACCGTCGAATGAACAAAATTAATCCGCGCTATCCGAAGCTTTGTTATTAAAATGTAAAAGCTTCTGTACACGATACGCTCAACTTTTCAACCCATAAAACGATAAACACTTAACAGAGCACAAACGAGCAAGTGGATGTATTCATCCAGAGAAATATACACTTCCTTCTATTTATACGAACGGCGCTAAACAAATTAAGAAATTAATTAAACTCTCGGTTGTCAACCAAGTTGGTATGGTGGCAATACTCAAAACGTCCTCTTCGAAAGTTTCTGCGGCTTTCAAGACTCGGAAACAATGTGAACTAGATTTACATTAATCTCAAATTTCCGTGAACTATTATAGCCGCCAACATAAAAGTATTGAATGCGAATTAAACCCTCGCCCACGAGTCGTGTCTATCAAATTGTTGGTTTATATAAAGAATTGTTTGGTAATAATTTTCTTGACAAGTTCACAGCACAATTATAAAATAGTCAAAAGGTTAAACCTAGATCGTTATTAAGATGATATCTCATATCGATATTTTAAATGGAATTCACCATGCCATTAGTTAATCAAATTCATTCGCCATATTGAATGTGATTTATAAATTTTCAATATTTGAAATATGGAAATTGAATGACAATATTAATATTAAAATATAAACAATGAAAATTTATAAATACAATTTGGTTATCATAATAAACATAAATAAACGTTTGAATGGGTAATAATTCTAGATATATAATATAATATATATCGCATAACAAAATTCACTTTGAACGAAATTTCTCCGTCAATTCGGAGCTGAAATTTAATGAAATCCTTTTAAATTCGCGTTCAATATTTGATTACTCGCCGCCGTTGAAAAGTTGCTCTCGGTTTTAATTTGCGCTATTTATTTTCGCATCGAATCAAAGACGGATTTTCGAAACGTGGCCATAAATTCAACGAAACGTCGAACGCGCTCAATTTTTTTTCCAAAAACCCACGCATATCCATAATGGTCGTACGCACTTTCAGTCCTATACATAATATAAATCTTGGTGAAGAGCACTTTCATCGAATTTATATATGGTTTTTAGTTATTGCAATATTTCACTTTTATTTTTCACACAATGAGCGCGTGTATTTTATCTTTACGAGCGTCTATCTGAAGTATCGCAATGGTGTCTGTATGTAGAATTCTTTTATCTTCGTCGAGACGACACCTGATTTTCACAACCGAACATTCATAAGAGTAACATATTCACATGTTTTTCAATAGTATATATGTGCGGATATGGCTTTTTTTGCTCGGCCATCTTGTCATACGCACGCGCTCACATAACTCTCCCAATAGCCTTTTGTTTCGGGCCCTTTGTGAGTTAAGGCCCAAGTTTCTAATACTCATTTCATGGATGGAATGATATTTCTCATTTTGAGCTCCGGCACGGAATCGACACGATTCAAACTAATGACTTGTTCGAGTGGTCTCTCTTTCTCCGTAATAGGAAGAGCTGTTTAGCCTTCTTATGTTACAATGTTACTTTTCTTCACAATTGAATAGACACAATTTCAATGAATTCCACTTATCAGATATGAAATGCGAATTTCAGACTATATGTATGGTAAATGAGATGCATTCTGTTTTGATAATGGATTATATGATTCCGCATTGCTTACGTCGTTCATAGATCATTTTCAGCGATAGAATGATGAAAGTAAATAGATAAAGATGGATGTTTTCATCCATTTCGAAAATATACATGTACCTGTATGTTGATTTTGTATAAATTTGGAAATTGAAATGAACTGATTGATTTGGCAGTTTATTTTTTCCCAACAATACACTGATGATTTTCATATTTATACCGTGTTCTTCAAATAGGAAAAACTATATTGATTATTTTATAATAAATCCAATTTTGACAGAAATATAACTTACAATAAAGTAATGCTACAGTTGAGTAAAAATATCACGAATAATAAAATAAAATTGCGTAAAACATTTTTTGTGTTATCCACATCGTAAATATGGTACGTAAGTTTTTTCACTATATAATGGGTAAATGCCGCAGTAAAAATAAAACTATATAGAAATTCGAATCCACACGAAAACGGTCAACCCTAATTTTAAGCGCATAAGCGTAAAAACCGAAAACCGATCGTATGCTGAAAATTTTACGATTTGCGAACACTCTAAGCGAACCCCTAGATTGTTTTTTTTTTTTTGCTTCGTGCTTTTTCATCGCAACTGCTTTGCCATTAAGTTTATTTTTCAGGCTTTTTTCAGGGAAACATCGCTTCTAGTTCACTACTTCCCACCCACTTTTTGGTTAGGGTTTCAGCAGAAGTGAAACACAAATCAAGTGCGATTCTCATTCCCCTCCTGGGCTCTAAATTTATTTCTCTCATCGGCCAAATACGAAATAGAGACCCCTTTTGGAGAGGGCGGATAGATTTAGATACTTCTAATATCAATATAAGTATTATATATCTGTTCGACGCGAAATTAAATTTTTTATAAGATTATATACTATAATATTTACGACATGGAATGTTTGATTTATTTTGTTTATATTCCGGAACATGATATTACTTATGTTGTAAGACGAGCGGGAAAGGGACTTTTCAGAAAAAAACGCTGTTTTCAATTTTAGAAAAATATCGTATTTTTTCATAAAAATTCACGAAATATAAATGGGAATTTTTTATTGAATAAACTATTTTCGTGAAAACAAAACAAAAACGTTCTATTTTCAATAGTTAGTATATTTATACCGTGGATTTTCCATAATTCAATTTTCATAGTTCCGAAATTTGGTTTTTATGTTCTACGCCTTTTAGATTTTCGAATGTTTTTTTCTATGTAAGTCCTATCTAATACCTCTGTGTTTTTCCTGTTTTACTACTATCCTTCCATTTATTTTTGGGTGTATTCGACCGAGTAGTTACCCAACACTCTTAAAGGTTCTCGAATTGAATTTTCCTTTCACTTACTTGAGAAAAGGGTTCGCAAAATATTCTTTAACTGCTTTAAAAATTATCAAACAAAAGAACAGAAAAAAATACTTAAGCAGTTTTAAAACATGATTATAGTATAAATTTTGATATAAAATTAAAATGCGAATAATTCAAAGGCGGCGCTGGAAGATTTTTGATTTTTCAATGCGATTTTTTTTTTAATATTCATCTTTCATTTTTTGGGTTTTTCTTTATTCGGCATAATTGAAAACTCAACTCAATAAAGAACACGGTCGACAAAAGCTCCCGGGTTCTCAATCAACATAAAAAAAACCCCGCCGCCTACCAAAGAGGCATCGATAAGACTTCTACGTAAAATATTATGGAATATGCCGATGACTTAGACCATTATTTCCTAATTTGCATATAAATTGAAAATTTTTCATGAAGTGTGTATAAAAAATGCTTATTAAAACACCGAAGGACGTTGAGATGCTCGAAAAGAATGAATACCTATCAATTTTTTATCGCTTCAAGAAAAAAATCAACACCGTGTTAGTTGATCCAGACCTCCTTTTTTATACTCCATGATATAATATAATGTGAGGTTTTCTCGCAGAGGGATTCATAAAAAAATTTATGCTCCCCACTTCATAATCAGAACGAGAAAGAAAGTCGATGCATTATCGTTTCCTATTTCATAAATCTCTTTTAACATCGGTAGTGCTAAAACTTTTCCAATTTTAAGCGGACTACATTCGAGCTGGAATATGCAAAACTTGACAGACATAACACATTACTGGAACGAGTTGTGCACGACTTAGTGCAATTCCATATCTTAGGAATTGTGCTCAAATATATAAAATGTATTTCGTATACCCACAATATCGTACACATGTATTCCCGAGTACACATCAAGATAAGTGTAACAAAAGGAACCGACATTACAAAGATATTATTTCCATCAGTCTTACATGCATGTTGTGCTAACATTTCGCGCTCGCTCGAATTGTTTCAATATTGAAAAAGTTTTTTCCTATTATTGTAAGTATACCACGTGTGTTTGTATTCTTCTGTTATATAATATGTTATTATTTGAAATTGATATTCGTAGAAATAATATTTATATATCGAATGTTTAGTATACAATTTTTCAATTTCGATAAATGATATAAAATAATAAAAATAATATTTTTCATTTTTAACACTAAAATCTGCTGCGTAAATCATAAAATTATTAAATATTAATAATCAAATAAAAACCAACAAAAGTAACTGAAAAAATAATGATGATTTTTTTAACGACCATAAACATCATTTCTGTGTAAATTTAAACTGAGTTATAATTTCCAAACACTATGATTCCCTTATGAATGTGCAAATGACAATATGCAAATTCGTACAAACACGGCGATTCTAAACAAATTACTCATTAAACACACAAACAATTAACGGCTTTAAACTGCAATAAAACCCATGCATTCAACAATTCAAATTTATCCAGATAGTATACCACGCTTGGACGGATTGTAAATATTTTACTCGTTGGCACAGAACGGCGCCTCTCGAAGAATAATTAGGGCAATAAGTTTTATGCGCATTTAATTAATTTTCTCAGGTAGCGTTTAAGGGCACGGACAAAATCGACCCTGGCATTATCACCTGTAAAAGCATCCCCTTTTCAAACGGGGGCTGGGACCAACCAGGACCCTTAATAAGAATTATGAAGTGGTTCTTTCAGCCGTTTTGTCAATTTGTTTTTCGCGCTCGCGGCATCGTTACTCATCGCCTCTGTGTAAAGATGAAAAGTGTGTTACGATGATTGAGTGTAATTTGAGTTTTTGTTTTTATTTATCGAAGGGGTTGTGTTTTTAAGATTTTTCAATCGTTGAGTATGTGTTTATATCATTCACTTGACGATTTGCTTAATCTATGAATGAAATGTTATGTTGTATATTACATGCATCATATTTTATTTAATAAAAAGGATATCTTTAATGTCTTTTATTTAAAACTAGTAAATAGGCCCGATGTTAATAACATTGGCTGTGGATTTGTTAAGAAACGGAAAACGATAAAATGTGAAAACCCGATTGTGTGAACCCAAAATGTGTAGGTACTCGATTTGAATATTTAATTAATAAAATCAAAATATTTCATTTGTTATTTATTTGTGACATACATGTACAGGCAAAGCCAGAGGCAGTAGGTAATGTGCATAATATTATAGACGTTAACTGTATACGCATAAATACCATATTGGAATATTTATATCTTTAAAGTCGC
Source organism: Hydropsyche betteni (assembly GCA_028571205.2). Lineage (NCBI taxonomy): Eukaryota > Metazoa > Arthropoda > Insecta > Trichoptera > Hydropsychidae > Hydropsyche > Hydropsyche betteni. The sequence goes on along the minus strand of JAOXNN020000068.1, from coordinate 58,612 downwards.
GAGCGTCATTAGAACACACAGACACACAGAAATCCGTGATTTTAATAAAATACGAATTAAAACACCATCAGTTACGTCTAAAAATAAATCTCAATATACAAATCAATTTCTTGAAACAGAAAGAAGCTCGTCGCGAAAAAGTCATCAGTGTTCGCTTTCACGAGGTAGGCAAAGAAATCAATTTGCACACCGCGGAGACGACTATCTGTATCGACTTTCTACACTTTTACGTGTCCGTTTTTTTATATTTCGTTATCGAGCCATGGACAAAAGGCTTCGCATTCCTTTCGAGTGCATCCGAGTTGCATTCGCTCGTTGCACTTTTGCCCCGTTCGCCTCATAGCGGGTCAAGTTCGCGCCGACTTTCTCCGACGTTTCGATACGAAAACGCTATAAATTCCTTTCCATTCGGCGAAAAAAATCGTTTCGAATAGATACGAAACCTTCCAAGAACGCAAAAACGAGGAAACGGCTCTGAACTCGTTATGACAGAGATTATTATTGGCGCGCAGCGATCGTTGACATCGTTTCCTATATAAACGCTCGACTGAAATAGCTGAAAATGTCTTTTTTCCGTCCGTTTACGTCTTTTTCCGTCTGCAGCATAATAAGACGAGATAATGACGCTTCTTGCAGTCATTATTCTGAACGTGATGGACGTACGATGACAGATTTTAGAAAGTTTCGGCGGCTCGCTTCGAAAATCTCATATGCATGAGAAAAATCGGCCGTTTGACCGACGTCGAACCTTTTGCTTTTGATCGATTTGGAGGTTTTTCAGATCTTCTCAAATGTAACAATGCCGGATGTGTTTAAATGTTTATAAATATACACGTGATCCGAATGAAAACCTTTTCTCGTTTCCACGTGGATGGTACGCTCGGGTACGTAGTACGTAAGTTGAACGTCATCGTCACTTTCCAAAACGAGTTCTTATAATGTGTCGCTGATGTGATTTTATTTATTTTTTTTTTACACTGATTTGAATTCATGAAAATCTACTTTGTTTTCGTTGCTGTGAATGCACTGAAAATTCGAGAAAGATTGTTTATTTTTTCGATATTCACAATAAAATGTATTGAAGATTATTTATCGTATGTATGTCACGTATCAAAAGTGACATTTGTTCCTAGTTAATTCACGCTATTCAATATTGGGTAATCGATTTGTCGTCTATTGATTCGCTAAAGACATCACTTTTCCTTTCCATTCGTGATAAAAAAAAAATATTTATATTGGATTATCGAAAAAATTATTTTTAAAGTCCAAAGGATCAGATTCGTAATTGATTTTCAGATTATTAACCTTTATCGGGCTCGTCAACCTTTCCACAATACTCCGATTCGATTTGCACAAATGTTCACTTAACTTTTTTCATTCATACGATTTTTTTCACCTTCGACTGTATAAATATTTTCAAACTCCGCAAATGGAATCTCGTGAAAAGTGAAAAATCACAATCGAACAGAAGCGCCAGTGTCAATCTACATGTGTACCGAAAAAATAAATGTTTTTTTTTTAATATATTCGAATGACTTTTTCTACAGTAAATATTGGCAATGTCTGCGGTCGATACGGACGTCGTATATTTTCGCGAAATCAACATTAAAAGTCCGAATTTTAAAATATCAACACATCGAAGTACGACGGTTTATGTTCATACTAAAAAAATACTGTATCAGTTTATAAAAAAATAGTTTTTCTTCCGAAAAGCTAACATTGCAATGGAAATTTCTCAAAAACCATCGAAATTTCAAGCAATTCGGAACATGCGATATAATATTGGGACATGTGTTAATTTTTCAATCATTTTTTTTCCAATATTTCGGAATTGACGTGCGTGTGTATTGCATTTTCGTAATTAAAACAAGTATGTAATCGATACCTATATAATATACGAGTTTACGTACATATAAGCGCATGTGAGTTCTATTACAGTTTCTGAACTACTTTCACTGTGTCACACGGCTCTAAATACACACATACACATTATGAGATGCTTTGTAACTAGTTCACTGCAAGTGTCAAACCTTTTCCCATTTTCGAAATGTCAATTTGCAGTGCTAAACCGATACAACTTTCATACTGTACGATTTCCACAGGCAAGAAGTTATCCACCATTGGTCTTATCTGGGGATTCCGAAAATATGTATATTTGCTAATATCGGTATTGAAGAAAATTACCAGTTTATACTTGTATTGATTTATTTATACAATCAATACAAAAAAAAACAATTATTGGTTAATTAATTAACTATTTTCATGATTTTTAAATTTATTGAATTTCATAAAATATACACCATTAGATTGTTTTATTCATCGTAAATTTGAATAATATTGAGAAGAAGGAACAAGTTCTTTAATAAATACAAAAAATCAGAACATTTTGAAATCAAAATGTAATACTTATCATATCTAGATTTTCATCTAACCTTTTGAAAATTAATCAGGTAGATGAAAATATCCTTTTTTTCTAGTGAGGTAAACAGTTTTCAAAAATTGTTGAACAATTTCTAAATGTTCACCACGAAATTTTTCTTCACAAAAATTTCTAATTTTTTTTTTAAATATGTGAACTGATAAATTCAAGCGTTCGATAACTCTCGTTTTGCATATTAAAATTAATACTTTTTGATATAGTTTTTCTTTTAATGAGCAATTTAATAACTCTATTTCATTTTAATATCTATTGATAATCTATTTTGTAACACCAGCAGTACCAGATCAAATTTTGGCCAAATCTCTATTCATACTATAATTATTTTTGAATCATTATATTACGATACAATCCATCAACCATATTTTAAACCCCACATTAAGATAATGCACCAATATATCAGTAATTAACTACTTCACAGAAAAACGTAAAAATTGAAGTTTTTAAAGACGATAATAGAGTAACTGTTTATTGCATCTCATCTATCACACCCATTCCGAGAGATCTTTAAAAACCATAATTTTCTCGTTTTTCCTGAAAAGTGATCACTTACAGATTCATGACCAACCATTGGCATTACCTTAACAAATTTATAACCATTTTATATCAATATAGGGTGCTAAGACAACGGGCGGACACCAATGTGCCGCTCGAAAACCAACAGTTTGTGATTTAAAATAAGTATCGCAGCCGCTCGATAGATGGACTAAATGACAAGCGGACAGATCTTATTCGCGTATATATCTCAGTGATTACGATACGTATGCGATTACGATGCGTGATTAAGGAAAATTAAGGAAACTAATCTATTGAAGTGACAGATTTTATTCGCGTCCATCAGCGACACATTGGCGTCCGTTCGTTGTCTTACAATTAGCACCCAATATCGTATATGAACCCCGAAAAGCACGGTTTTTCAACCTCACCCCATTCTAACATCGCCATCATTATATTAAGCATATAATATTTTATTATATGTCGGTGACTAATCAGGTTTCAGCGTCAGGTTTCGACCGGTGGAAACTGGCGGACGACTTGCGTGAAAGTCGAGCTGATCCGCGAAACGACACTCTTGTTTGTGTGTGTGTGCACGTTAACCGTTTAAATCGAAAGTGAAGTCGTTTTTAAGGATCAATCCATGTGCCGTTTGCGTGCCTCTCACCTTTCGTGCGATCGATAGATCTCGTTGTATGGATCGCTGAAAATCCGCTTCCGGAAACGGCTTTGAAAAAAGTTTTGTTGATCTACGGGTTATGTTTGGTCATGTCGGATCGACGTTGTTGGTGTAACTTTGGTTTGAGACGAGATGGGTTTTGGTATTCGGATTTTTGTGTTTTAGATTTCATACGAGGATTAATGAGGCTTTGAAATTTTTTTTGTTGATCTACAGATTTTGTTTGGTTTTGTCGGATCGATCATTACTTTGGTTTAAAACTAGATGGGTTTTGGTTTTTGTGCTTTAGAATCTATATGATGATTGCTTTGAAAATTTTTTTGTTAGATCTACGTTGTTAAAATTTATTACTTTGGTTTGAGACGAAATGGATCTTGGTATTTGAGTTTTTGTGTTTTAGAATCCATATGATGATCAATGAGGCTTTGAAATTTTTTTTGTTGACCTACAGATTTTGTTTGGTTTTGTCAGATCGATTAAAACTTTGGTTTGAGACAAGATGGGTTTTGGTATTCGATTTTTTTTGTTGTTTTAGGATTCATATGATGATTTGAAAAAAAAATTCTTAGGTTGTTTATGTATTACTTTGGTTTGAGACGAGATAGGTTTTGGTAATCATATTTTTGTGATTAAGAATCTATATAATCGTTAGTAAGGGTTTGAAATGTAAATTTTCACTTGAATATATATCGTTATTATTTGTACAACATTTACGCGGGATAAAGTTTTTCCGGTATTATAGAAAGTTTTGATAGTTACACGATGAATATCTTTGAGTAAAACGTAAACATGGTTGAAAATTGTGTTATAAATCGTTGACTTATAATTATTTCAAAGGCATCGGTGTTTAATGAGATGGCTTTTTCTTTTCATTATCATCAATTTATTATTGCTTGTATTGTATTCCAACTAATTGTTTACAACTTTATTCGCTGATGTGTTTCTTCTTGATAAAATTATTTAAAAGAAAGGAGGAAGCAAAAGCACGCTTTTTGAATTATTAGAATCATTTACAAATGTGATGTAAAAATAGTTGACATTTAGTAGATGTTCAAATTCTTGAAAAAAAATCAAAATCAAAATTAAATTTTATTTTTCAAATTTCTATTATTTATAAAAAAAATAATAACACCTATCTATCAAAGCTATGAAAAAATAATTTTCTTCACACCTTAAACTCAAACCAGCTATCTTCCGAAACTTGTTGATACATTTACTGAAATTTTTTTTTTTTTTATCAAAATTTTGTCATAAACAAGGAAAACCATTTAAATTTCAAAAATAATTCATCAGAAATTCAAGGGCTTCCCCATATATTATTATTGGCTTACGCAATTAGTCGCAAACGTTGCATGTGATAATTAAACGATTTTAGGAACAACTGTTATCGGTCATTAGCTGTGACTTATTGAATTTTTTTTTACTTTATTTATTCGAGATGATATTTGAACCTATTAATTGACTATTTTTAACATTAAAATATATGACCTCAATCAATTTTCTCATCATTAAATTTATCAATCTAGAACCGTTAGTACAAAAACTTTATCACTTTAAGATAACTCATCATAAATAGACCAAATCGATGATTTATTTTAAACAAAACAACTCCATCCCAACACGAAGGGATCCCAAATATTCTCAAAATCAATTATTCGGATATCGAATATCCGAATATATAATTTACGAGCGTATCCGAAAAGGCTTTGCCTTTTCGAACGGTTCGCTAGAGGAATTTTTTTAAGGTATATCTGAGAATATGAGCGCTCTAGGTTCTATCCTCGCGATTTCTATAAAGGACAAAGTTTAATTTCCCAAAAACGTGGTGCAGACAGACAGAGAAACTTTCGGTTTTATAATAGTATAGATAGATTAGATATCTGTTTACTATTTTCAAAAAATAAAAAGGGATATTTTATAAAAAAGGTATAAAAATAAAATATAATTTTTTTGTCTCGACTTAAGGTCATTTTTCGATTTCTTCGCTTGCATCTCCATTGTTATCTAATTCGTCACGAATCCTAAACAAAAATATTAAAAATTTGTAAAAGTCGAGGTATCATCATCATAACTATAAAGACGATTTTATTACCAAGGAACTTCCTAAATTATTTATTTATTAATAAAAGCACGAATAATATCCGATTAATTTTATAAATATTCGAACTTACGAATATTAAAAAAGGAGCGAATATATCCGAATATCGGATAATCGGATATTAAACACGATATACAAACACAATCCACCATTCCGAGAATCGGCGCACAAAAAGCGTCACCACAGCGCCAAACCGGTGCAAAAAGTTGAGCCGAGTCGACACCACGAGCACTGAGGATGTGCAAAACTTATCAGCAACAACAATAGTCTCGTATGCTCGTTGAATTTAACAATTTGTGGCCTTGTTCGTGGAACGACGACCTTCTTGCGTACACGCGCTTAGGGCCGTACAGTGTGTGGCATATCAAATGCACTTGGTGGTGTCAGTTGCAGTTCTAGAACGATCGGGATATCGGATTATGCATTTCGATGTCATTATCATTGTGATCGATGGGTTTGGAAACTTTGTGGATGAATGATGCGATGTTTCCGGTCGAAAAATCGGTTCGAAATACACCCGATTTTTTTTTAACACGCGGGATACGTTCCAGAGACTATTGTGTGAAAAAAATGTATGGTGATATTATATAAAAATTAGAGATAGGTTCCATCAATATGTTTGTATACAACTTCCATCCGAATGTACTTTATAACAAATGTGTAGTGTGAAAAAAATTCGCTATGTAAAATCGTTAAAAAACATCGAATTTTTATTTAAAAACTATAATTATAACGGTATAGTAGCCTGCATCGAATCTTACCATTGTGACACAATACATTTTGTTTTTAAAGTGAAAAAAACAGGGTAAAAAATAATCGAAATAACTGTGTTATTTCGGAACAGTTTAAAAAGAGAATTGGATAAACATATTTAACATATTTAGATGAAAGAAAAGTATTCACATGAGAATTTATTTAATAATAGGCATAGAGGATTTATACTTCAAATTCAACCTTTTGCACTTTAAATTCGATATTTTAAACTTCAAGTTTAACGGCCCTAATAATATTATATTTTCTGATGGTTGAATTTGAAGTTTAAAAGGTTCGATTTGAAGTGTAAAACCTGTATGTATGTATGTAGATACATAATATGAATTACTGCTTAAGAAAAGATATTTATTCATCCTCATTTCCGCTTCTACCTTCTAAAATCTAAAATAACAGTTTTTTAACTTTTTCACTGGTTCGAAATCACTTTCATTGCCAGGCATGGTTAGTCTTTTATGTAGGTATTCAAAAATTACTATCATTAAAACATACAAAATACGAATATAGAAAAAAACCATCGGAGAATAAAAAATTTTATCTATACATTTTTTTTATCGAATATATAATCGGGTTTCAAAACGACAATTTGCAAAAAAAAATGTATTCACCGATACGCAAACAAATCAAAATCGTCTCAATTTCTACAAACATCGAAATTACGAAACCCCCATAGAGAGAGTGTTCGCCATTGAACCATCGCCGAACAAACGACCGTAATCCTTTATTTTTCCCAATCAACTTCTCGTTTAGACATGAAATCGTCGAAAAACACCCACTCTTCGAAAAACGACGATCTCCATTGAACTTCCTCCTACTCGTTGCAACTATGTATTGGCAATTCTAGTTTTACGATTCGAAGTGGGCGCCATATTTTCCACTTTAGCGGAAAATTTTGATACAAAAAAATGCTTTGTTCAACTAGTTATCATAATGCGAAAGACCCTGAAAACTAATACGAAATTTTCATTAGTGTTTTTTTTTTTTTTGCATTCTTTTGACCCACGTTAGCGCCGACGCAGCGAGAAGTTGATCTTTATATCACTGATATGTCGTGTTGAAATATTTCGAAAACGCTGGTTTTGCAACCGAAGGTCTGAAGATAGTTTTGAAATATCGGATCGAATCGATTTTCAATTTCGCGAATAAGGATATTTCGTTAGAACGATCGAATTGATCGATCCTGAAATCTCAATCAATTATTTAACTCATCAAATACTTAACTAGGCCGGTCTAGTGAAATTGATGTTAGATAAAAAAAAAATTTATATACTAATTTTTCTATAATCGAATTCAAAATATAATAGGTCAATTTTATGCTTAATCGAATTTCTATTATATAATTAACCAATCAATAAGTTTCAATACATACATTTTATGCTTTGTATTCAATTAGATCGGCCTAATGAAACTGGCATATATAGAAGTCGATTTTGAATATTTATTTTTCGAATATGTACTTGAAACATCACAATGATTTAATATCATATGAGTATACTTAAAATTGCAACTTTTCTATATAAATAAAATAAATCCTTTTCTTACATTTTGTACCCAATTTGGCCGCACTAGTGAAACTGGCAAATATAGAAATTTATTTCTAATATCGAATTTTGAAACATCACGATTTTGAAATAATGCATTTCTATTATCTGAACAGACTCAACATTGAAACTTTTTAATATAAATATAACAAAATCTTTTCTAAAATACCCTTTGGACTCAACTAGGCCGGTACAGTGAAACAGAAATTACATCGAAAAAATTGTAATTTTTAATTAAAAAACGTTTAAATCCCTCAACAAATATAGCACCCATGCCAATTTCGAAATTCGAAATTGCACTCGAGAGGAAAATTCTCTGACGCTTTTCCAACGATGCATTCGAATGCACATCCGTCCAGTGCTGAATCGAACACAAAGCGAATTCAGCATTGAAAACGATGCTATGTTTCGCCTTCGGATTCAACCTCATCGTTTGTCCATTGTTTGCGACTTTACAGTACACAGAAGACGGCCAGCGGTTCTCAAAATGCTTCTTCGATCGCCCGTTTTCGAGTAAAAGTCGCGTCTTTTGTGATAGGGTGCTTTTGTTAAAAGAAAATCTTCGATTGACACGATTTGATCTTTTCGATAAAATACGATAATGTTTTGGTTTGTAAATGTTGAAAAATCGGAAAGTTTGAAAGAATATTGTGATTTTTTTAAGCAAGAAAATTTCAATTTTTTTTTTTGATTCGTTCAATTGAAAAAATTTTCTTAATCAACCAAATCTTTAAGTATCATACTTTTTAATTATTTAATCGATTATCATTAATTTAAATGATATAAAATATCCAGCGATTTATTATATTGAAATCATTGACTCACTAGCACAAATTTGTAGATATTAAATAACACTAATAAACCAAATTCAAGCCCAAAAGTGAAAATGCGATTACATTCTCATAACAAGATAAACATTAACAGAGACATCTAGCGTCCGACTACCGTACTAATTGACAGTTGTGAAAATTCAAAATTCGCGAAAATTTCACACAACAAACTCGCGTGTACATTCTGGGCTATAAATAAATTTCGGAAAATCGTTTTGCCGCCATTGACGCGATCTCGCAACGGATTCGCGGTTATGGTCGCGATTGCTTCGCAAAACTGGCTGAATCCGGCCATAACCGGATCCGTCGATGCGTAAACTTTTATATTTCGTATCGCTTATTATAGTACGCGCGTTTTTTTATTGATACTTATCGATGGCGTGTGTCAATAACAATATTTATAACGTGTTTTTTTTTCCGCTGCAGTCGTGAATCGAACGATTTTATCATTCAGGAAGTCGGATTATCAGAATTTCCGAATATCTTTCGTTTTTAGTTATTGTTTAATCTTCATTATCCGGATTAACGTAGATTTCATGAAAAGGTTGTAAATCGGCAGTCTATTGTTCGATATATGATTCATTTACCAATTTGAAATGTGATTTGCAAATATTGTATGCACTTTTTTTAAATCTATCGACATTTCATATCGCATTATAATTTTTTTCAATCGTGCACGATGCATGATTTACAACAATTCGCATCCTTGAATTAAATCTTCCTGAATTTATCAACAGTCAATTTAGAACTATTAATCATCGCATTACACCGACGATTTAAACAATCTCGCATTCGAATCGATCATTATTGATAAACCAGTCGTTCTATGACATCATCTCGAATGACTGTCCAGAATGCACAGTTACAGTTAAATTGCGAATTTTCCGTTACGTTTTGATCAAATATACAAATTTTCTTCGCGAATCGTCGAAACCGCGAACCTTTCGATGTTTTCAGATCAGTCCGCGTGCGAAAAATAAACGAAATCGTGATTTGTACATTTTTCTTCCTTGTTTGTTTGGTAAACTCGTAAATTAGACATCGTATGTTAATGATTTAGATAAATAATATGATTTTGAATTTAAAAAATATATAAATTTGCTGATAAACGAGCCTTATTTGGAATCGATTATTAGAAAAGTGTCGTCCATGAATAATTTATTTATTTAAATATTTCTTTTCTTTCTAATGTTGAGTTGTTGTAGTTTAGTCAAAAATATGTTTCTAATATACATTATTTAAAAAGAATTTTATATATTATGCTACATTTATGTAATCGCTTCGTCCAAAAATGAAGCAAATATTCTTGCTTTGTCTATGCGATTTAAAAACTTTTGGTGATATAATATATAGGCGCCACTCACAATTAGTTTAGGTGCATCATTTAATGTCTTCTGTCAAATATGACAGTTAACGTGTCTTATGACATGCTTATAGAAGATATTGAAATTAGAAAAGTATGGTTATGAATTATTTATTTATTTATTTAAATGTTTCTTGTCTTTTAATGTTGATTTTTTGTAGTTTGGTTGAAAATATGTTTCTAGTAGAATATGAAAAAAATTATATATATTGTGCTACGTTCATGTAATCGCTTCGTTTATGAATGAAGTAAAGAATATTGCTTTTTGTATAAAATTAAACATTGTATATGTGCATAATAGATACATCATTTAACATCTTTCAAATATGACAGTTGACGTGTATTACGACATACTTATGAAATACATCAAAATTTCTTTATTACACCTGAAATTGAATAAAAAATGTTGGGAAATTTTGGAACGTGATCAAAAAAAGGTTCGCCACCACTGTGCATATTTGACAGAAGATATTAAATGATGCGTCTAAACTAAATGGCTCGTATACGTCAACAGATATTTTTAAATTTCATAGATAAAGCTAGATTTTTTGCTTCATTTACGGAAAAAACGTAGCGTAACATATACGTATGTTCTTATGATAAACAGTGATACGATTCAGTTGTATACGTTTTAGAAATTCTTAAATATTTTTCGTATAATTTTCTTCTGAAAGGTTTACGCTTAGTTCGCCGCTTGACAATGGTGTGTTCCATTTTCAGCTCGCTTTCTAAATTCGGCGATTTTTCAAAACGCGGAAGGCTCCGAATGGAGACGCATCGCGACCGATTTTCCTTTTGTTTCGATCAACTGAAAAAAAAAAACGACAAAGAACGCTGAATAATCGGCGGAGATCATCTCGGATAATGTACGCGCATAATTTGTCCGTTTTCAAAAAAGTACACGTGCTCGCGCAGTTTCAGATTTACACATCAATACACGCACTACGAATTTGAATTTTCGCGCCGCGCGAAGGTTAAAATAAATCCATTATGAAACTTCCTCCTGAAACCCATTGGGATTCTTCAGTGCGTTTCGTTAAACGTACGTGCCTCGTTTTGTTGGCGATCGCGAATTGAATTTCGATCATTTCCTATACGAGTGGTGAAAAGAATCGTTACGGATTTGATCTTCGGAGGCTTCGACGGTTCGCTGAAAAGATCTTGAAAGTTTTCAGAGCGATCCATCGCGCTCTAATTCCGTGAAAAGCGACCGATTTGTCAACGTGTTTTTTGTATGGTCGTGAGATTTTTGTTTTCACGATTGTTTGTTTTCATATTATTTCAAAGTTAAGCGAGATGTGATGTGATCGTATATTAGAAACCTTGAAAATTATTACCTTTTTATCTAAACGCTAAAATAGCTTGTGAACTACTGATAATGTCGGAAAAGCCTTGTCCTGCAGTTAAAATTTATATAAACTGCATTTTTATGATAATGCCTAAGTTCATATATCAATTTTATAAATAAATCTTTTTTTTATAAGTGGTATAAGTCCATTTTCGAAAAAAATCAACTATATAGCTGTTACACTACGTTTGTGTGATCGCTTCGTCCATGAACGAAGCAAAGATAAATTTATTATAACAATATCTATAGGCGTCATTTAGTATTGATGCATCATTCAACGTCTTTTGTTAAATATGACAGTTGACATGCCTTACAATAGTGGTTACATTCACATGACAAAATTTCCAAATATTTTTTACTTGTATCAGCTGTTCCAAGGAAATTTTAATACCTTCCATATAAATATGTCGTAAGACTTATTAACTGTCATATTTGACAGAAAACGTCAAATAACGCACCTATATCAATGCCGAATGTTAAATTTTATATACTAAGTAAAATTCTTTGCTTAATTCACATTAAAAACAAATTTCTAAAAATGGGCTTATATCATTTTCAAAAACGTCTCAAATATCAAAACGTTTGAACTTCATCATTTGAAAATAACCCGAAACCTTCATCAGCTTATAAACTATTTCTTTTTTTAATTGAAACAACGCATTTCAAAACTTTTTTCAGCTCGGTTTGCATAACACGATCCGATAATCCGCCTCCGTTTTTTTCCGAACAATAGAAATAATCGTTCATTTTTTTCTACGAAGTTTTACAGTTGCATTGTGCAATAAACTCTTCTTTTACGGGCGTTTCGAAACGACACCGACGCATTCGATTAACTATGGACTTATTGTTAGTCATTGCATTGAAAAGTATCAGAATGTATTAATAACGTTTCAATAGACACTCTGGATGTTGATCCCTACATGACTTTTCTGATTCAGTTCCCATTCTAGAGTTTTGAGATGAATTATGAAAATTTATTTTATATAGGGGTGTAATTATTCAATTTAATTTCACTTTTGACCTTCATGGTATATATTGACCAATGACATTAAGCAAAGTGCATGTTTATTTTCTCAAGGTGCATCTTCTCGATGCAGGAAAAAGACTTTTCATTGAAAATTTGCAATTATTCTTGATTGAGTTTATCAATAGTTCTTTTTTCACATCTATTTAATAATTTTTCTATAAAAATATCAGAAAATATTGGTTAACGAAATTTCCACGTTAAATTATGAATTTAAAAGTATAATATTAATTGAAAGAACTCATATGTTCATCATACATATGAAAAATGTATCATAATAAATGTGATGTAAAATGGCGTGATGATAGTTGATGAATAAATATAGACTTTCGATTTGAGTTTGAGCCAACTGTTGTCATATGTTGAATGAATAAGATGAACAATTGCATTGACTCTATGTTTATTTATATTCAGTGGTGTAGTTGTAAAAGGATTAAGTACTGACATGTTGATTAATTGTTATATTTATAGCGCCTCTAAATTTTGTTTTCAATTTTAAACATATTTTTTTGTTCTATAAAGATCTTATTCTCATTTGTAAATTCTACAATAAAAACTTTATAAGTACACCTATACTAAATATAATAGTTTTTAATTATATCATCATAAAAAAACCTTTTATAAAAATAAGCAATGTTTGATTTTCAGATCGGAGTATTTTCTTCTGGGACATTAGCGATATTCAAGGCAAAGGAAGGAAGTCAATGAGAATGAATATTGAATTCGATCATGCTACACATATTGCTTGGAGTCCTGATGATAAGGCTTTCATCATCCACAAACACGTTGACAATTGTATCGAAGTATATAAAATTGAAAAGAGAAAAGACAGTTTACCATCTTTAACTACTAAAGCCCTTTTGTTTGAAAAGGTCAGTATGATAAATCAACATAGTCTTATAAGCTTCATTTTTCCTAAACATGTTTGAATTGAAATTAGGTCCACACTGAAGAAACTGTTGGTTTTGGTATAGCGTGTAATGGACGCTACATGATGTCTTGCTCAGTTAAAAACGATATCGTAATCTGGAGTTTAAGAGGAGAACAATTAGCCAGATTCGATACTTACATGATGACGACTATAAAAGCTAAAATTTCTCCGTGCGCTCGTTTTGTTGCGGCTTCAGGATTTGTTCCCGATGTGAAGGTTTGGGAAGTCTTGTTTGATAAAACAGGAAAATTCAAGCAAGTAGTCAGAGCTTTCGAATTGACTGGACATAATTCTGGTATATACGATTTTGCATTCGATATTAGCTCATCGTATATGGCAACGGTTTCAAAAGATGGGACATGGAAGTTATTTTACACGAAAAGTATAAACTCATTTTGGTCTTAAAGTAAGATTGGTTTGAATATTTTAGAAAAATACTTTATGCTTTTAGTTGATTATGCCAAAGGAGAGATGATACAGCTTGTTCAAACTGGAATGTATTTCCAAGGAAGTAATCCTTCCATTATAGCGCTTTCACCGAAGTCTGATATAGCTGTTATTAGTTCACTTAACTATTTAGAAATATTTGAGGCACACAATGGAAGACTCATTGCGAAAATTGACAATGTGTTCTCAGGTAATTTTCTTGAATGTTTTTTCCTTTAAATTTCTTTACTATAAAATTCGATAACGTTTTTTATTTCATTTTAGATGACATCACAAATATTAAATTTGATCTATCTGGAAAATATTTATTTGTTTCTGGAGAAAATCGTGTTAGAATCTTTTACAATGCATTTAAATAAATTATCGTAATATTGACAAAATTTAATATTGTGAAAATTGAGACTGAAATTTAATGTTCGTTCATTAGAAAATTTGTAATTTTATTTTAATTTTATAAAAAAATTCAACAACTTTATTTTGTTTAATTTGGAAATTTATATCATAAATATACCGTTGTAAACCAAAAAATAATAAATAGTGATTTCACGTAAATTGTTAACCCACCCACATTGATGTGTATTTGTTATATGATAATTCAAATTTTATGTTATACTAATATCATTAAAATAAACTTTGTTAGGGAAAGATGAGTAATATATACAGGTATTACTACTGTTTCATGATTATTTATCGAATTTTTCAATTTCCTTATCACTGAATTGTTTTTATAATTATATATAATTTTATTTATACATCAGATTGTCTTTTAATCGATCAAGGTTGATTCGGAGAACCAGGTATGTACGATTCAATTATTTTGCATTCAATAATTTGTGTTTTTAATCTTTATACATATTTTCAATACTTGAATATACTATTATATTTACATTTATTACTATTAGTTATTTGCTGATGTTTACGACTTCTAATATTGAAAGCAGCCATAATAAAATATTATATTTCATAATTCTTGAAGTTTGAAATATACAAGTTCATTTTTTGTATGTGATTTAATTCATTTTTAAATAAATTTATTAAATCGGTAAAAAGTTTGAATTATCATGAAAAGGAGTTTTATAATGAATTTTAAAATAAAACGGATATTTTAATAAATTTATTATTTCATGAAATAATATTATGAAAAGTGAGCATGCATTAAGTTCGATTTACAATTAGTTTTATGACAATCAAACACACAATATTTAACCACACTCGAAATTGATCTAGATATTAATAATGACCCCCTCACTGAATAATAATAATTTTTTTATTACAAAACTTTCGATATTACTATCTGCATATTTAAGAACTTTATTGCAGATTGTGTGTAAATATGTATTCTGCTGTCGTATGTTTAACTGCTACTGTTTTCACCTGTCTAGTTGCCATTTTATTTGTATTGGGAACCAGACGTTTGTGCAAACGACACTAGCACAGCAACCTTAAACAAAGCATTGAACACAATCCGTGAAAAATTTCGAAATATCATGTCCGAAACAAATTTTAAAATGCTAATTGGACTATTTAATCCAGGTCTTTGAACCGTAATTTTTTTCATTCCGATTTTCGGTTATGGTTCAACATAAAAATATATTTAAGTTAGGTTCTGGTTTTCGGTTCAGCTCCAAGTTCTTAAAAAACCGTACATTTACAAAAACCGACTTTTCTAAAAAAAAAAAAATATGTTTTGAGAAAAACTACGCTTTCAAAAACCTAATTTTCAAAAATATTCGAAATACAAATAATATTTATTGCTGAACCGAAATAAACCGATATTTTCTTCCGGTTTTCTATCCGATAAAAAATTATGTTTTTAGAAATTTTCGGTTAATATTCAGTTCTGGTTCGAAACCCAGGTTTAATCATCACATAGTCCTTAAATTGTCCCAAAACGTGTCATGTGTGCTACTGTCTGAGTGTTCCAGTGTTGTTTACGGAAACCGCTGAGTATTTATTTAAAAAAAAATAAAAAAAACACACCCACAATTTCAACAAAAAACCAACCCCAAAACACTCAATTCAATTCCCAAAAACTCAAATAAAAAAATTAAACAAACATTACACATGGCCGACCAGGTTGAAGACTCGAGACCGCGACGCAGCTGTCAAAATCGACGTGCGGCCAGGGTGGGAGGGCGAGCTGTTGTGGCCGCCAGCGCGGTCTCCGGGCGAGGGTGGCCGGCGGATGTGGCGATGCGGGAGCGCGGCGCTGCGGTTCGTGCGCAGGCGTCTCGTGCTGGCCATCATTTTCGCCTCCTCGCTCTCCTACTGCATCGTCAGCCTCCTGCGCGATGTCAGTATACAAACCTTCCCTTAGAAAGCTCGAAGTCGGCTTATCGTTTTCGACCCCCACTATATGTTTATAGGCTGTATTGTTAGAAGGGAGTGACTCTTGCACCGGATCTGATGTTGTCCTTTGTATTCTCCTGCATGATGTCAGTATACAAACCTTCCCTTAGAAAGCTCGAAGACGGTTTCTCCGTTTTGACCCCCACTATATATTCGTAGGCTGTATTGTTAGAAGGGAGTGTCTCTTGCATCGGATCCGATGTTGTCCTTTGTACTTTCCTGCATGATGTCAGTATACAACCTTCCCTTAGAAAGCTCAAAGACGGCTTTTCCGTTTTGACCCCCACTATATGTTTATAGACTGTATTGTTAGAAAGGAGTGTCTCTTGCATCGGGTTCGATGTTGTCTTTGGACTTTCCTGCATGATGTCAGTATATAACCTTCCCTTAGAAAGCTCAAAGACAGCTTTTCCGTTTTGACCCCCACTATATGTTTATAGACTGTATTGTTAGAAAGGAGTGTCTCTTACATCGGGTTCAATGTTGTCTTTGCACTCTCCTGCATGATGTCGGTATACAAACCTTCCCTTAGAAAGCTCGAAGACGGCTTATCCGTTTCGACTCCCACTATATGTTTATAGGCTGTATTGTTTGAAAGGAGTGTCTCTTGCACCGGATCTGATGTTGTTCTTTGTACTCTCCTGCACAATGTCAATATATAAACCTTCCCTTAAAAAGCTCGAAGACGGCTTTTCCGTTTTGACCCCCACCATATATTCGTAGGCTGTATTGTTAGAAGGGTGTGTCCTTTGCGACGGATCCGATGTCCTTCTTTATAATTTCCTGCGCGATGTCAGTATACAAACCTTTCCGCAGAAATCTCGAAGACTGTTTCTCCGTTTTGACCCCCACTATATGTTTACTAGTATACAGGCCCGATGTTATTAACATCGGGATGTGTATGTGTTTATTTTTAAGTGATGTCCATACCCGATTTGAATATTTAATATTTAATTAACAAAATCAAAATGGTTCATTTGTTATTTGTTTGTGACATATAGGCATGTATAGGGGATTCAAATATTTTTTCCACTGCGTAATAATCAACATATTGCATAAGTCAATAGAGATACTTTTATAAGCATGATATTGTATTTGCGATTGTATTGATTATCCTTTACTTTAACCTGAGGATTCACAACCCTGTGTCCACAGACTAGTTTGTGTGTGCCTGCAGTCAGATTTGTGTGCGCTCGTGGTGAATTGTGAATTGAAAAAATAGGCGGTGCCCGCCGTCCTATCGATATTTTTTTGAATACGCTCTTGGGTACGTCAACGTTGGGAACCTTGGCTTTAACGCTTTGTGTCCCAGTAGCACCGTGGAGGAACCACCATTTCACCACGTGTTTGCCAGCATTCCAGCGGTTCCATTGCGACACAAAGGGTTAACGAAATAACAAAAATTTCCAACAAACGCTCAATGTCTCTAGTAATGCTGGTGTCAAAATGGAACTCCTGAGATACTAGGAAAAAAACAATGAAGCAGCGGTTACGCCACGGCACACTAGGACTTAAAGGGTTAAGGCTTCTTTGTCAATATAGCAACACCTATAAAATATCTTCAATCAGAATACTTGATTGAATAGAATATGTTCAGCTCCAAACTTTTGACTGACTAAGACATGCGGCAATAAATTAATGCGTTTAGTTATACTAAATGAGAATTGTGGCCTTTGCCCGATTAGTTTTTCTAAAAGGGAAGTGGAAATTAATACATATGTATAAGTGTCATTAATATAATTTGGTGTGGATTGATGTAAAAGATTACCCGAAGGGTGTCTTTTACAACGGAATTTGCCTTTCTTTGTTCTTTGTATTGGTTTGATGCGAATTGTATCCGGGATGCTCGGAGATTATCATTTATTTGAGAAATTGATAATCCTTCGCTTTAGATGCTTAAAATTTTTATTTTAATAGATAAAAATATAATATAGATGCTTAAATTGGGTAATATTTAGCTTCATCTTGCACCAAATGATATTAGCAAAATGTAAACGTATTTATTTCTACTTTCCTTTTAGAAAAACTGAACATCGGGGATTAAAGGCCTCATTTCTTACAATTTAAATTTTTTAAATTTGAATGCATTTGTATGATATAGGGAGGGGACATTATAGGGGGGTTTACTGTAGTTCATAATTTATCAGAAAAACGTTAAAATCTAGGTTTTTTTGAGAAATTGTCAATTTCGTTATTAAAATTGAATTTATATTAATTTAAACTTTGTCGGGTTTTTCAGAACAATAATTCAGTGGACACTGAAGATCAAGATATAATATTAGAGAGAAAACATCCATTTGTGTGGAGAACTCTTCAAGCACACAACGAGACTGCGTTAGAAAATGCTAGCTGTAGAAACTCTATTCAAGGAAAAGTTTTAGTAGTAGACGATAGAGGTATCGATCGTTTATTATTCGACAACTTATTTACCTTTTCATTATTATTGATTCTTGAATTGCACTTTCAGGGTTTGTTTGCCACCGACCTGATATATTACCGTCGGGTTGTTGTAATTCGCACGCACATTCGACTAAACAATATTCATGCGCAACGTGTTCCGAGAAAAGATGTTGCGTTATTTATGAATACTGTGTTGCTTGCTGTCTTCATCCAGATAAAGTATGATATATATTATTTATATTTGGATATTGCTCGTTTAACACATTTTCTCATATTCACGTATAATTTTATTAGCTTAAATATGTCGTTGAGAGAAATCAACTGATAAACTCAATTTTTTTTTGATAATTTACAGAGGGAAATACTCGAAGCGATCTTGGATAAAGTGTCCATTCAACACAACGTTTTGTTTGCTTCGGTAAACGATCACTTCGAACTGTGTTTAGCGAAGTGTCGAACGAATTCCCTGAGTGTTCATCATGAAAATTCGTATAGGGATCCAAAAAGAAAACATTGTTTTGGTGAAGACGTTCCGAGTTCTTAGTGAATAGTGTTTGTTTTTTTATTAAATTCCCACTTTACTTATGACGCATTTATAATTTAAATGTTTATCACGAAATTGTTACTATTTAACGAAGTACCAGAGTGCTGTTTTTATTCTTATTATTTTGTTGATAAATTTGTATGTTAAAAATAGTCATTTTATTTATTATTTTTGTAAATTTTACATTTAATATATTAGAAATAAATATATGAAAATTCGAAAGTTTTGAAATACAATCTTTTTCTCAATGATTATTGAATTTTATATAGATTATTATCAGAAATCCAATTATTCAATTTCAATATCAGATATGTTTGAAATACAATTGCTTTTGTTGTCATCGTCTTATACAACTTATAAAAAAATCTGCTTCAAATTGAATTTTTTACAATTGAATATTTCAATACTTTTCGCTATTGCATACTTCCAATATCTTTTAATAAGGAAAAAATAATTTTTCTTAACTCGACATACTGAAATTATACACTAATAGATTGGAAATCAATTACCATTATGTGTAAGGCATAAATAAACTATTCCTGCAGTTTTATTATCTATAAAATTACTACTTGTTGCACAAACATTTGTTTGATTCATGATGCAATTCAAACAACTCATATTTGTTGATTAGTGATATTTATTTATAAAATTTACTTTTTATTTAATATAATCGATAAAAAAATATTATATGGATCATATAAAAATATTTTTCTGTGATTTATATATACAAACGATATGATTGGAATAAAAATACATATAATTTTTAGAATTTGCGTAAGTCTTCAATGTTATGTTCATTTGGTTTGATACCGTAATGAATCTTACCGGCTTTGACGTAACACCAAGCCATCATTTTAGAACTGAAATGCATTCCGACATCGCCTTTGTTTGAAAGCGTGATTGCACCCGCAGTTTCCATGAGACGCTCCGTCATTTTCTCTATAGCCTCTTTTGTTGCTTCTTGAGCACTCAGACCCTTTTCAATCCCGATAATAATACTATGCGCCAAACAGACTTTGAGAATAGTCTCTCCGTGACCTGGAGGAAATATTTTCATACTTTCATATATAATTTAAATGAAATCACAAATATTTTATTGTTAATATTATTAAGTCCTGCTCGTTACATACGAGGCATATCGATTTTCAACAACTGCTTGTAATCATTATCACAATCGCTATACCGGTATATATAATTCATATGGCATTTGAAAGTCTAAAATCGGGACCATTTATTGGAATTTTTTTATTAATGAAAGACTTAACTCATTTTTCGGGTTAAATGGTTTAATACGCGATTTGAGACAATCGAGTAGGTGTCAAAATGGATTCCTACTTTTGCCATACCTGCAGCTTGAACCATCATCATTACAATATACCACTGCATATGGGTTTTTTTACTATGTTTTAGAATTGTGTGTAATATAAGTTATTTAAAACCTGTTGTCGATACACCGCCGATATTATCATCCGCATAAGTGCCGTTTCCAATTTGAGGAGTATCGCCTATACGACCGACATATTTCCCTGTCATGCCACCTGTCGAAGTAGCTACAGCAATCCGTCCTTCTTTATCGATGGCCACAGCTCCGACTGTACCAACACCGTCATTTCTCTAAAACATTCAGAATTATTTTCGTATAAAATATTGATTTGTGATAATAGTTCAAGGGGTAAAAACTTGTTTAAATATTTATTTAATTTACAATTGTTTTTTTGCCGATTTCGATTGCGCCACTTTTTCCGCCACCACCGTTCAAAAAATCTTCTAACGCTTGTAGGGCTGCTTCAGTAACCAAACTAGAATTCGGTACAGTTTCGAATCCCTGAAATTTAAAAGGTTCGTTCAGATTCGTTACGAAAAAGTAGGTCATGTGGAAAGTTGTTGATTTAACAAACAGGTGTTTTGAAATTTTATCATAATGCAAACGTTATTATGTTTGAATAATTATTTTGTGATTGTTTTGGTTTTTTAACAATTCGGAATTAAAATTTTTTTGATACAATATAAGATTATTGCATTACCTGAGCTATTGCGAATCTTTTAGCACCGTCGCCTCCGAGCATAGCATGAGGTGTTTTTTCTAAAACTTTACGAGCTATACTGATAGGATGACGGAATTCCTTAATCAATGTAACACATCCAGGCTTAAGATCGGAGCCCCGTTGCATGCTGGCTTCCATTTCCACCTCTGCATCTAAATTCAAAACGGAACCATATCCTGCAAGAAAAATACAATTTATTAATCTTAAATGATTAGTACAAAGAATAATTATCACAAACCTGCATTGAAGGCTTCGTCGTCTTCCATAGAAACAACAGCAGCTTCGACCGCATCCAAAATAGATCCTCCAGATTCAAGCGATCTATATCCAAGAGTGGCAGCTAATTTAACACCTTTTATTTTAGCTGGTACTCTGTCTTCTGGAATATCTCCAGCCCCGCCATGAACAATCAAAACTGGCTCGATCATTTTAACTTCTAAAATAATTACATGATTGATTAACACTTCTTTAGCGAATATTTTAGAAATTGTTTACAAAGCTTACTAGTTTCCTAATGAGCAACGGTTTGTGGACACGCGACCTACGGAATGATAAAGATGTCTAACCACGCGCTATTTATAATAAATCTGAGTGCAAAGCGGCGATTAGAAATCAGGGCTGAACTAACTGTTTATATTAAATTTATTTTTGGGATGAATCAACACACCTGTATCAACTTGTATAAACGAATTTGAATTAACTTTATTAGTTTTTAAAGTTGAGATTTTTTGTAGATATTTATTTGAGTTTTTAAAATTTTGAAAATATAGGTATTCAAGAGTAACATAATACCAAAAAAATGAGACATATAGCCTTAATCAAACATTGATTCATTAACAAATATTAGCTCATAGACTGAAAACAGTCACCTGTCAAACTGTCAACAAATGTTAAATATTGAAAGTTGGTCAAAATAAGTCGAAAAATAACCATAGCTTTTTTCTGAAAAATTTCAAAATAATAAAATAAATTGTCGTTCAGTTCATAATTTAATAAAAAAAATTATTTATTGTGATAAAAATATTTTGTATAATATGATGTTTGGCGAGAAAATGAAAAATAATAACATTAAAACAATGCAAAACAATACTAATTAATTCTTGTAGTATTAAAATATATAAGTTCATAAAATTCATACTATAAATAAAATTAATAATATTCGTTAGTACAAGTATATATTTCTGATTTTAAATTATAGATTATAAGGACCCTTTATTCAATTTTTTTTGTATTGTATAATAAAATTATCAAATCATTCCATGTTTTGTAATATCTTATCAGACAATAAAAAAAGGATTCATGTCGAATAATTGATATACCTACATTAGATTTGATTAGTATATAATAGGAATTGTCTAATATAATTGTGTACAACAGGTTTGATGGCATAATTGTATTCTTATTACAATTAAACAAAGGAGCTTATCAATTTCATGTCAGATTAAATTGGCACAATATACTTGCCTTGATGATACAAATATTATATATATTTTTTACGTAAAAATATTAGTCCAAGAACGCAATTTTATATTATTTATTTGAGTTATTTTTATAAATATGAGTATTTTTATGTATAATATTATCCCCTATCCCTATATATAATAGCGGATTTCTGTGTGTGTGTGTGTCGATGACGCTTGCGAATTTTTTTTTTTTAATTTTTCCACGACTTTTAAATGAACGACCCGAACGGTACTGATGGTGATGGTGATGATGGATGATGATGGACGATGGATGGATGATGATGATGGACGATGGATGGATGATGATGATGGATGATGGATGGATGATGATGATGGATGATGGATGGATGATGATGGTTTTTTTTTCTTTTTTCAAATGAACGACCCGAATCACGACTTTTGATGATGATGATGATAATGATGATGATGGTGGTGGTGATGTTGATGGTGATGATGATGATGATGATGGTGATGATGATGATGATGATGATGATGATGATGATTATGATTTTTTTCCTTCTTTCAAATGAACGATGGGTACACATTTCGAGTTCACACAATCGGGTTTTCACATTTTATCGTTTTCCGTTTCTTAACAAAACCACAGCCGAT
>JAOXNN020000068.1:21917-35135 GCA_028571205.2 Hydropsyche betteni | reverse complement strand
CCAGCGCGTTCGGACGGGATGTGCGATTCGGGTTCGGGTCCGGGAGGTGGCCGGGACGCGTTTTTGGTCGGGTTCGAATGGGACGGTTGTATGTGGAAGGGTTTAAATACAGATTCATAAAATAGAAGGTTTAACTAGATTGGTGTGTAAAACGAAATCGTGTCGAATGAGTCTTGCATGTGTATGGAAAGGAGGGAGATAAGTTTTTTTAGAATGTGTACCCTTTTCATGAATTTTCGATAATCAATCAAAAATCCCCTATATATAAATACGGATTTGTGTGTGTGTGTCTGTTCGATGACGCTCGCGACATTTTCGCGAATATGGTCTCTATGCGTATACGGTTAACGTCTATAATATGATGCTCATTACCTACTGCCTCTGACTTTGCCTATGTGTCGTAATTGTGACAATAATAAATGAACTAGTATTATTAATTAAATATTCAAATCGAGTACGGGAATCGGGTAGCCGATGTTACTACTAGCTTTGCCATTCCAGTTTAGCCTGTATGCCCATTAAAATAACGGCTATAATCACTATTTACATAATTCTCGAGCTCAAAAATCGCGAATTCCAACTTTAGACTTTATGGTCATTATAATAACGGCTATAATTGCGATGATATACAAAATAATTGTTGATTATATATAAGGAATATTATTCCGGATTGGATGAATCGATCGATACTCCAAAGCGAAACCCTTTGTCGATAATTGAATATTTCCACATTTTATCGTTTTCCGTTTCTTAACAAATTTCATTTTATTTTTTCTATTTTAATTTAAAAAAATCGACATTATATTGTGTTATCAACATATTTCTTCAACCTTTACATTCACAGCCGATGTTATCAACATCGGGCCTATATATTATACTAGTTTTACAATAAAAAAAAATTTTTCAAACACTAAATATCATACGACGACAAAAAAATGCAAACATAATTCTAATTAAAAAAAAAAAAAAAACCAACCGCGAAGACTGAACGCGCGTTTCCATCGAATTTTCTTTGACATCACCCACACACACACCCCACAGCCCACAGGGGCGGGTTGCCGATGGGGCGGGTGGGCGTCGGGGGTGTGTTTGTGGTGTGCGGCCTGTTGCAAACTAATTTCAGGCTCGGCTGGTCGCGGCCCCACGAGTTGCCATTTGCGAGACAAATCCCGCGGATTATGCGACGCCCCTCTGCCCACTTTCGCGTATATACCCTATATCCATGGCCTCTATATCCACTCTGATGTATATCCGGGTTGGATGTCGTGTGTGGTGTTTTCGTATTAAACGTCGGGTATGGTTTCTTTTTCGTTAGTTTTGGTTTGTGGTATGTTTTCGGAGTATCTTTACATTTTTGTTTGGGGTAGAATTTGTATTTTTTATGAAGGTTTCGTTTCGTCGGCCTGTGTGTCGATTTTATCATCAGTAAATAGAATTATGATTGTGTAAATAACATGTTTTTATTTTTATTTGTGAGCCTTAATATTACGTGTCAAAATATCAGGTAGGTAAATTTCGATTTCGTTATAAAATATGTTGTTGTTTTCCGAGCGAATTCCAGAGATTTGTAATGAATTTTGATGTTTTGTATCATATATATGTAACTAAGACGTGTACATAAAATTTATATAAAATATGAAAAATAAATTGATAATTCTGAAAAAGCTTCAATGTAACTCCTATATCGTTTTCATATATGCAATTAAAATTATAACGTATATAAATTATATTATATTATATTAATTGTAAGCAAGAAATTAAAATTTCAGAGTATCTAGGATGTTCTACACTTTGCAAATAAGATGCGAGTGTATTTTTTTATGTCAAGTTTTTACCCGGTGTTTGGTGGTGCGTTTGTATGAAAAAATTGAAATCACCATCGCTTACTCAATGTTTTTTCGTTAGCATCGGAATAATTTGAGTTTTATATAACAGCATTATCATCATCATCAGTTATAGAAGCCGTTAATTTACTGTTGAATTAAGTCTTCTCGTGAGTTTGTTATGCGACAAAAAAACTAACGAGATTTGAAATAACATTTTCGTGGTGAAAATAATGTTTTTCTTTCTCCGAATATGACATGTAAATATTAGTTTTATTAAATATATAATTTGGTGTCAACTCTCACAAAACATTTCATTATAATTTGGTACATTTTATAAAAATATGAAGTAATATTAAAGAAATGACTCAAATATACAGTTTTTTTACTTTCTAGTATTATAAAAACTTTAATACATTACGAGTATTTGATAATGACTGAATCGATTATGATTTCTTTCTCTATATTATTATATTTATATGTAAATGTAGCAATATTATACTATATAAATTCATTATAAAAATATGTATCTTTTATAATAAATTAACCCTTAATTTTAGCATATTTTTATAATAAACTATCATTTTTTTCACGAATAACACATTTTCATAAACGATTATTTAAAATTACCATTATGTCAAGTTACAAAAATATTTAGCACTGCCCAATTTGCGAATGAAAAAGCACCATCATTTCATTCAAATTAAGCGAAA
Organism: Hydropsyche betteni; assembly: GCA_028571205.2. Lineage (NCBI taxonomy): Eukaryota > Metazoa > Arthropoda > Insecta > Trichoptera > Hydropsychidae > Hydropsyche > Hydropsyche betteni. Next base: position 32,599 of record JAOXNN020000068.1, on the reverse strand, counting down.
TAAATATGTCATCAATTTAAAACCATAATATCTAAATAGAAGCGTAAAAATATAAATATGCAAACGTTTTTTGTGAGTTTACACTCAATTTTTTTCCACGCCTTTCGCAACATAGGAGCACCTAAAAAACATGGAATATTCAACAATGCTTACATATTACGATATGAATATTCGATGACAACATGTAGCAAGTCAATTGTCGTCCCATCTGTCGTCGCAAGGCGCCCCGCGGAGCCCCGTCGCGAGCGGCTACGCCCCCCATCACACCCCCAACAGTTGTTCGGCCGAAAATCCACACAAATATCCTTTTGGACTTGCGTCAATTAAGGTTTCGAGGCAAAAAATCAAATTTCGAACCAACGGAGACAAAGAACCGTGCATATATAATACTGGTGCCCGATTACCGCATCGGCGACGGGGCGCGTTAATAAATTAAAGTGACCACCTCTGAAGAGAATATTCAAATTTTTATTTTTCTCCGAGTTTTTATTTAATTTTTTTTTTTTCGTTATTTTTCCAGTGCGACGGGGGTCTGACTGGGCCCCATGCTGTGTGCTTTCGTCGATGCGCCTCGTCGAGTACACTTTTTTTGACTTGTTTCAACCCTTCGGCGACTGGTGCACTTCGGGATAAAAATGTACTCGATGATTATGAAATTTGAATAAATTGGTATTATAAATATATATACTATACGTTGTGAGTGCGTTTGCGATTTTGTTTTCGTATATCATATAAAGAAAGTTGTTTCGATAGAAATTTTTCAAGACTCAATAGTAAATTTTTTTTTTTGGTAATATATTTTAGGATTTAAAAATTTTAGACTATGATTATATGAATTTTGAGGTCGTTGTTTTATAATACTTACATAATAAATTAATAAAATTGATTTCCTAATCTAGTGATGAAAATCAAGACTCATAACTTTCCCATCATCTCGTCTTGGTTACACTGCATTGCTCGCGACTTTCCGAGCATGAATTATGTATGGATTTCGTGAAAACACTTAATAGGTTAATAGCGTAGTCTAGAAGTCGTCATTTTTCATAAAAAACGCTATAAATATATTTTTTATAGAGTACGAGCTCGGGGCTAAGATGTGCTCTTGATTCGGCTACCGATTTAGTTCGTCCGCCCGGGGAAAGGGAACAAATTGCTACCGAAACGCGAGACGTCGACAAAAACTAGCGGCTTCTATATAACAACACAAAGCACCAACATGTTTATATTTATGTACGTATGTAATATACTCACTGCATGTGTCCATTACACGTCTAAGAGAAGTCTCGTAATTTATTTTCTTTGTGGCTGGCGGCCGCCATGTATGGTGATGAGTTGCTGTGACAATCGTTCCATGCCAACAAACACGGTACGTTCAAAAAATGTATTGAATTTTGAATTCTGTAGTAACCACTGAACCGTTTTGTGCAGTTGGAATAAATGCATTCAGATTGTGGTTGCTTAATTTTGATTCGCCTATCATATTTGTAGAGGATAATCTATTCGAATTCAAGTTTACACTAATCTATCGAATTGAATGATTTTTGTGTAAAAACTTGTCTAGATCATGCTGTGAAGTCACAACATGGTCACAGTACGTATCAGAATCCGTATACGGAGGCGAGACTTAGAAAGATGATGGATTCATAATTCGGCGTGTAATGACTGGCGGATAAATTGATTGAGTATCTATACTTTTTAATGTATTTTCATACGTATCCCATGAAACTGCCCCATCATCATCGTATTTGGACGCTGTCAAAATTACGATGATGTTTTATTTTCCCACGCGTGACTGCGACGCCAAAAAGTCTATATTATAATACAATATTAATCGCAACACCAACAGTATGACAAAAGTTATAAATCTGTTTATCAAAGTTAAACAATTCGATTAGCTGAAACGTACGCGACTTATCAAATTGAACTTTCTTCATTTGACACGATTCGAAATCAATTTATACTAAATATGCATATTGTTTCACACACTTCAGTGCATTTTGATCACACAATTATGCATATTTAAACGTGTAAAGTCGCTCTATAACCAGAGTGTCAACGTTGTCTCTTCGCAGGCGCTAATTGGCCGATAGTATCAGCACGCTTTGGCCCATTATTATGCGAAATGTTGAATATTCACGAGTTGCCGAGGCGAATTTACACGATACAACACAACACGACATAACTAGATCTATACAGAACACTTTTATAAATTTTATGGATCGATGATCGATCAACGAATTTACATGCACCGTCGCAGAAGGCCTAGTTTTCGAGGCGATAAATCTCGGCGGCTCCATTTCGCCCCCGGGCGCCTAATAAGGGGTTGGCGAAGACTTTCCAGAATATGTGTGTTATTATGTATTTTTGTATGTTATATATTTTTATTATTACGTATGCAAATAGTTGTGCCGGTTCAACAGTAGCCGGGTCGGGTAATGATCGCTTGTCACACTTTATCGCCCTTACCAAACTGAGATTGATAGTCTCGATCTTTGTGCCGAAAAAAAATATGAATATATCTTTAATAAAAAAGTTAAATAATAGTAAAATTCTGTGAAAATTTTATATTTTTTCGAAATATTCTTTATAAATTTCTTGTAAAATGAAATATGAATTATATTATATCGATAAATTGTTATTACAATTATTTTGATATTAAAATTGAAATGCCAATTAATAAATTACACCCAACAAGTGCATACTGCATAGTTGGCGGTTAAACGTATTATTAAATTTTATTTTTATGACGTTAAATTGTTAAAAATATTCAAATATTATGAATAAATGAATCAGTTTACAAATTTGATGCCACCTTTATCATATTATTATGTAATGAAATTAAGGTTATTCAAGAGCAATTACGCATAAGTTTATGGAAACGAATGCAGGACAAGTGCATGGTTTTTACATAAAAGTTCGACACGTCGAAAATATGGAGGGACACACATATTATAATTAAATTTTATATAAGATCATTTTAATACACTTTTCAAATTTTAATGATTTTAATTACATTTAGAAGTGAAGTAATATTTTCGTACCAATACAAATGAAAACAAATATATCAAATTTAACAAATTCATATTTGCCATCATTATAAAAAATATTTTTAATATGAATTAACGTAATTTGAACATATTTTATCACAATATTTTAATTTTGTAAAACCCTGAAGTAATCTGAGAGTATTATGATAATACGAACAGGAACGTTCACGATCTAATACAAGAAATACATAGAACCTTAGGGTGCCCCGAAACCGAAATCCCTTTAGGATTCGGCCCGTCCACATACATACATGTTAACAGTGGCAAATTACAAGCCTCTTTCATGTCGCCGAGCTGTAGAGCCCTCGCTTTGAAAATATATAATGAAACAATTATATTCGTAGAGAAATAGCAGGCCGATGTAACAATAATTATTATAGGACCAGATCGGGTCGCATTGCCTCGCGGTAAAAAGAACATTATGCAAAACGACCGTTTAACGTCAATTATTTAAATAATATATAATGCCGCCGACGAGGGCACTTTGGATCATAGAATTAGATGTTCGTGGAAATTTCGGATCGAGTTTTTCCTACGTCTGAACAGGAATATGGACGCAAATCAAATAAATTATAATCATTAATACTTGTGAAAAAAAAATTGGTAATTTTTAAATATTATTTAAAAATTTTGCTAATCTAGATGCAATGATTATTGAATTTAAAAAATATATGGAACAGTTTATAAATGGATGAATAAAATTTGATTGAGATTATAAGATGAAGGATGATTCTAGTGATCGATTCCCTAAACAATTATTTTCAAGATAAAAAAAATCATTTTACAAAGAACATATTATAAATTGCACATGATGATCCATCAATAAAATTTTATTCAAATCTATTTATCTACCGACAAAAACGAACATAATGCCATTCCGATAGGAGTGCATCCGTTTTTTGCCACATTAATCTGCGGTCATTTTCAATTTGACATTGCGAACCAAACGAACAAAATCCTCCATATATAATTTCGCCAATAACACACACACATTTGAAACATATTATAACACGGAGCGAACCCGAAAAAAAAATCACCGAAAAATCGAAGTATGGAAATCGGCACACTTTGCTCCCGGTTCGCGGCGTTATTATCGAATTTGTTCGCACACAGTTCTCCAGTGTGCGCGCGTTCTCATTGCATATGTATGAACATGGTCCGTATTTTTTTCATTGTTATTATTTTTTTCGATTTAATGCTCGGAGATTTACATATAAACGTCGACGCCGGGCAATTCTCTCGTCAAGATTGACCGTACGTACGACTTCCCGGCCGGATTCTATGTGTATTTTTTTCGATGTCCATAATAGTTTAGTGCCGAATTATTTGTAAAGAATACGGGCAATTATCATTTTTATAAACATTTGATTCTTGTATATGAATTTTATTTCGATTTTATCTCGTATATGTACATTCAATTTCATTTCTCGTTTATATCATGTCTTTTACATTAATACAGTAATATATTTTCTTATATTATTTAATTTTCGTTCAGTCTAAAATATTTAGCAATACAATATAAAACTCGCAATGAAAAAATGTCATTTTGATTGCAACATTTTCATATTATTCTCAAACAAATCAATATACTCTATGAAATATTCAAATTGCTTTTGCTCGGAAAACTAATTAGTGTCCATGAGAAGCCTTAAATATCACGTTTTAATTTTCTATTCTTAAAACATCTATAATTATGACAGTGATGGATGTTGTATTGGAATAATAAGATTTTATACATCATTCATATGAAATTTATGAACTTTCAACGAACATCCAATTTCAATCTTTCATATTCATAGAACCTAAATACAATTGACATGCAGAAAAGTATGTATTGCAACACATTTTCAAATCTATCAATTATAATAATAATCTATTTCAATATAAAAAAAATATGAAAATGAAAATATTCATATGAAATTTATGGACTTTCAATGTACATCCAATTTCAATACTTCATATTCATAGAACCTAAATACAATTGACACATAGAAAATTGGCTTCTACTAAGATTCAGTTTGAACTGATTTTTTTTAACCTAACCCCTATGTACCTAGGTATTAAGTTAGGTTAGGTTTAAAAAAAAATAGGTTAGATTGTGTTGGGTTAAGAAAACAAAATTCAGTTCAACCTGAAGTACCTCCTACCGAAAAGTGTATATTGCAACACATTTTCAAATCCTCTATATATAATAGCGGATTTCTGTCTGTTTGTTCGTGTGTGTCGATGACGCTCGCGACTTTTTTTTATGATGTTATTGATGTTGAAAAAATGAACTGGTTTTATTAGTTAAATATTAAATATTCAAATCGGGTATACATTTCGAATTCACGCAATCGGGTTTTCACATTTTATCGTTGTCCGTTTCTTAACAAAACCACAGTCGATGTTATTAACATCGGGCCTATATACTAGTCTTTCAATAATAATATTAAAAATCTATTTCAACATAAAAGATAACATGTAATACGATATTATTTTATTAAAACATAAACACCATCACACCAAGCATTTCCATATCCGAAAATTAATATAACAACGCCTATACCGTCCAAAGCACGGAGCCGCTCCCACAGTGAATTTACTCCGATTTTATGGTAATTTTTACACCGAAACGAAGCATGAATTATCGGGTTGACATCCAGGTAATATGTGTTGAAGATGACACGGCGATGCAGCACGTGGCCACCGTGTAATTAGGGCGGTTAACACACCCCGAGTGCAGGAAGTGAGGCGAAATTGGCGAGGGCGACACAACGGGCCCGAACAACGTGTTATTATAGTAATCGAGAAGGCTTCTTACTAAAATGTTGTAAAAAGATGGATTTCGGGACGCGGTGGTTGGTCGTGTTGTCAATTGTCGAAGGGCGGGTCGGGAAAGTGTCGCGTGTTTTGGTCGTGGGAAATTCGCGGCATAGGTTTTTTTGGTGTTGATGTCATTAGAAGTTCACGGCAGGGTTAAGTCTTTTTGATATTGTTTAAAGTTTGGATGTTTAAATAAAATTTTGTTCAATGGTTGAATGGTGTGTGGTGAGGTCAATATTCAATTGTTATCCGCACCATATATCGCTTAACTTCAGTGATTGGTGATAATGGGCGTGTTCAATATGACTTATTGTCGGTCATCTATTTTAAATATTGTAATATAAATAAAATTGATCGAAAAAATTCCAGTTTTAGAAAATCGGTTCATGAAAACCAATATTTTTTTATGCGCATAGATTTGTTTTGTAGGCGTTTTTAAATAATTATAAATCACGAAAATAAGATCACAATATAAATTCGAAGAAATGGTAGGTATATATCTTTGTCATTTTTGAAGGTTTCCAACCCGTAAAAATGGCATATACCTATTGCAAAATTTTACTCACATTATCAAAATTCGATCGACATCAAATTAACTCGAAAACAATTTAATCTTTTCCCATCGATAAAATAATAATGAACATTTACAATTTTTTTAATGAACCGACAATTATCGTAGCAACAACATCAGATATCGCGATAAAAAACCGCATAATTCATCCAATTACACATCCACTCCTCAATTTACTTCGTGCCCTTTACCCGCAATTATAAGACATTAGATACAGTTTGATCCAGCGCGAGCGTAACACAGCTTATCCTTTGACATTTCCAACGACGAAATCGACATCGGAAAATCACACTTTTATCAAACATTCGAAATTACATAAATTCGAAAGTCGATTTCCTTACGATAAACGTGACGAGCGACGTTTTTATTAGCGTCGGACCCCGGATATTGGTGTAATGGCCACCGGGTTGGCGTCGAGGATCGGACACGTATTTCGGACCCCTATTTCGCTTCCATTGTTTTCATTTTTATATATAATTTGAACAATTTAATAGGAAATTGCCCATACGTGGCAAACAGATATCCACCCATTACGGACGGCCGTAATTTCGTGTCCGCACCCATACCGTGCTCTACAACGAACCTTCTACGTATACGTAGACCATTTTATTTCGTTTTTTTTCATTTGGTATATTATAACCGGAGAATTTTTTCAGCTTCTCATACGCAGTGACGGGAAGTCGTAAGCAATTATGATTCCGTTTTTCGATAAGCGTTCCGAAAACATAAATGCCGCTTTTGTATATGTGCGTATAGTAATTTTTTTTTCACGCGACCGGTATACAGTTATTATGGTTTTTTTCTACGAAGTTTCAAAGGTTCTTCTGTATTTTTTCATATTGTACTTGAGCTGGAGGTTCTGTACTTTTTATCGAGGAAAATTCGCGTTTTCATGTACTCTGGCGATCGATCATCACGTAAATCTGTGAACGTGTTTATGTTTTTTCGAATATCAATTTGAGTATATTTTTTATGTGTTCCTAATAAAAAATGTCTTGTGTTTAATAAAATTATTGAATACATATAAAAAATAAATCAATATTCTTTAAACGCACTTGTTTATTTTTTGTTTCAAAGTAGCAACATTAAGTGAGGTTTATAATTGAATAAATTGTCACTAAAAGAAATGGTTTGAATTAGGGATGCCATTGCTAGTAAATGACCCATATAACAAAATCTGTAATTTGATGGTAAATTTTCAATATTAATTAGCATTTTTTGTATTCCGAATATTTTTGAAAAGTGTTGTTTTTTGGGAAATATTTTTCGGAAAAGTCGATTGTTGTAAGTGTAAGGTTTTTTTTGAAAAACTTCATTGTTTTTTTTTAAGATTTTTTCCAAAATTTACCGGTAAATCAGTTAATAGAAAAAAACTACCGGATTATAGGTAAATTAAATTTTCTCTTAAATTAAATTAAATTAAAATCCCTAATTTGAATATTCAATCAATTTAACTTTCAAATTCGACAAAAGCGACATAAAATACCAAATATTCATCATAAAATGATAAAACATGTCATCAAAATTCTATTTATCCAATCAATACTATAAAAAACATCGAACAAGCACATCAGTGCTACCATACCATCATCGACCCCCGAAAGCGACCCAGGCTCCCTCACCGCAAAAAAACCCACTTCCAACCGAAATCGATCAAATTTTCCCAATTTTCCTCAACCGGTGACTTATGGGTCGATCATCCACACACAGTTCAGGGTCCTGGGTAGTTATCGGGCCATTATCGGTACCGGCTGCCTGACGATGTGCTTCGGAAGATCGGTAAGTGATAGCCGCCGCTCGTGGGTCAGATATGCTTTGCAGACCGCAAAACATGTTCGCGGCCGGGTAATTTCGGTGGTCGGATCCAAATTACACTTAATATCGAGCTATTATGCTATGGGAAATGTTGTGCCGTTCTGTTGCTGTTGATGTTGATGTTGACGGTGTTCCACTGTTGTCGTCGGCTGGGACGATGGCCTGTGAAGTTCGGATGCTGGGTTTGTTGGGTTATGGTTTGTTTTTCGTTGGGAATCGGCTGTTGTTCTCATTGTCGGGAAATGTGCTCAGTTGGGAAATTATAATATGTAATCGTCGTCGGTTTGTGTAAAACACACTGGGCTTATTTGAAATTCATTGGGAATTCGGACTTTTTTTTTTATTGTATCGTATGTGATTATTACGTAGTGATAATAAAACGTATTAAATCATCCTTTACTATTCAGACCGAAAACAGCGCATCCGTGTATAAATCGCATCATTTGTTTCTTAACTTTGACGATTTGCATGAACCAGTAGTTTCAACAAAGCGTAACGTTATTGAAAGTATAATAGATTAGAAATAATATCTAATTGGAAAATTTGTATTATAATACATATATCTTCAATAGAAAACAGTTTTTGCGCAAAGATCGAGACAATCGTTTTTGATACAATTCAAATTGCGTAAAATCATTGGAACAAATTTCTATGTATAGTACTAAATTCCAAATGACTTCCTACACAGATTCATAACTAATTTATACAGTACCACAACTAGATTTACGCTTCGACTAATGATTCCGAGGCATTATGTGTGATCGGTGAATGCGTTTAAAATGCACTCGCAACAATCGCTCGCTTACATAACGAGCATGAAAGTGAAGGGAAAGAGAGGAAAATCGCAACGAGTTTCCGCATGACGCTTCATATTCGTCACATCGCACTTAAATATATGCACTTTGATACCATTGTCTGCTTTGTTGTTCGCAATGCACAACGGTCGTGCTGCCTTATGTATGTATATATAATTTTTTTTGTCCGTGTTGCGGTTGAATTGTTTCAGCTATCATTACAAATTGCGGGCAAGGCCGCTAAGTGGCTCCACGATACCTCACCGTTTACGAAATTATAATAATTTCACCTTTTGTCGATACCAATAATGTGTAGTAGAAATACATATACACAGTAAAATCGCCGTGTATCTAAAAAACTTTTTACGATCATTTTCAAAATCGTCGGACACCGTGGGCACACCCTGATTCAAAAACACCAATAAGACATCCATAATTTTCGCAATAACTTTTTTCATACTAACAAATTAAAGCAATTTTAATGAGCATTAAAAAATATGAAATGAGAAATAAAAAGAATAGTTGGTGCATTGAAATGATCGAGAAGTGGCAACTTGACCAGAGTAAAATCTTCCTCCCCAAATAATATTATACAATACAACTGTCAACTGTTAAAGTTTCCTTCTGTTAAAATTTTAATAACAATTTAGTCTAATTTAATTATATTATGAACGTTGTGAATAATGGTCATGCGGTAAGTATTTCGTAATGTTCATGTTTGCAGCGTTGCTGATGCTTTGTTTATATTCATTCTAATTTTATTCGTTTTAAGGTACAGATATATTTTCAATGATCAAAATATTTTTTTCGAATGCACAAATTTCAATGCTCGTGCAGAATACACACATTATTTTTAATGCACACTAATTTCACTAAATTCTCAGGTTAAATGCACGTTTAAGTTTTCCCCATAAAATTTTTATATTATTTCATTACTTCTATGTATATATTTTATTTATCAATTCAAGAAAAAAAATCCAAATTTTCACATTCATCTATAATAAACGAAAAAAGCCAAAAATTTCAAACGCTCATCGATTTTCCCATACCGGGACAAAAACCTTCATATTTTCGACATATCTTTGTCGTTACAAGACATGGCTCGATTCGAAAAAAATTTCCAACCACCCTATCGCGATGGATCGATCGGTAAATCGTGTATCGACGTCCGTATCGATGGTGCACGGCCATTTGGTAAATTGTGAGCGATTAGACGCCGATTAAATAATCGACTCCGGGTCCCTCGTTCTTGCCGGAGAGCACAAATTGCCGTCCCGCTTAACCTGGCCATTAAGACACCGGAGGACCCCCGACCCGAAAAATGACGACCTCCCCATTTAAAAACGGAAAAAAAGTCCGACGTAAATCAAAAAAATGGTAACCGCATAATCGTTCATAATGCACGCGACCTTCGGCGACCTCGATAAGGATCCTCGACGTGGTATCGACTTTCTGACAGTGGTCAACAGTTATTTTGTTGTTTTTTTTTCATTTTTTATTTTGTCGAATGGTTTTTGAATATGAATTTAGTTTGGTTGAATTTAATTATTCATTTCAGTATTATTTTTTACTTGTAGGGTCATTCGGGGTAAGAGCACGCGTCGGGTAAGAGAACGCAGAGCTAATATCTCCGTGGGGAGTGGAGGGATT
>JAOXNN020000068.1:0-14988 GCA_028571205.2 Hydropsyche betteni | reverse complement strand
GACCAACGATACGCATATCTATGTGCTATGCCCTTGGTCGCCGTCCTCCAAGTAGATCGCAATGACCACCAGCAGGGCAAACGATTTAAGACAAGCAGACTGCGCTTTCGTTGACCACTTTGCGGTCGCCAGGACCACTAGTTAGACAGACGAGACGGGACCGTTGGTCCTACTTGGATTAGACCTCCGGAGAACACACGTCATAGGTCATTAATATATCAGAAAGGTCATATATCACAATGGATGTAATATTTATAATACATGACATATTTCAATTCTGTATCGAAAAATGAACCACGATTGCAATGATTGGATCGTTGCAAAGGCTCTCGACTGAATTTTCGTCGATTTTCCTGATTTAAAAAAGTTTACCGACCACTGACTGGCCTTAAGCAAGGGGCCAGCATCTAATTATTGGCAGTGGAGGGCCGCGATGTATAATTGCAGGTGGTCATGGGGGCCCGCGGGCGCCGAACCAATGAACCCGAACAACGTATCATTACGCCCCTTTGCCCACTGCGCACTCTTCGCATTTACATTTAATCGCACACTGTTTACATTTACAAATTAGACCAATTAACCGATGGCATTAACATATCAAAACTCAGACGCCGGTCCTTGGCAAAAAGCGCTAGATATATGGAATGAGTTCGCCGATTGCCGATTGTGAAATGCTCATTTTGTATATTTTTTTTATTTGTAAATATAATAAATCATTATCATTTGATAGTATTGAAGCCGAATTTGTATTTTTTTTTATTTCATCATATCAATGTGAAAAACTATTCCATGATATAGAAACGACATGTATAAAGCTTCAATCAAATCTAAATCAGACGTATCGCTTTCGCCCTTTCGATTACGAAACCCACCGATTAAAAGCATCGATAAATAACAATTCAGCTACCGAGATCAAACAATCATAATAACACTAATAAAAAAGGTTCGAATGATTCAATTTAACGCGGTGGGGGCGAATTAAAACCGACAATTATAAAGACAGACCCACGTTTAGCGCGCCACACTGAAAACTATAATAACAGACAGATCATAGAGGCGCCCGTTAATTTATAAGCAACATTGAAAGATCTAAACGAACCTCCGGTATACAAAATACGTCCAGAATACCCCGGGGGTGAACCAGGGGAGAATCTATTATAATTTTAGTCGTCGGACGCTAAAAAACCCGCGAGCGATACTGTAATTTTATCGAATGAAATATATTTGACGCCTCTTTGCCGACAACAGTATAATATTAATCGATGATCGCGATGCTACTGTTGAAGTTTTCGTATGAAGTACAGCCGATTCTTGATTTTCATATTGTAAAAAAAAGATTTGGTTTATAAAAAATGTTCGATCTGAAATTTGTGTGGTAAGATCAATCATCACACATTTGCATTATGTATTATACGTTGTATAGATTTACTATAAGTAAGACAATTTTTTTTTGTAACGGTCAAAAATATCATCATATACAAGTGTCTAACAAATTTCAATATATTATAAGAAAATATTGAAATTTTATTATATATCCAATAAAAATAAACAATTACATATTGAAAATATTCGAGGAAAAAGTGCATGGTTTTATAACAATAATTTGATCAACAGCTTTTTGATTCGGTAACTATCTTAAAGCCCTATTTTAACGCTGTGACTTTTGCTTTTAAAAACAAGACAATTTCGCTGGTTCTCTTCCTGTTCATTTATATGATACAACAAAAAATCTTAATACATCTCATTTTCAGTGACGTTCCGACGGCATAGGCAAGCAAGATAATGCCTAATGGCGGCAAATTCTAAAAGGCGTCAAAATAAATCTAGCAATAAATATTTTCCTATATAAAAACATATGTCAAAAAAATTAGCAAGAGTATTTTTGTTTCGGAGTAAATTTACGACTTAAAAATTCAATTTAAAATATCTATTTAACATTGAATTATCATTTAAAAAAATCGTTTGAAATATATATTTCTAGAGAAGGCGACACATTGTCTCGAAGCATCACTAGTTATATTTTCATACAAATCCCCTATATATAACAGCGGATTTCTCTGTGCGTATATGTGATGGTCTTTACATACGTATACAGTTAACTTTTATAATATGACGCTTATTACCTACGACCTCTGGCTTTGCCTATACGTCACAAACAAATAACAAATGAACTATTTCAATTAAATATTAAATATTCAAATCGGCTACACCTTTCGGGTTCACACAATAGCGTTTTCACATTCTATCGTTTTCCGTCCCTTAACAAATCCACAGCCGACGTTATAACGATTACTCCCACACGAACAAAAACGCACACATCACAAATCCCCATCGCCTCACATTCGAGGACCTTCTACGTCCGATCATCCGACAGTTTCGAGTTCACAACGGGCGTTTTTGTGATTTGTCGTGGCCGCGCCGTCCGTTTTACGGCCGTCGAGTCTCCGGCCATTTTCGTGGCCGTTTATAAAACTCGTACGAGCCGCGCGTTGTTTGCCCCGTGGCTGACTGATGAGTCGCTCACGAAATATTACTGCTCGACCGTCGTCACACTTGTATACAAATGCTTGCATTTTAATGCTTTTGTCTTGTGCGAGAGTGCGGTGTCGTGGGGGGTGGTGAGAGGGCGAGGTTCGGGCCCCGGGCGCGTTCGAAACCGCGAAAACGGTGTCCTTCGTTATTTTTTTTTTGACGATGTATCATATTTGATGACCTTGTTTAATATATTCAAAGATTTTTTTTTTAATATATACAAGGACGTTATTTTAATTTTTGCTCAATTTGACTTTATCGCGTTAAAATTTATTTTGACGTTTATGATCTGTACTATGGAATCAATTATTGCGTTATGTGGTGTATAAAAAACATATCTATAATTTTATAATATGAAATTAATATAAATAAATTCATTATAAACTTTGATTCAATATAATAGTTTATTTACATATAAGTAGGTAGTGCAAATTTTCGATTTTCTTACATTTGGTTCTAATCAAACTTTCCGAAATATAATACCCAAACTATTATATCATAGATATTCATTAACAGCATCGTATAAAAAGCACTTTATTTTTTATTATGAATAAGAACACGTTGTGTTTGTGTAGAAGTCGAGGTGAGTGTCTGTCGGTCCTCAGGACGTGGATCGTCATTTATCATAGGAAGTAATTTTTCAAGGGCCCCCAGGGAGGGGCGGGGTGGGGGGGGCCCCAGGGCGGCAAAAGGAGCAGCCCGAGAGGCGGGACCCGCTCCCAAAGGGTTCCTTATTTCATTAAAGTTTTTTTTCTTCGAAAAGCACATTGTTTTCTCTCCGCGTTTTTTCTCATATTTTATTTCGATGTATTTTTTCGTTTGTGTACCCTCCGATGTCTATTATGTGATGCGCCGTTCGGACCTCGTCCGTTTTTCACGGGCCCGAAAACAAATCACGACCACAAAAAAAGCATTATACACAAAATAAAACGTATTTATTATAAATAAGGTCGAGTCGTCTTTTTTGCGCTATCAATCATTGAAAAATTTTACAGTTTCGGGAATCGTTTCGGACGCGCCGTCCAGACCGTTTTCTGCGAATCGCTGGTGTTATTTCGACGATTTGGACAGTGTTTAGATTCGGATTTCGATATTGTTGCGATAGTTACCGAGTTAATTACGGGCACTTTTCGTGTCTTTCGCTGATGAGTAATCCTCGATAAGTCCAACTTTTTTCGTTGTACTTTCACATGCAAATGCCAACTATGCGTTCCCTATAAAAGAAACACGCAATCCATCTGTAAAAACGTACACAAATCGTATAACGATAACGTGTAAATTTTTCATGCACTTGTGAGTATAATAAAAATAAGTTATTGTAATCTTTCTTTTTATCGATAAAAAACTTTACAGTTGAACTATGGCATTGATTAATCAATTATGTTCTTTCCTTTTTTTTTCAAGTATGATCGATGAGTTTCTTGCGCACAATTTGTACCACTATCGTTCCATTCATTTGTCAATATAAATCATTAGAGCAATCCAATTCCGAAGCAATATGTCACCCTTGAACAGTTTTCTGAACGTCTCCCTTCGGTTTACACAAAAAATTAAATTATTTCATTCGATTTCAATCATGTTTGATATGAAATATTTCATCCATTACATCTCCAATTTTCTGCCCTCGAGCGACCGCTTTATTAATCTACTGTTACGTGACGACTCTTCAACGGAAGTGCATACGCTACATGCATAACTTAATAACTCCGAAAAAATCCGAATTAACTTAATTAAAAATTTAATTCACGGATGCATACGAATATCTATTTATTATTAAGCTTATACATTTTCGTATGTACATGCAATCACGGCAATGTACGTAAGTGTGTAAAACTCGTGGATAAATCAACGTGGACCACGCCTATTACATGTTTGCTTTGCTTGTCTGATGATAGGCTACGAAACGACAAACAACCATAAACCATGCTCCTTGGCAAATTCGAAAATTTTGTTCAGATCACAAATAAATCCCAAAAAGCAAAAAAATACCCATCACAAGGCAATTTCAGCAATATTTTTCGCCTGAACCGATTTGTACTAATTCGCCGGAGCTAAACGCTTTAACTACGTAATGATAGAACGGTGACCCTCGATTATGGTGGATCGACCGAAATTTGTTTATTATACCTCGATTACTATAATAGTTACGATATAAACGATGCGGTCAAACTGTGCCGGCCTCCGTATTAATTTTCTGTATGACATCGCACGGAAGGGACTTCAACCCATTACCGGCGACATGATAAATCGCCAAGGACGACAATAACATTCGTCGTCGACAATTAAGGATCCCATACTAAAAACGTAATTCGTTTCTATTTCTGTTTTGTAGTTTGAGCGGTAGCGACAAGAGCACAAACAGTCGGACATCACGCATTTTTTTGTCCCTCCGTCTAACAACATAATAGATATTATTAAAGAACCTAATTAGTGTTATTAATGTTCTATCA
Source organism: Hydropsyche betteni (assembly GCA_028571205.2). Lineage (NCBI taxonomy): Eukaryota > Metazoa > Arthropoda > Insecta > Trichoptera > Hydropsychidae > Hydropsyche > Hydropsyche betteni. The sequence continues at coordinate 10,006 of JAOXNN020000068.1, read as the reverse complement.
AAAGAACAAGAGGCGCGCATAGCGTGATGATATTCGACACATGCAATAGCGGAGACCATACACGTGTTGATTTTTTGAATTCTTTCTATTGTTCTAGCAATTGGGTCATGTGCTGATGAAGTCATTTTTTATCGCTTATGAACTACATTTGATATAAAATTTACGATACAATACTCTCAAATCGTATTACATTTCGTATTTTGATACGAAAATGGTTTTATTGCACTATTAATGTCACGTTTTGAATAAAAAATAATGCATTTTTTATGGGTCAATGTTGTTATGGGTTATTTTTTTTAGAAAAATGTTATGGTTCAATCAGTGGTTAGTATCGATTTATTATCGGAAATATCATACGGCAGATGATTAGATTTATAATTAAATTAATTTAGTATTAACGAAAGCCGTTATTTGTCTACACAAAATTATTTGAAGAAATAAAAGTATCTAGACACACTGTCGAACGTATACAAGGCGCTTTCAGTTTCCGCATTTCATTTCGAGTGCGTGCGCAGATCGTCAGAAAAACAAAAACCCCAGAACGACCGTACTCTATTATTTACTATTAGCGAGAATGGCCCCACGTGTCAACATGGGAATCGAACACGTGCTGCTCCCATTCGCCCCAACCAACAACCCGAATTGCCTTCGGCCACGTTTTTAATTTTCGTGGAATCATCACCTGAGCAATTCACGCGCTCGCCTCCCAACAAACACACTTTTCTTTATATAATACAATATTTATATATCATTGAAACGTGACGGAGAGAATACGATTCATAAATAGTTTTCCACCGCTAAGGTGATTCGATTTCAATTTTTTTCTAACGAAAGTTTGAGGTGTCGAATTTAATCGGCAATAAAATCGTTATAGATTGAAATTTCAAGGAAAACAGGACTCGAAGTGCTCTTCGGGAAAGGATCGGCTACCGCGGCGCCCGCGGCGCCAATTTTCGAACGGACCAGCTTCTAAGAAACCCACAAAGCGTAATGATCCCGCATTTATTATAAAAGATCGATAAATTAACTGTACGAGTCCGAGCAACGGCCGCACCGACTTCTCGGTAAAGCGCGCGCGGTTCGAAATTTTCAAAAAACCTTCCTGATTGATCGTCCGAGTTCGACCCCGATTTGGAAGGACGGCATGTGCTCGGTTCGCAGTTCGAACCCCATACCCGAAAAGACCCATTCTATGGCGAGTCCATGGCGAATCGTGATTGATTGGCGTCGGCTACCACAATCGCGTGAGAATCGCACCGTGACGCGTCATCGTTCGAATAATTGCAACCGATTAAAATTTCCGTGTTAAAACATTAAGATTTCAATCGTGGATTTGTTTCGTTTAAATCTATAAGGTGTATTTCACACTTGATAATTGAATAATATGTATGCAATATCGTTGTCTATCATGTTATCATTTCGTATTAATAAATATTTAGTAGGTATCCTTGATTAAGATATTGTCATTTGATCGTAAATAATGCTATTAATTAGATTTTGCACCTATTGGAGTTACGTTTATGTATTTAGATTTATGTATTTTAATATATTTTAATTGCACTGTATTGTAATGTATTAACATTAATCACAATTCAAATTCACTATTGACCGTGATATTGACAGAAACAGGATTGTATATAAATTGACATGAATGAGGGATCAATATATGACTATCTACAGCCGGTACTCAAAAGATTGACGTTAAATATGTATACAATTTCCAAAGGTTATGAAATATCCGGTCATGAAAATAAATTCATGGCAAATCTCAGAATGAGTAATTGAAAAGACGCCTACGAATTTTCCCCTTTACTTGCATTCACTTTGCAATTTTTTTCTATTTATATGTACAAAAAGCATTCGTAAGGCTACATCTGCAACAATACTGTTAAGAATAGTTGAACAATTTGTTCAGTGTTCGTACGTGGTTTCTCATTAAAAAAGTTCCGTTTGATCTATTTATTTTCGGAGTACAGCTAAGACGGTTTAACCATCGGTTATCTCTCACGCTGAGGGTGCCGAGTTCAATTCATTTTTATGGCTTTTTTATGTGACCACCTCCCGGCACCATTGTGCACCGCAGAACACCTATTAAACGTGGAAAACGCGAGGGCTCTTTTTCTCTCGTTTCGTTTTATCATACTATTTTTTTCTTAGGTCGTTGTTTCGTCCATTTCGACTCTCCACAGTGGCGGGTCGGCTCGGTTCGGTCGATGTTCGTATTAAAAATTTCCTTTTTATTGGAATTTTTCGAATTAAGTCCATAAATTTCCAATCATGGCGCGACAGTTCTATTATATTTGGATGTTTTGGTTTTTCGCAATTTTCGCTTGCTATATATCCATTTGTGAACCGCCTCTGGTTTTTACCGTGTTTTTTTTTTCGATTTTTATAAACGAGTGTGTGAAGATCGTTTTTACCGCTGTCCGTTTTTATTTATCTATTTTCGCCACGATAAGTGTTTTGCCACAATTTATTTCGTTCGACTATCTATCAAGTGTCACCCGGTGTATCTAATGACCGTTTAAAAAAACAGTTATTCGACACTACAAAGGTGAACAAATGCCACATTTTTTTTTTAAATGCTTCACTGATATTTAGTAAAATTATTTTATTATTAAGTTTGAAATTTAAGTATGAAGCTTGAGTTAGAGTTCTAAAGAATGAACAATTGTTTTAGCACAGAATATTAAGTCTAAGAGGAAACAAAAGGCAGAAGGCAAACTACACAGTGGTGTATCGATAAAATATGGTGATTTTAATTTTTTTTTTATAAATTTAGATTATAAACTTTTAACTGTAATATAATAATACACATTTTTATAAATTTATTAAATCCTTTGTAGATTAATCAATCATTTCGCCCGGAAATTAAAAAAAAAAAAACAAGAAAATATCTTACAAAATCGAAGTGAGTTAAAACTTAATCATTAGACAGTCAATAGATAAACAAACCCCCACTACACCACTGAACTTATAACAATAAGCATTTCCATCGTCGGTTGCATTTTAACATTTGCACAACACTCGGCGATCAATCATCAAGTAGCTCTCTCGACGCGCAACATCAATGCACACCTTTCATTGTTTCAAAATTTTACAGCCAATACTTAAAAACGCCAAACCGCGCACAAGACCTTTCTCATCACACACGAAATGACTTCATCACCGAACACCATAACCCATGGCGTACAAACAGAGCCTTCCGAAGATCGCGTGTGCTCTTTGCCGACGTCGACAGTTTCGCGCCCCACACCTCCATTGTTCGTCGAATTATAAAAAATAATAACAAAGCCGGGGGTTACTAAGGGGTGAGACGGCGGTGGGCGAAATCATCAATTTCCATAATTTACGAAGAGCGGCGAAGTTATTGGCCGCAATTTGTTATAGGAGCTCCACGCACAGGGGAGGGTGGGCGCACAAAAGAAAGCCAATTTTACACTTGCAACAGTGTATTGAATAATAAAAATCATATATCATACGAGGCTCAGGGGTCGTTTTTCAGTACGAGCACATTGTGCCGGTATTATAATGCTTATTGTTGTGTTGCGTGATTTATAGTTTGCACTTGTTCGGTGCGACTTTGAAAAATATCTATACAGTGATATATAGAGCTCGTCTTCGATAACTGGGGCACCTCTCTCTGCTATTGTGCCCTTGTTCTTATTTGTGCGTAAAAGTGTAATTTTTTTTTATAGGTATATCGATTGATTTCACATTGTAATTTAGTTTAATTTACGAATAAAAAAGTTTGAAATATGCTTAATATATTTTATTTAACGTTGAAACTTTTACTAATAAATCCTCATTTTGCTTGTAATTCGTTTACATATATTTAGTTAGTTCAGTGTCGAAAATGTATCCTGCTATCAATTTGGTTTCATATTATTGGATGCACTTGTATGTGACAGGTGTCGAAGCAATAAATACGAAATTAGGTTATAGTGTGGTAATTGCATTCTGCGTGCATGAGGGTCTATCGCCCAATTTCCACTATACAGTCTGTTGGTTAACAATACGTCGAACGATCATTATGGTGTTCGTTCAGGATACGCATAAAATTTAGGCAGTTTGGAATTTTCTTTGAATTGTGTGGTTTTTTGCAAATTTTTGAGTGATTGTGTTTGAAATGTGTTTTTTTTTTCATTTTAGTTGAATGGGGGATGAGTGAAAAGAAAGTGCATTTATGAAACATGAATTTAACTATTTATTTTCTTTTTAATTTATACACCAATAAATGAAAATTAGGAAAAATGAAAATAAATGCATACATATCGAAAGTATAATAATATATATACACAATGTTACAAATTTAAGCAAATTCATGAACGTCATTTGAATTCCATGTTACACAGATATCGAAAAAAAATATAAATTAACTTTCAATAGAGATTTTTCATATTATGTACAATTTTCAATAGATTTTTTTATATTAGACGGCAAAATACATACTTTTCGATATACAATAACATGACAATAATTAATAATCATAATCCTGATAATAATAATAATAATAATAATAATAATAATAATAGGAAACAATAGTCACATAATCACATAATATTCGTACATAAATACCGTTCAAGTAAAACTAAATTTATGGCTATAATTATAAGTATAAAATAAATACAAAATTGTACGAAAAATCGTATTTTATTAATATCTGTTATTTTATATTACGAAGAATTTTCATTTTTTCCTTAACACCAATATTAATCAAATACAACTTTTTGATACAAAATTTTGAATACGTTCGATTCAAGCAAATCCATGAAAATAAATGAAAAAACGATATACACATTATATCCTATCTATCCATATTTTTTCTTAAAATATAATATTTATCATTTACTATATACATTTTATGTACAAATATTCTTATAATACATTAATCTTAATAATTTGAGCTTGATTGTAACAAATTCGTATTTGAAAAATAAATAATTTCATAAGACATAAATGATAATGGCATAATATAAGAATTCGAACGTTTTCTCATACCTTTTTCAATTATTATTTTTTTATTTCAGAAAAACAAAATGCAAATTGAATATAAGAAAGGCATAAAATGAACATCATAAAACTTCTTGAATCATTTGGAGCTTTTATGATCCGTAACTGATAATACGTCTGCACCATTTCGAAAAATATACAATTATTTCAAACATTAAACAGTTAATCTCGCGAAACATATGGAAAATCATAGAAACGAATATAAATTTCAAGAATCATTGTTTTTATAATCGTCAACATAGACACAACGGCAAATGAACTCGAACCGTCTCTTGAATAATCCTGGTAAATTTTTTTTATAAATATTTTCGACATACAACGAAACTCCGCCGAATATATTATTCCGGCGCAATATATCATTTCAAAAATTATTTCCGAACATGATTCTCAATAATAATATTCGGCGAACTTTACGTACGAAGTTATTCGCCTATAACGCAACCGCGAGTCAGAACGTCATGACCGTTTGGCAACATGATGAATTGGCGCTCTTTTGAACAGTTTGAAAACCGCTCTCATGACACGTATTTAATATTTGATATTATGTGAGCGATTTCGCTATCGAATTGTCGACGATTGTAAATTGTGCCAAATACGTTGTGAAAAAATAACGGACAATTTTGCGCGATTGCGTTCAGTGCGAAAGGCGAGTATGTTGATCAACATCGATTACAAAAAATGTACACTTCACATATAATAAATATACAAATGGTTCGGAAACGTGTTCGTCGTTTTTTAAACGGTTCACTCTTGTCCTAGTTTATTTCCAATTATTTGAAAAAAATGTGCAATGATTGTTGAATTTACATTGACACGTTCAAGAATTTTAATCGTATTATTACGAAATTCAGTTAAAAAAATAAAATCACAAATATGCATTGATGCATATTGAAGTCTTGTATTGCAGTAAATGTTAATTAACCCTTCATTGTATGGATTTTTATTTTTCGACAATACAATTTTTATTTTTGCGAAGCGCGGTATAATACTTTAATCGATCATATTTTAATTTTTCAATACAGACTGAACGTAGGGAATTAAAAAAAAAATTAAAGCTACTTGAGAAAAAAATCACATTTTAGGAATCGTAGCAAATTTGTTACAAAATGCAAAGAAGGTTTAAATAATCTGTTTAAAATTTAATGATTACACTCCCATGATCACACACGTCGGCGACCACGTTTCCGAAAACCACACAAACACATCAACAATATAATCATTTCAATACATACAATATAAGAAACAGTTCGCACCCAAAGTCCATCATCGACAACAAAGACTTAAACGCACGGACGTGCGTTAAAAAAAAAACCCAAAACCGATAAGAGTTCAATCACCCTCGCCTATCGAACCTTGCGGAAAGGATCCACGAGCGCAACCAGAGCAGCCGGAATCGTTGTCGACGCCAGCTGCTGTCCCTGGCTGAGCTGCTGATGTTGCTGCTGTTGTTGCGAGGGCAGTTGCTGCCGCGGGCGGCATCACTCGGCGCAGTCCCGCGGCTCGGCCTTTAGCTACCACACCAGCCCTTCGCTGTGCAGACCTGGCGAGCCGTCGTTGAAGGGCTGCTGGGGCAGGAAGTCCGGCGAGCCCCTCGGCAGGCCTGCCAACAGGTGCTCCGGAGGGGGGCCCCCCTGCGCGAGGAATCCGCCCTCGAGGGGGCCGCCGCCCTCGAAGCCCATCGGCATCGGTCCCCCGTGCTCCATGGGTCCTCCTGGAACAAACAGCACTGTCGAGCAAGAGCGGCGACACGGTGCCACAACACAACATGTAGCCATATCGCCTTTTATCATGTATGGGTGATGGTGATGATGGTGGGTTTCGGTTTTTGCCCTTTCAACGCCGGTCGGTCGAAAGACGATTTTCGGTGTGTCGCGTTTGATTGATAGAACCGTTACTTTTGAGTGTCTAATTAAAATGTATTGTTTTATCTTTGCAATTTATCGGGCCACTGATGTTTTCTTTATAGTAGCTACATTGAATACAGGCTATCGACATGCAACTTGTGTAATTTAACGATGTAAGTAATTTTACGATAATGTAAATAAAATGTGAATTATTGCACTGCCGTTGCGTTTAAGTGGCGTTCAAATTAATTCTTGTGTGGTATAATATCGAAATTATTTATGACAATGGATACCGTGTCTAAAGTTTAGTTGTCATTGAATTACGTTGGCGTAGAAAGGGCATAGAACTTCATCTGTGTTGGCATCGCATTCATTAATAATTTACACATACATTAATTGACTAAATATATTTTTATATTTGCTAAAATTTACGAGTATTCAATAGAAGAGAAATTTCATTTTAATAATCAATTCGTTCCCCTATAAATAATGATGAAAAAATCAGTTATCCTAATTCTTTTATGATAAAATCATACAGTACTCATTGTCAGTGGTGTAGCGGGGCAGGAGCGCATTGGAGCGCCGCTCTACTATAAATATTTCACATTTCAAAAAACTGTTCGGAATTTAGTAATAGAAGTGTAAATCGAAACACGTTGAAGCTGAATCTATGCTTCGAAATCAAATATTTTAAGACATCTGGATGTAATAGGGAAGATTGAAAAATAGGACTACACGAATTGACCAAGCAGGAAAGAGAGCGGTCATGTGTAGAACACATGCCCCTCGTTCATCGTTACGCTAAAAATTGGCACTTATTTTCACAAAATAAGTCATCCGACTTTCTGATCCATTGAAACAAAAATCGATTTCGAAAATTAAAAAAAAAAACTTTGGCCACGCAAGCGTATATGACAACCGGAAGAAATCTGGTCAAAGTTAGAAATTCTCAGAATCTACTAATTGCTTTAGCCCAGGAGTCGCGAAAAGATGAAAGGGTCAAGTTAAAAAGAGTATTAACTATCGGTTTTTGCGTTTTCTGTACATATTTTTTCTTTTATTTTAGAGATATAATATATAGTACTCCACCACTTTTTTTAGCACTACACTACTTGAGTACATACTTAACATGAAACGATATTTAAATTTAAACAAATAATTTATAGATAATAAACAAACCAAATTTTCACGAGTATTCCAATTATTTCCGAAAAAAACAAACCATCTCGCGAAACATCGAACGTCAACGAACGCCGACAGTAAAATATCGAAAACCCATCAGCATTTCCCATTCGTGCATCGATCGATCAATCGCAAAAGTAAACTCTCACGGCTTCGGGGGTGAGAGATGCAAATTTTATCGGCCAATAAATGCAAATTAATTACGCGGCCCTCGGTTGCGATGCGGCCGTCAGCAACAATAACAACGGCAACAACACTAAAAATCCTCCAGACGTTCGCCTTTTACGGCGGTAAAACACGGTAATGGCCGAACATTATACAGTCGTAAGGATTGAGCGGCTGTCGTACGTTCGGCAAAGGGAAAAAGCGAAAAATAAAACGTTCAAATCGCGAAAGAGAACGACGTCTCGTCGTAAAACGGCACGAGTTCGAATCTATCGAACAATGCAGCCGTAAATTCCGATGGAATTCTAGAAGCTGTGATTTTTCACGTTCTATCATCGATTGGAGTTGAAAATGTTTGAATCAATGATTTTTTTTCATAGAAAGTTTTTTTTAAATAAAAAAATTTAGGTTTTAAACTTCTGTGATTTTGTATGACTTATATTATATTTAACAATAAACAATAAACAATAAAACAATAAACAATTAAACAATAAATAATTGAACATTTTTTCATCTAACGAACGCACACAGGTGAATTCAGAACAGTGTATTTCTACCACGAAGACGCGACCGAAACAAAACGACCGTATACTAAACAAATGCAAAATTTATGCAAATCGACATATAAATAAACCTCTCAAAAGGTGTCCGAAAACGAAAAACGCCGAAAATACCCCATACATCAAATCGGATATAACAAATACGTTTCCATACACATTACAACATCGACGACCATATTCCCAGTCCGCGCTTCGGTTTCAGGGCTCGGGCCATGCGCGTCGTTTTTTCGCACGCGATAATTAAAACCCGACCCGATTGGGTCGAATAAATCATGATTACGACCCACAAAGTCACGATCGCATCCCTCAAAAGCGCAGATTAAGAACAGGGCAGACGAAAGGCCGTCGCGGCGTCGTTACCTTGTTGCGCGAAGGACATCGGTCCCGGCGGATGGTGGGCCGGGAAGAAGGGCCCTTCGTGTCCATGGAACGGGGGCCCTCCGTAGCCGAACTCGAACTTGACGTCGGCCGTGGCGAAGTACGGGAACCCCGGGGGGCCCTCGTCGAGGCCCCCCGGAGACAGGTTCATGGGGAAGCCGCGCATCTTGCGCGAGGACCCGAAGAAGGGGCCGCGGCCCATCGAAGTCAGCTGCTTCAGACGGCGCTCTTTGGAACGCTTGTTCTGGAACCACACCTGGGGAAATGGCAAATTTTTAGTTGAGGTTTGATTTATTTGGCTGTTTTAATGGTTAGTCGTTTGTGAAATGAAATTCGGTTGGGTTTTCGTTGAGTTTTCGTGTGGTTTGAATTGCTTGTTGGGTAGTTTTGCTTATGATAGTTTTTTTTTTTCAATGTATTGATTGGAGTTGTTCTTTTTACTATAGTGATTGTTCGTGGCTTTTCTAAGAAGGATTTAAGATCATATGAAACCCTCGCCCAAAATGAAACAAATAAAAGTAATTTTACTTTGTTCAGATCGAACTAACGAACTTAAATGTTGTATTGATTTATTATTTTTTCTCTTCTATGAAATGAAATTATTTTATTTCATATAAGTTTTAAATTAAACATATTTGTGTTTCATTTAAACCATATCGCCAGTGTCAGTGTCCAGTGTCATTTTTGAAAATACAAAAGGTTGATTTCAACAACCTTTTGTATATTCAAAAATGATCTAATTACTTAAAAAATTGCACTTTTTATGTTACTGTTTATGTTTTGCACTTTTACAGTTCATAAAAATAAATCTTACAAATACAAACATATTTTCACACATAATATGAGATAACATAAAAAAAAAAC
>JAOXNN020000067.1:2072073-2095982 GCA_028571205.2 Hydropsyche betteni | reverse complement strand
TAGTAGGTAATAAGCATCATATTATAGACGTTAACTGTATACGCATATAAAGACCATATTCGCGAAAAAGTCGCGAGGGTCATCGCAGACGAACACACAAACACACACAGAAATCCGCTATTATATATAGGGGATTGGAATTAATTTAAGAGATCATTTGTTATTGATGATTTGTGTTATCAGTTCTTAGAGAGTCACCGTTTTAACATTGCATGGTAGGAATATGTTGTAAAAAATCTCAAACTTGTGATGGTATCAAAGACTTGTTCTGCAATAGACGCCATTTACATACAACATTGCATGATTCAAAGTCGTCGCAACTAAATTCTTTTAAAAAATTGTACACAATAAAATAAAATAAAGGTAAAATTCGAAAACCTCAAATTTCGAAACTTTTTCCATTATTGAGGAAACTGAAACAAATAAAAAGCTCGCAGAGCTCATAAGTAGATTTCGACATGCGAAACTTTTCGCAGTCTAGCATCGAAACGAATTTTCATATCGACACATCGAATCTGAGTATAAAAACCCGACAAATCCCATTTTCGCATAGATTTTTATCATTTTACACGGCGATAAATAAATACGAGAAATGTTCCGGTGTCCACCGCGCGCCGTTAAAATAACGAACAATTTATGTCCCACGCTGAAACGGCCCGCGTACATACCAGGATTGTTAAATTAAAATTATATCACCTCATTTATTTATATTGCCAGTGTAAAACGGTCGTTGCGGTGTAAACATAAAAATTACAACGGCGGTAGCCTATCCTCGTCATAGTTGACCACACTTTTATACGAGCGATTACGCTAATGTGCGAGAAACCAGTGGATTCACACGATCGTTATACCCTTGTTCGATTCGAAAATAAAAATACATAAATAGACGGTTTCAAAGAAAAGTCGAAAAATTTATAAAATTTCGGTCGTGTTGTGGAGTTGTGTTTACATGGACTTAACAATAATTAGGCGTCGTTATGCGGGTATCAATATTTTTATTCAGATATAAAGACGTCGGTAGGTCTCTTTTGAAAAAGTTGTAAAACAACACTTATAAAAACCTCGATACTACCACCATTGAGGCAAGCCCGATCAACACGAGCTCTCTGTGGGATGTCGGGTTTCAAAGTGTGGCTCGCGTGCTGTAATATTCTCTAGTAAATCTAGTGTATAATGTGGTCGTAAAATCTATATTTATATTTCATATTTCAGTAAGAGCGCATTGAACGTCGATAATTTGTATTTAATCTTAACATTATCATCAGCGGAAGATATTTTTCTTCATGAGTTAATAAGTTTTCAGCTACTGTATAGTCTACTGTGAATCGATAAATTACGTATCATAAGAGAAATTTATTTTTTATTTTTAATAGAAGAATGACTATGTACTATTACAATTGAACACTATTTATTTATAGAACAGAGTCCTGTTACTTCGCTATCTCTATTTGAGTCTTTAAGCGTTTCTTCTAATTTACGTATCAATAAAATCGAAGACGTTAATGAACGAAATAAAAATCAATCGACGGACAAAACGAGGAATCGACAGTTATTTACAATGTAAGAACTTCAATTTATGTATTTTATCGAAATTTTGAGAATCAGAGGCGTATCACATATAAATCGTACTCGAACAAAATAAAGTTGAAATAAAAAAAATTATGAAAACGTACATTAGCTGAGCGGTCCCGGTTCGCCCTAAAAACATTGATAGATGCTTTGGGGCTCAGCGGGACGTCCTCGCTTGCCCTGAAAAAATGCTAATGACACGAAATTAATAAATCCACCGAGAAAGGTACCACATTTATGATAATTAACGCCCTTTGTCGGACACAAAGGGAGAGCGATTTGCACGGTGACCACCGTCTCCATACAAACTCCACTACACGGTACTTACAGTGGGACACACGCGACGAAAAGATTCCGAATTACGCACATAAATAATATATATAAATACATAATGCATTCATTCAATGGCCTAACTGTGACAAATGCACCGGTTCCACTGATCATAGAAGTTAAACTGTATGTAGTGCAGTCGATACATAAATGAATAACTAGACTTCGAATAGATGATTTAAGGAATTTTGCAATATCTTCTAATGAATTATAATTTGAGGTTAGATTATATATGATACTTGTTCTACTGCAGAAATAATAGTAAAAACGATTTTCTTAATTCTCGTTAAAAGATGTATCACCCTTCGTATGTTCACAATTTTTTTTTAACGTGTACGAAATTTGATTTGTGATCATGTTTATATAGCTGTATACATTTTTGTAACATTTGACACGTCCGAATGTGCATTGTGCGCGAATAAAGGGACGCGAGTAAAAAAACGGACAGCATCAGCACAAAAAGAAACCGTATGAAATACGAACGGTGGAAAAGACAGGATATTATTTATTGTCGATACTCGTACGGGTATCGCGGTACAAACACACAAGACTAGACAGATAGAAGGACGAAATAGAACAGGGCGGCCCTTTGTTCTCGCGGAAATATCGGACGGACCTCTGCTGTTTTATGGGATAATAATTGCTGGATTTTACACGGGACCGGCCCAGCGGGGGGCATCACCCCCTCTCGTAGACTTTTATTTATTTATATTTATTATTATAATATCGAACAATTGATTTATAGATCGTCGGTGAGCCGCACGAGAACAATGCACCGGGAAAAATTCCCGTTCGGCGATAAAAGCGCGTTCGTTCATATGTACGAAACCCGCAAACGTTTTGAGTTCTGCGGCTGTACTTGTCCGAGATTGAATTGCGGTAATGAATCTAAGAAGTTCATATTCTACGTATTCGTTAAAATTTTATAATTTATTTAAATTTTTTGATTATAACATAGAATTTAACATAGATTGGAATCAGTACAACCAGATTAATGCCGATTGTATACTCTGCTCATAAAGATAATGAAAAAACTAACAAATTATTAGTGTATTTTCAAAAGTTATCGTCCGAAATGAATTATATAATCAAATAAAAGGTGAATATGTACTACAAACTCGTTTTTATTTTTCCATATAAAAAGTTTCATAGAAACATTCGAGTATCGAAAGTCATCAAAGTAGAGCCGCTCTTGCATAAGAATATGAATATTACGGTTGTCGTCGGGTCGAGGCTCTTGCGGTGAATCAACACTAAAATACTACTGAATGGGCGCAATAAAAAGGGACCCCGGAATGGTATAATTAAAGGGACATGTCCCTTGTAACGCACAGCGTTTATTATCACATCATTTTGTGTTACAAACATTATCATTTTATGGACGAGACTCTTCGGAACCGAAGAAAGTTTTTTTTTTTACTTTTACATTTACGCGCGAGAAAGATGTAATATTTCGTTCAACTGAGGGCCGAATTTGTTTTGTTTGAAATCGTTACGAAAAAAAATTGATTGAATTTCAAAATGTTATATTTACATTGCGGTCTCGCGTTTGACATATTGCAAGTGTGCGCTGATTGAGACGTTGTATAATAATAATGTTTTATTTGCACTTAGCAATTTAAAAGCCATTCGTATGATTGATGATAGACTTTCTAATTCGTAATACGTAGTTCTCTACAGAATTTTATAAAAATCTAATTAAAATATGATAATTAGTATCAAAATTATTATCTGGAATCAGTTATTACGAACACGTATTGTATTACACATCTGAATTAATAAAGATACTTAGAGATTCAAGAAATTTGTACAAGAAAATTAGAATTTAGTAGAAGTATGAAATAAATGCATAATTAAACATAATTATAAATATTTTTTCAACGAAAACCACAATTAAAATTCATATTGATAAACGAGTTACTTAATATTACTGTTTTTTTTGGAAATAATTTTATTTCACACAAAATAGTTTGCTCTAAAAAAAATCGAAATAGACTACGAATTTATTATAAAGATTTAAATATTCTTTGTATTCGCTCAGATTTCCCGATCCCATAATAAAACCATCACGAAAACCCAAACTGGGAAACTTTCAAACTATTTTATAGTTATCTTTTTGATACAGCACACACACATAAACTTCATTTTACTTTTATTATCATACGAATAAACTATACTCATACGGTACAAAATAAACTGTGAGAAATATAATAATTGTTTTCGAAGCCACATAGCGGCGAGATTGACAAAGCGAACCGAACAACCTTTCGTAGGGAAAACTCCGACGTATATTATTATTTACAAGCACTAAAAACCCATGTCCTCGGGAGGACGACCGAGAAGGACTTCATAATATTGTCATTAATAAAAGATTTTGTCACTTTTTTATACGTCCTGGTCCTGGGGAGCGGGAATGCCGCGAGGCGCCTGTACTACAAGGCCTCCAGCAGGGTTTTATTATTGTCCTATGTGAAAAATCATCGTGAAGACGACTTGAATAGTATTTATATATGGAAAAAAATCTTTATTATTGCAGGACGATAAAGGGACGAATGCGGATGGTTGTGAATTGAAGATTGAGACGTTGTCGAGGTTCGCATCGATGCGAAACTGTCTCGTGAACTGTATTTTGTTGATTTTATGTAAGTCTTCATTTTTGTGTCTGTATTAAATAAAATTTGAATTCTATAAGGCTTCAGATCGTATTTAAATTCGTCTTTTTTTATAAAAGAAAATCGTTTAATTTTGAGATTCGAACATTGTGTCGAAAATACTTTCGTAAAGTCGATTATTAATATAACTCGGAATTAATCTACAATATTTATTTTGCGAATCAAAATAAAATATTTAAAGCGATAAAATTATTTTTTTACAACTAATGAAACGTTCCGACACAAGTTTATTCAATAGCAATAAAACTATTCAGAGCAGCATAAAAAAATCGTTTGAAACGCAATCAAAAAAATATTTGCATATTTTTTAAGCACTCTTGGCGCTTTTTGATAGTCTCGGTCCAGTAAAAACCTCAGAACTCGTAAAAACGTCACTCTTTCGGTGGTCACATTTCGAAAAGTTTACGTCGGACTCGTCCGTGATATACCGTCGCCTTTGCGGTTTCGCCGTTCCTTTTTTCCTTTGATCATTTTTTTGACCGATTCGCTTATTTGTTTGCCCTTTTCTGTGCATTTTTTGCGATGTCATATTTCGATATTTTCGCAGACGTTAATAAATTATGCATTTCGAGAGTGAGAGCGAACTGGGGCCGAAAGAAGATATCCGACGTTTTAACGACGGTGAGGATTATATCAATGGACGAGTTGAAGATCAGACGGTAAAAAAACGCGTTGCAAATATTGCAACTATTTTACAATGTAAATGTGCCGTAAAAATTAAAATGTATCATCCGTTTCGCAAACTAGACGATTTTTTCCCATCGGAATCTGATTTTATTATACGGCGGTGTGAATCATGTGTGAAAGATACTTAAATTTTTTAACAGGTATTAATTTTGTAATTATGTGTTTTATTTCTATGTCTCGTCTTCCGGTTTAAACGATCCGAAACAGGAACATTAAACGCTCCTATAAATGTCTCCTCATATTTTCTTTCACATTTTAAGAAAAATTCGTTAAATGAATGCTAATTTTTTTTTTTATCAAACTAAGTATTTATTTTTCAATAAAGCACACAAAGAAAATAAAATTTACGAGTTTCATAACTGCCATTAAAATAATATAAAATTCATCATTCAAATTTTCAGTAAAGCTTACCAGAATCAAGCCCTTTCACACTTATTTGTTAAATCACACATTATATAAATTTAGTGGCATATTTGACGAAGCAACAGCTATTGTTTGAGAATTTTACGGAAAAGCTTCAACAATGGGTAATTGTTCTAACAATGACCATCAATTACAGTATAGACATGAGTGTATGTCCATAAAATATTAACACAGCTAATATTTCGAATCGAAACTAGAGATCCCAAATATTCAGATATCGTCGGTGAAAAAACATAAACAAAAAATAACTAAATGGAAAAATGAGCGTATTAATAAAAGCAATATTTAATTATAATTCAAAAATAAGAAAACATTAAGTGTTTCGATTTTTGATTTTATCCGTAATGTAATAAATAGTTTCAATTGATTCCGCTATGGAAAATTTTCTTTCAGTTTCAGTTGACTTAAATAAAAACTAATAAGATATTCTGATAATAACTAATAACTGACAATACGTATTTAAATTTTATGTTTAAATAGAACTCACGCTGATTAATTCGATTCGATAATATTGTTGATCAATTTATAAATCAACATCGAACACTAAACTAACGTAACTTCTTAAATGCTTAGAATTTTAAAAGAAACCTATTAGATACGACGAGTAGGTATTCCCAATATTAAAGAATCATCTTTAACACCTTTTTTCAATTACCAAATATAATTTTTCTCAAAAATGTATTGAGACGGAATGTCACAAATTATGTAGGTACATATCTAATTTTATAGAACGATGTAATAAATCATTGGTTCGGAAGACCTTTATTTTTTATCTTTCAAAAATGCGATTGTTAATAGTTAAAAACGTATAAATCCGCTATGAAATGTGCGCGTGTTACGGTTTATTTTTCTCTCGTTCGAAATTCTCATTATTTCTTTTTTCTATTTGCCATCACACGTAGTTGGGAATCCAATCCGTAATTTACCGGTAAATTCCGATTTCGTCAACAAACTGCAACGTAACAATCTCGTTGTTGTGATGTTTGTATTCACGCGAATTATAAAAACTTCAATGTTGCGGGAAAAAATAACCTCGGATATCTTGACACTGGAAAGGTTTTGAAATTCGGAACGATTAGCAACTTTTTGTTACGGGAGCGTTTCCGCGAACACCAAGCATCTCGTTTTCGAAAATAATAGCCCGGCTTAAATTTTAAACGAAAAAAATAGAAGAAAGATGCCGCAAATAAAACAAAGCATACCGCGACAGAGATTAAACTTTTTCAACCGAGGAAAAGTAAAAATAAAGACTCTCGAGAAAAAAATACATCAGACAAATGGTGGCCACCGAGACAGCAATTTAATTGTTAAATGTTGCATGTCTGACGGATCGACGTCACAGCAGTTCTCTTACAATTTCATAGATTAATTTACTTATTTCATATCTGTCTTCTTAGCCGATAAATTTCATCGAAAATATCTTTAGCGTAAAAAAAACATTCTATACTAATATTTGATTCGTTGTAAATATATTTTTTCTACAAACGATAAAATCTGTTCTCGTTTCAGTTGGCTATTTCGGCGATTCAATTTCAGATTTGATAAATAGTATTTTAGTTATTTGTGTTTCATTTTCTCGACAATCTTTTCGAAAAATCAAATTAATACAATCACAAAAATGCGAAGATTTTAAAATAACCAAACGACAGCTAGATCTGCACAACATTTTCAGTCAATTCTCATCTAACTGTACGTGAACACCATCAAATCTCCAAATAACGGATACAAAGTGACACAAGCATATTACATATGAAAATAGACCCTCATTTACAAATGATGGCCACCACTGCGTCGCACTATTAATGCTGTTAAATGTTCCACGGTCGCGTTGACGCCAATTGCCATCACCCGATGACTACGAAGATGACGATGGTCTGCCGCTACGAAGGCGTTGGAGACGAGCTGAAGATAAAGATGGAGACGACGAGGAATCTGAGTAATGTAGGACTCAATTATTGTGAGCAATCTTGCGGTACGGATTGCGACCACCGCTGGGTTAAAGGGAAAACAGTTGCGCAAGTACCAACGGTTCTGCGTGTGAATCAATTCGTTTTTTATTATAATATAGAAATTAAATAGAATTTTTAATACCTATGTGAAGATCGAATGAAGTGTTTTGGATTATTTTCTCGAATAAATCTTCGGAATGAATATATCATTCGAAATATATGAAGCGTTTTCCACATGTGTCCCTCGTTGCATTCTGAGCGCATTCCGCGAACACTTCGCACCTAATTGAACGAATTCCTCGACGGAAAAATTTCAACCACAACAAATTGGATGCGAGATTGTGCACATTGCCTTGTCGACGCGCGAGAAATTGATAGCTTCACGAAATCCAAGGGTGCCGGCTCTCGGAGAATGTTTCCCATTGGCGAGTGTCGAAAATTTCAATTTTCAAAAGAGTGCCGACCACGAAAATATTCCGCTTCCCCGTCCGAAACTGTGAAACATGTGAACGCCATTTGTCAAACGTCGCGGCCGCATGATTTAGTCGAATTTTTTTCAGGACGTCAATTTTCAGGAGTCAAAACCCATGCGCGCACGTAAAGCACAAATGCGGCGTGTCGCTTTAATGCGTTTTTAACGCAAACAAGAAGCGAACACTTCCACTTCACTAATTATGATTATATTATGTGATAAATGCGAAATGTGCGTTTCCTCTTGGCTTTGAATTTTTTTATTTCATTTTTAAACACGTGTAGCGGAAGGAAAATACGAAAATTGCCGTTTTTAATTAAAAACTATTTTCACAATCAGTTGGCTTTTTTCGATGCATTTCTAAATTTTTACCATAAAACACTTGTGTATTATATACATGTTGATATACCTTTCACAAGTACGAAGCTATTTAACTATAAATTTAATCCGACCGGTAAGCGACACAAAACGAACATATATCAAATTTACGACTCATTTCAAGGATGTGCACTTTTACGATGGTGAACGACGACTTTGCTCGCCCGCTGCAGTTTACAATAAATTACGTCGAAAACGCTTCATGCGAAACAATGCGTTTTCAGTTGTAAATAATGTGAGATTTCGAGCCGTAAAAACTGCATATAAATAAACGTGTGCATCGAATAAGAAAATTCAAAGGATAGAGCTACGATTTTATCTTGTAAAACGAGCTTGTGTGTCTATTATTAAGGAAAAAAGCGTGTTGGTTCGTAAACATGTTGAAATATTTGTCAACATAGATGACTAGGATGATGATTAATTAGTCGGGGAACTTGAGGACGCCCTGTATGATTGATGGTTCAATTTCCTATGTACAACGGAAGGCATCCTACATAAAAGGAATTCCAGATTGCATTCTTCGTTCTTACTAAGTTTCGTGTTACACGTGCTATTTATAAACATGTGATAAAATTACGCTTACGTCCATCTATTGTTTGATAATCTTACGAAATGCAATTGATAAATATTTAGTAACGGTATATTATGTTTCAAAGTGACGCAACGACATGAATATGAAAAATAATCAATACAATGCTTGTTGTATTCGCCAAAAACGATTTATTCACGGTTGCGAAAAAATGTATTCAATAATGCATTTTGTATCCTATCAAACACACTATTTCACGTAATTTTCCATAATAATACATCATAGACGCGTTGTACGCTTGATTTTATGACACGTCCATGCCATTGCACAAGACAACGAGCGTTGCAGTTGCAACAGCAATTCGCGCTGCGAATTCAACATCGCCGCGAACACAGGACCTTTTATTTTCAGCTTTTTTCTTTTTTCAGATCGCCAATTAACACGCCTCTCTCTCTATGTCCCCGTCACGGGCAATCTGCCGCAAAACCCATAAATACGAGTCGGTCGCCCCACAAACGAGCCGACCGATCCGCAATACGTAATAAGCCGAGACCCGACGCAAATGTATGCAAACGAGACCGATACAAACCGGACAACATAAGAAGTCGACAACATTTTGTACGGACGACTGATACGATACGTTTCTTTCATGTTTTATCGATTTCGATCTCGGGATTCGCACGATAAATTAAATACGGGGTGTCGCTTTTGAATGATCCGTTTCGTGCAGTCGGTGTGTTGAATGGTGTTGGTTTGTATTGAGTGGATTCAGTTGGCGATTTCTGGTTATGAGAGCATCGCATCTCGGCCATAATCCGGAACGAATACCGTATTCATTTCGCCGACAAATATTTGGTCGAGTAGAAAATTATTTAATAAGCTGCAAAGTGACTCAATCGCGGACGAACGCTGAAAAGGCGCGTCGTTTGATGGCTGCTTTCAAGCCTCTCGTAAAATTCCCGATATAAATATGTATTTAAATTTTTATATGTCAACGATAAAAACGAGCGATACGACGATAAAAAAGCGAAACGATTTAATGACATGGACACATAAAAATAATTGAATTACAATGCGCCGATACGGGATTAAGGTACATCACATATCTCACGTTGATGATTATCGATATGGTTGTAAATGCGAATCATTAGAAAAAATCACCGACGCCGACTGCCTCGAAATAAAATGGCAAAGAAGGTGACACGCATAAAATTAGCAATTGAGATTTTTTTAATATACGAAATTTATGAATATTCGAATTTAATTCTAGTGATTTTTTTTAAAGATTTAAGTAAAAAATAGCTTGTAAAAAAGTTTTTAAAACAAATCCCCTACATATCCCCTGCATATAATAGCGGATTTCTGTGTGTCTGTCTGTCTGTGTATCTGTGTTGATGACGCTCGCGACTTTAAAACGGCGCGTCGATACGATTATTTTTTTGCTTCTATAAAATTATTCTTCATGCGTATATGGTCTTTATGCGCATAGACTTAACTTTTATAATATCATTCGAATAAAAATGTCTCTATTGACTTATGCAATACGTCGATTATTACGCAGTGGAAAAATATTTGAATCCCCTATCCCCTACATATAATAGCGGATTTGTGTGTCTGTCTGTCTGTGTATCTGTGTCGATGATGCTCGCGACTTTAAAACGACGCGTCGATACGATTATTTTTTTGCTTCTATAAAATTATTCTTCGTGCGTAAATGGTCTTTATGCACATATACTTAACGTTTATAATATCATGCGAATGAAAATGTCTCTATTGACTCATGCAATACGTCGATTATTACGCAGTGGAAAAAATATTTGAATCCCCTATACATGTATATATTCACCGATGACAGATGTCTGTGTAAATAACAAATGAACTGGTTTTATTTATTAAATATTAAATATATTCAAATCGAGTACGGACATCGGGTAGCTTATTTGTCAAAAACAAATAACAATTGAACTATTTTGATTTTATTAATTACATATTAAATATTCAAATCAGGTACATATTTCGGGTTCACACAATCGGGTTTTCACATTTTATCGTTTCCCGTTTCTTAACAAATCCACATCCGATGCTACTAACATATACTACTTATTCAATAAACGCTCACACTTTTAAAGTGAACAATTACACGATCGCTCAAAATAACGCCAACAATAAAAATTTTTTTTACAAAAATTCTGACAAAACATACCTGTATGACCCTCATGGGAAGTCCAGTCTCCTTGGCGAGTTGCTCACGGATGTGCCTGGTCGGTTTGGGCGTCTGCGAGAAGGCTGTCTTCAGGATCTCCAACTGCTTCGCCTTGATGGTGGTCCTGGGGCCGCGCCTCTTCGAGCCACCGTTTCCGTCGTCCGGAGACCTGTTCTCCGCCTGCGAATCACGCGTCTCAGGATTACCGTCCACCGAACCCTGATGATCACAATCGAAAGTCGCACTCATGTCGTGGTGATGCAAGTCCAACGCTCTGTATGTCGGTGCCTTCGATTCGACCTTGCCTAAGTGCGGCTGTGCGGTGGTACGAAAACGAAATCAATCAGGCGAGACGATGGTTTGTTTGTAAACGAAATTCGAAAGCTGACTCTTTCACAGCGAGATTAGGCACCATCGTCTCGCCTCGACACACTCGAGCTCGAATGAACCCTGAATGATAAAAATCGACAATCGTTACCTGATCTTCGGAATCGTCCTGGCCGGTTTTCGAATCGCTGTTCAAAGCCAGATCTGTCGCATGTGGAAGTTCGCCCGGACTCAAAGACGTGTGTCCTTTCGGACCGGCTTCTTCGTCGTCTTCGTCTTCGGAACCGGATCCCAGCAAAGAATCGGCTGTGGAAGATAAAAATTCTGAATTTAGTCGGTTTATTTTTATATTTCTTTTCACGTTATTTGACTATTTTTCTGTGGGAACAATGGTCGACGAGACAGGTGAGTTCAAGTGCCACGGCGAGCGGAACGAGTTAGGCTCGTGCGTAGAAAGACGATCGGTCACGCCTCGGATGACCACCTTTTTCAGATCTTTTCAAAGACCCGCGGGTCGGCGGAAGTCGACCTCGTGGAACTGGCAGACACTGAAGACAATGCACCGCATGGTGTCGGTTTCCGCGAAGTTGTACAATGCGATTTTATGTGCGAAAAACGACCACGAAAAACTATCAGAATTAGAACGTAGGATTTCTTAGAAATGCTCTAGCACCCATGGATCGCTGACACGTACGAGTAACGAAACATGTTTATTTTTATATTCTATTTTATATTTAGATTCACGAATTAATGAACTGCATCGAGTACATCATTAATTGTCTCTATAACTAAATAAAATAATCAACAGTTTTATTAAATTCAATTGCGTATTTTTGCAAATCGTGTACTGAAAACAAGATATGTTTCAACATATAAACGTATATATGATAAATCTCAAGCGGATGTGAGAAGTAAATAGTAGGATTGTAGAACCGTTAAAAAAATTCGTATTGAAGGAAATGGCTGCTGCTTTTAATTTAATTTATCAATGAATACAAAAATTTGAAATGATGGATCCAAACAGTGAAAGATTTTCAAATGTTATTTATTTATTATTTTATTATTGTATGTATGTAAAACTACCGAAAAAAAAAATTATAAAGATTCGACTTACGACCGAGGTTCAGGAACGTATCTCCGTCGTAAGTCGAGGACTACCTGTACTTCATATGAATACTATGACTGAATAAAAAAGAAATTTCGAACATCCAATAATTTGATTCAACTTTGACTAAATCGAATCTTTTTCTTTCATCCTATCGCCTACTTTCGAAAATCAACATCAATACATTTTCTGAAGTACTTTCAATAAAATGTATCAAATTATAAAATCAAGCTGTATATATTGAAATGAGAAAATAACATTTTCTCAAAACAATCAAATTGCTATGAAAAATTCACTCTCTTTTTTATAGAAATGGCAATTACACGTGACATCGTGTTCGAAGGGCGGAGAAAGAGGGGGAATTTGCTGGTGTCTGTGGAGTTTTCGGAACCGTTCAGAACTCAAGAACACCATGGTTTCCAAGCCAGCGGCCTTGCTGGGGGTGCATTGTTAAAATAATAGTTTAATCTGGCCAACAAACACTCAACGGACGGCTGTGCGAGTGTATTTGACAAACACTCGAAGGGTAACGGAGGCAAAAGGAAAAGAGGGTAACTTATTATAGACGAGCGACTGCACAAACCCACCCTCAACTTGCATGCGAGGTACATTCAATCAAAATTCACTATTTCTGCGGCCGATATATTATGAAATATTCATGAATTATATTCAATTTTCATTTGAAAATTGAAATTTAATGTAGAGTTTCAGAAATTTAATATTTAAATTAATTTCACGTTTGATTTGTTATATCGAATCATTTTAAAATTTTAATTGTGAGTTTTGATTGTGTACTCCTAATGCATTGCATCCCTTTGCACAAAGTTCTTGCGATTGCAGCCCTCCCGGTTTATATTTACCCCTTATAATGAATATGTTTATCGTTGACAATGTTTTACATTTATGCGATTTCCTTTACATCGATTATGTTGTTTTAAAAAAGAAAATTAAAAACTGAATATTTTTCATTCTAAAATCACAAATTTATATATTTTTTCATTTCGAAAACACGAAACACATCAATCAGAAGCAAATGCATCTGTCAAAACTAGGAAGTACATATTCGTCGCGCGCTCAGCATCAAAGAGCGGAAGCATCGCGAGAGACGGCGACAAAAGCGAAAAACAAAAAGACAAAAATTAAAAAAAAAAAAACACCAAAAAATCACAGTTTACACGGTCCATTGTTGCACACCAGCGGCGAGTGCGGCCGAAAAATTTTCGCGAAAAAACCCGAAAGTTTTTCCGCGCGGTCATAATTGCGATTCTCGCCGGCCGATTTTGCGATCTTTTAATTTCGCGCAAAAACGCCGACACTTCGGTTACACAACATACACAACCGACACCGATTAACAATAACCATATACAGGAGAGGAGAGACCGACATCTTTCCACCGCGTCAGTTTCAAAAGTCGTCAGGGTGTCTCCGTTCTATCTCACGGAACGGTGCTCTTCGCAGTGTCAGCCGTAAAGCGTTTATGTTTATTGGGTTATAAAGTCGGTGTGCAGTATCACCTTTGGCATGTGCATTTTGCTTGCGTATTGTGCCGTACACGTGCACGTTTTATCGTATGTTTTATACGTTGGGTTGTGTCTGAGGAGTATCTCCGAGAGAGACACGCGGACATAAATCGCGATGGAAGTCCACGGGGGAGCTGAAGTTTTCAGGGTTTCGAATGCGAGTAAATTACTGAAAGTGGTTAAATTTTTGAATTATGCATTGTTCCCAAAGGAACAATGCATAATTCAAAATATATAACAAATTCATACGACGCAAACGTCGTATGAATTTGTTATATGTGCCACGCGACGTTTGTGTAATTGCATTTTCTATGAAAAACTCAAAAAATCGGGTTTTTGTGAAATTTAGTGTCGCCTGTTGATATTGTCTCAATTTGTTGGTGTTATTAAAAAAATTAAATGTTTAACGTTAACTGTTAAATATGATAGTTGACATGTTTTACGATATACCTCAAGAAGACTGAAATAGTTGCGTTACTGACATCAGAATATCACAATGTGGTTAATAAGAACGTTGAAGACCACAGACGCAAGGATCAACTTTGTAAATCATGTAAGAGTTCATTCTTGAAAATGAGAATTTTAAAAGAACGCAAGATGTTTTTGTTTTATATAGAAAATATAATTACACAAACATTATGAAACAAATATAATCAAAATTTTCTATTAGTTAAAAAAAATTGTTTCATCCAAATAAGTACATACAAATTTTCAATCCTTCAAAATATTTAAATCCAATTTATTATATTTGAATATTGTACAATACCGTAACGAGGCTTCAATTTAAAAAAAATACATTACAAATTTTCACGCTTACGACAAAAAAATTAACGAAAAACGTCAATTCCGCCAACACATACACGAAATAATATTTGTTTTTTCACGAGCGCACATACTCGAATTTTTTTCCTGTACAATTTTCGAAATACGCGCGTGCTTTGCATAAAGGTCGATAGGATGATGGAATACTTTGACAGCTATTGGATAGATGATTAAAAATAATATAGTTGGTCCGAGATGCGGACTCGAGAGTGCATAGAAATGACTTCATTACCTTTTCATGCGGCCCGCAATTAATCATCTCGGAATTATAAAGAGCGAAAAAAAGGAGACGCCGGTTCAGAGGTCATCAAGTCTCTGGTACGATTTCGCAACTCGGTGTGTTTGTACGAGATTAGATTTTTTAATTATTCCGAAATAAATCATTTCGGGCGTGTGCGTTTTTTTTTTCAATCATTGTTGCTTTCGGTTGATGTTTGTTTGTTTTATTTTTTTTTCAGCTTTCTTCTGTACGTGTGTGCGAAAATAATAATTGGCGATCTCTGGCGTGTCGGACCATTGATTCAATCTATATAGAAGAAGGTCGTATATCATTTTGACGGATCTACCATTCGTGCGCGTATAAATACGCGCATTGAACATCCGTCATAACGATATCTACCATTTTGAAATATGGCACACGCTTTTTATTTTCTATATATGCACACGTACTAGAATAGAATTATATAATTTCAAACATTTTTTTTACTTGCTGGCGCCATCGTATTTTAATTGCGGTTCTATTCTTCTGAATGGTAAGTTCATTCATTTTATATTGACACTGAACTGTATAATCAATATAAAATTATATTAATATTTGCAAACGAATAAATTTTTGATTGTTCGTAAAAAAACGAGCGGTTGAATTAGCAATATAAATCCATACAATTATACGACTGTATTGAGCACAGTTTGGCAATATCTCAAAGCAAGATTATTAATAACGCGTCAATAGATCGGATTAATCTTTA
Organism: Hydropsyche betteni; assembly: GCA_028571205.2. Classification (NCBI taxonomy): domain Eukaryota; kingdom Metazoa; phylum Arthropoda; class Insecta; order Trichoptera; family Hydropsychidae; genus Hydropsyche; species Hydropsyche betteni. The sequence goes on along the minus strand of JAOXNN020000067.1, from coordinate 2,080,028 downwards.
CTTATCAATTTGCCATACAAATGACGTGCACCTGTATTTCAAATCGAAATTTATGACCGCGAGAGAACCAAAAAAACCTACCTAAATCGAATACGAATAAACACGCATTATACGCGATATTTTCATAGAGATTCTATCGCGGCGTATTATGTACACACAATGAGAATTCGTCGCTTTAAAAAAATCGTAATAAAATAAATAAATAAGGCCGTGGACGAGAAAAAAGTCCATGTGTGAGCTAGTAGTAGGCAGCTGGTATGTCGGATAATCGATTCGTTACAGAAACCCGACGAGACCGGGTCCGAGTCCTGTGATGGGGCGCCGACGTCTCATCGTATATAGTGCCTGTAACTAATTCGATACGTGAACACGCACATAATCATAAATTATAAATTAAATAATAAAAAAATAACAATTTCGAAACAACTGGACCGTCGCGTTGTTCTACGCGGAGTGCGCCGCACGCGAACACAATGTTATCCGATTTTCCCTCGAGTGTTTTTCCATGCAAGAAATGCAGGTTGTGTATGCAAGATGGTCGGGAACGCTTTTCGTCGTCGTTTATGTTCTTTATCTAATTATCGTCGCAATAAAACCGAAATGATCCGTCGGGTGTGAAATTTTGATTTTGTTCCGCGATCGGTGCGGTGCTCGGATTCACTGGCGCCTTTTCGATCCGTCACACTTTGGCGCCTCGATCAGCCCTTTATTTTATTGGCGAATTTCGTATTTATTCATTTTTGAATATGTCCGAAATCGATTTTTTCGAATATGAAACGATTCGGATTAAACGGATAGACGATAAATTTTCTCGCGTTTTCCTCAAACCGGCGCCATTTTCGCGGTTCGAATTCGTTTATTTTTATATCCAAGACCTGTTTTACATATATAGATTCGACAATGAGATAAACCGTCACGAATATTCTCACGTGTCGGCGCCGAAATATATAGAAAAGTGGGCGACGACACAGGGCGTTCCGCGCTTCGATTGGTCAACGAAACGCGTCGCGTCATCGCACCAAAAACAAAACGCCGAAAACCCGACAAATAACAACGAATAATGACAAACGGAAAATAACAACGGCGGCGGCAAAAAACGGACACAACACACACACACACAAGAAGAAAAGAAAACTACACGTGTCATCAAGATGGCCACCGTCTTGAGGAGGTGGAGACGCTGACACATCACAAAACCCCTTTTTGGTGGCCGCTGGCGCACAAAGGCAACACAATCTCGTGTGCCGCGGGGTTACAGAGCCGGCTCATTGTGTTCGGAAAACGAAAATAATAACGAAAAAAAGAGGCGTACGAACGCGGTGAAAAAATGATACACGTGAAACTATTACCGGGGCTATCCGCGTGCTTTTTTTCATCTCGATTGTGTGCGCTATTTCCACGTACACCGCAACTCGCTTGTATAAAACACATATTTTTTTCGACATAGAATGCTCGGGTATTGTGCTATTCTCAATCTCGGATCGTGGTCGGGTTGTTTTTTTTTTTATTCGACGATGTGTTTTATATCAGATTGAACGAATTGTTATCAGTTTGTCAATATAACGAATGAAAGCCTATGTATTTTTTTGATTATTAATCTTCGACTATAATCGATCTTCTTTATTGGTTACTAAAGTTATGACATGAGTGAGATTGGGTTTCAAATGAAAAAATTACAGAATAAATTCAAAGTACATATGAAATAAGGAAAAATTTCCGAATTGTAGTTTTAATTATACAATATAAATTGTATACGGTAAAACTATAATCATATTTAGATTGATTTCTTGATTACCTCAATAGATTATGTTTTAAATACGTTTGCACCTTGCCACATTTACATTATTATTATCTTAAATATTAAATTTTTAACTCCTGTTTAGTTTTTCAGCCCTGTGGGCGTTACACGTAGACGCCGGCAACACCAACAATAACAAAGCATCATAGAGTGACCGGAAAAACAGCAAACTCACCGTCTGGCAGCCAGTCCGACCCTGTCTACCCGACATTACATGAACGGCTACTCAGTTTTATTTTATATAGAATTTTTTTTTTGTACACGTAAACATACACTAGGTACAGTGTATCGGCACGCCAAAAAACAAAACAGAAAAAAATAACGCGCGGTAGATATAAACTAGTCACATGTTTCTAAAGAACTGTTTCAGAACCGGCTCGTATATAGTTCATTACGGACGGCGGATGACTTTTCAATGTTACTTGTATGAAATAAGATAATTCAGATTTCTAATTTCCTTTTTGGAATATTTTCTTGACGCGTCCCCGTCACGTCCATCGAATCGGTGTCGAAACTGAAAGTCATTACTATTTATTTACATCGTATGAAATTGCGTTTTTTTCAAAACGAAATTGCGGCTCTCGGTTACAAAAGATTTTTTTCGCCGGCCCAATACATAATTTGAAAATATCGAGGACCACTAATTTTAAAAGAGACCACTTTCGACGCGTATCTCGCCGCCCGATTTTTTCCATGTCGGATTCGGTTCTTGTTGTTTTTTTGACGTCAAAGTTGACAACGTCTGATACGAAGTGTGGGAATGACGGCACTTCGCCGATTCGTCGATTCGACACGGCGAACGTTTACAACCGCGACTTTTACTATTAAACAATTTACGATGATGTTTCTTTATGTGTTGCCAATAATCCTGGAGTGGAATTGTTGATAACGCACTCACTCGCGCGACATAAAACTATACAGCTCTCTAAAATGCTGATTTTTACTGTCTAAATAAAAATACATCGAGAGTATTTCACTACAAACTCTAATCTTGGACATGTCAAATATTATATTATACGTAGATCGCTGAAGTTAAGCGACTTATGACATAATGCTTAAATATAAAAATTTCATTTTAGGGTCCCGATATTAATTTATGGGGACAATTTAAATGTCTATGCCTTAAAACGAATAAAATGTGCATCAGAATGAATATCTATATATAAAGTTCCGGCAATGCCGCAAACGCGAACAGGGTGAAATACTAACCACACGACCATTATTCACAACTTTCATAATAGAATCAAATTAGCCAAATTGTTAAAATATAATTTAAAGTTTTAACAAAAGAAAAGTATCGTCTATAAAGAAATAGCCTGGCAACGTTGCCACCTCTCGATCGTTTCAATGCACAAACTATTTTTTCTATTGTTCATTTTATATTTTTTAATGCTTAATAATGCACAAAAATTTCTTTAAATTGCACACTTCAAATAAAATGATGCTCAATACGAATTTCTTTAATGCACGCTGTATATTATTTTAATGCAAAAATAATTCGTTTTAGGGCAATTTTCAATGCTCATTTAAATCGCACCCTAAATGTGTTATATAAAAAATTGAATACCACTGAATTGTCAGCAAGTTGCATACTTTGATAGACTTGACATGGTGTTGAAACATTGATAGAAAACCGTGCATGTGTGATCTCTTCGAGTCATGCCCGTGCGTCTTTTCATAATTTTTTCATCACCATTTTTTCGATTACACACACACACACACACCGTCGCTCTTTTTTCAATCCATCTGGCCGATTCCTCCGGAGTCGAAGCGTATTATACGATCTTGCGAGATTCGGCCAGTTGACGACTGACGGACAAAGGCCGAGTGCAGTTTCGGGCCGGCCGCCCCGCTGCGATCAGAATAAAAAGACCGCGAAGATAAGAGGAATACGAAGAAGAAGCACGAGAAGGAGAAGTCGAAGGAGACCCTCGCCAAGAAGAATTGGGAGCCGAGTCGCCCGAACGAGGCGTGAAGGTCGCGCGCGCCATGACGCCAACATGGCGACCCCATTGTGCGCCATGCGCTCACAAAAACACTATCAATCTTTAATCACCGACCGCCGAGAGAAGGGAACGAACGCTGGCAGGGGACCTCAACTCGGCGCTTATTATGTGCGAGGTGGTTAGTGCCTTTGATGACTGGTGGTTTTCAGGGTGGGTCGAGTTGCGGTTTCGATTTTTCATGTTCGGTTTTAATTGGTCCAATTCGGCGGTTTGCGTTCGGCGGTCTGTGTGTTTTGTTTTTGATCGATAGAAACGGAAAATGATTAGAAAATTGATTGATCGAATGATTCATTCAAAAAAATTGTATTATAAGTAGTGTTTTGTGTTGTCGACGTTACGAATTTTAGATATCGCAGTCAAATAATTGAAAGCATTCTTAGCAGAAAGCGTTTCTGAATCAAATGCGAGCGTAAAATGTAAACATTTTCGCCATCGACGGAAAGTCTTCGAAACGAATCAGATCGTTTTCAATTTTCGAGAACGAATCACCCAAGCCTATGCGTATAACAAAGATGTGCTCTAGCGATCGAGAAAAAGCTTTTCGTGTCGTCATAGCGCATTTTCCAATTCATTAATCCACCATTCTTATACAAGAACCGCGGAAAATAAAAGGAAAATTAGAAGCGTTTTGTTTGCAATGCTAACGTTTCTTGCATGCCATTTTTTCCGTGTCTTCGCTCGTTTTCTCTTAGCTTTTCGACTCGGGCTTACGTTTTATAAGTAATAGTACAGAAGGGGATCTAGAATTTTTTGTTAGATTTGTGCGCGCGCGGGATCCAAACCAGTGAGCGTAAAAACGCCAGGTCACCGCGTCGAACCGAAAACCGTGAAGGTTCCGGTGTTGCTGACACTACTTTGAGGGCCACCTGCGAATCTGCGACGATGGTGATAATGATGATGATTACGTGATCTAGCTGCCCATTTGCTGTACTGTCTCCGTTGCGGGTTTTCTCGGGAAATTCTAGTATTAAACGTGTACGGCTACTGTGCTAGATGATGGCGTATCGCCTACACGATGTCAGAATGTTTATTTATATTTTCTGCATAATTATCGAACATGATATGCTAATTGAATGTAAAACTGAGCAATGATACAAATAATTTTAATTACAAATCATTGAAAATTTCAAACGATTCAAAAAAATGCATTTATACAACGATCCATCACATCACATGTGAAATACGACGTCGACAAATTGCAACAAACGCTTCGCGACGTTATCAAAATAAATATAAAAAAAACTGCCGTATTACATTCGAGACGTCTGAATCGTTCGATGAAAAAAATAATAAATCTCCGACGATTATGAGTGTCAATTCAAATAATAAAAAAATGGTAATATAACGCTTCTGATTAGCGTAACAATGGCGATTTGTATACGGAATTGAATTCGAACGGTGTAGTTGGATCGCGTGCGTGTCGAGCGTGTAACACGGGACTGTTTCGAACGTCAATACGAATACTCGATTAATATTATTGTTACAAACATTTTTTGGTAGCAGCCTCGAGCGTGGCCATCTTTAACATGCGTACATAAAGGATATTGATTAATTGCGTGCATATATCAAATGCGCCGTGTAATCCAAGGCAACAGTAGTTCGATGCCTCCAACAAAGAATCGACGCACGCGAAAGGCGGGTCACACAGCCGCTGTTATGTTTTGAATTTTTCAATTTTTTTTCTCTTTATGTTTTAACTATTCATATTAATAATTTATTTATTGTTTTTCAATTCTATCGCTAACGGGTTTTCGTATACACAAAACGAGACGTCGTAAATCAGTGAATGTTGTGCAGCATACGCCACGAAAACTGCTCCAACGGCCGTACATCAATTTTATTCCGATCGATAGAATCCAGAAGCGATGCTGCAAAAATGCGTTTATAAACCATTCTATAATATGAAAATAAATAAAAAAGATTCGGTTCAATGATTTTTTTTTATATGCGACTATTTTTATATTATGCCCTTAGGCATCGATTTCGCAAACGCAGAACGACTACGCTTCAATGCATAGTTAACGAATTGAACCATCGATTCGATTTTTTGCTTAATTCGAAGCGCACAATCGACGCTAATTAACAGCGCAATAGTTCAAATGTGATAGAATTTTTTCGAATTCCGACCTAATAAATTATCGGAAAATATGAATTTCCTTTTCTAAAAGCACATTCGTAGTTTTAAGTGTGCTTCAGTGAGATATTGGCGGGTGTTTCGAGTGGGTCCGTAATGTATTCATCATTTGCGGGACGCCCCGCCGGCCATACAAAATGTTCGGCGGCTGCCAACGCGAGAACACCACATTAATCACCAATTGCTGGGAACAACAACGACCACAACAACAACACACAAAAACAATACGGGATAATCGCCGCGGAACACGTCACGCACATACCCCTACGGGTCGGCGGGGTCTCCACTCTCTTTTTTCAGTGTCGGACTTTTCGAAATTCATAAATAACGCGGGCCTTGTCCGAAAGGCGGACGAGGTCCGATCTCTTTGCGGCCGATAGAGAAACGCGGTAGTGTCTTGTCGATATTAAATAAATTATCGGCGGGATTCTGTGCGCTTTTAATTGGCGGATTTAACGATCCGAGTCGGCGGTATGTGGTAACATAAATTTCGGTTTTGTCTTAATCATTGCTCGTTAAAGGGGCTGCCATATTTGTGGAATTGCTTCGATCGAAATTTGTCCGTGAATCGTTTGTTCGAAGCTTCGATTCGTATATTGGAAAAATCTTGTAGAGAGAAACTGTTTATGTGCGGCGTTAGAAAATGATCAAAATAAACAATTGATCGCGAAAATTACTCTAAAAATTAATTACATACTCGACGTATTCGAAATCGAATGTCTGGAAACTTTCAACGGTGACGATTTTTTCCAATCAACACAAAATCAAAGTCATCCCGCTTCGAACGAAATACGCTCACCGGTACAATAACAGTGCAAATAACGAAGAGTCATGCGCGAAATTGGTTGGACACTTTTGAACATATCTACAAATGACATACAAAACGTACAACACGTATCGAAAGTAACAATCTATTAAATTTTGATAATTCATTTCAAGATATCTTTGAAAAACATTGTACAAAATTTTCATATTGAACTTATATGCATTAATTAAAAAGTTATTTTTTGTATAATAATGTGTTTTTAAGTACCTACATTTTCGTATTATTGAGAAATTAAGTTGTATTTTCAAGTGGTATTAAGAAAAAAACACTAAAATAATCCATCAATAAATATAATATAGAAAATGACACATCACACATTAATATACAAATCAATGTCGAAGCAACAGTGAGAAATGTCGCAATATTATACAATTTTCATTACAAAAATATCTTTCACATCACAATTCAACAAAGCCAAACCCCATCCGACTCAATCGCTAACCCGAAAAAACCGACATCCCAAAAACATCCGAAACCAACCGCCACACACACGATCCGAATTTGAATATTATAAATACGCCTCGGACGATCATCAATAACGAATCACGGATAGCGAGCGCGCAGAAACCTCCACACACGAGAGAGGCCGAAAGAACGAGAGAATCATTAATGATTAGCATTAGTAATGAATGAATATGTGTGGCGGGGGCTCGCCGCGGGGGTTTCGACTAATTGGGCGCTCGCGGCCGTGTGAACCGGACCGCGGCCCCCCCTCAATGCGCCCCTGCTCGGGCCCCGGAGCTCCGTTTGCCGCCACTGGCTGCGTGACTGATCGGCGGGCTTTGCACATTAATAATTCTGGGATTGTTGGATGAATTGTGGTGTGGGTATGGTGGGTTTTTCGGGTTGTTTTGTGTGGATTTTTGTTCGGGAAAATTTGAGGGTTTTCTTTGAAAATTTTTGGGTTCACATTTATGACGATGGGGAAGTGTAGATTTTAAAGAAAAAGGTTTAAAAATATTATTTCTCATGTGGCGTCAAATTGGAAAATATACGTCTACTAGTATATAGGCCCGATATTAATAACATCGGCTGTGGATTTGTTAAGGAACGGAAAACGATAAAATGTGAAAATCCGATTGTGTGAACCCGAAATATGTACCTGATTTGAATATTTAATTAATAAAATCAAAATAGTTTATTTGTTATTTGTTTGTGACATATAGGCTACCCGATGCCCGTACTCGATTT
>JAOXNN020000067.1:2054498-2071973 GCA_028571205.2 Hydropsyche betteni | reverse complement strand
TTTAATTAATAAAATCAAAATAGTTTATTTGTTATTTGTTTGTGACATATAGGCTACCCGATGCCCGTACTCGATTTGAATATGTTTAATGTTTGATAAATAAAAGCAGTTCATTTGTTATTGACGCAGCATCTGTCATCGGTGATTATATAGGTACATGTATAGGGGATTCAAATATTTTTTCCACTGCGTAATAATCAACGTATTGCATAAGTCGATAGAGACGATTTTATAAGCACGATAAAGACCATATACGCATGAAGAATTATATATAGGGGGTCGACGTGTCGTTTTAAAGTCGCAAGCGTCATCGACACAGATACACAGACAGACACACAGAAATCCGATATTATATATAGGGGATAGGGGATTGTCTGCTTCATATTTATGCTAAATTGTATAAATATCAAATAAAAGATGGAAATTTTTTACCCTTTGTACTCCAACGACTCAACCGTGAGTCGCGTATCAACTCGCTATATACCTACACCATTGACTCACCCGTGAGTCGCGAAGATTTCTCTTAAAACGTACAAATTATTCGTTCAAACTTAATCATATTAATGGAAACTATAGATGAACAAATTCAAAAATAAAAAAGTCGATGGTTTTGAGTTTTTTAACAATTACTAAAATACAGGTAAAAATCAAATATTTCACGAATGGCAGTTAAAGGCGTTATTTCAATAAAAAAATTTTTATTAAATTCACTTATATACTCATTTTTCTAAAAGTATATAAATATATATTTTTAAATTTCGATGTTATGATTTATATTTAAGAATTCGTATTTTTTTATTAAATAATACAATAATACTAATTGAAAATTGAAATATCTTCTCTCCCTTAGAATTTAATCGTTGAATTAAAATAAATTACCTATAACTCATTGAATCCAAAATAAAAATATTATATACGAGTTTCGCGTAAAATAATCCGCTCACTCGGACAATAAAATAGCACGTACGCGTACATACAAAAGTGTGTGCTTGAACGCCAATTAGTGCGACAGCGGTAATGACCATTGAAAATTAAAGAAGTGGAAGAGCTTCTTTCTGTTGTTTTTCAGCGTAATCATCATCAATCATTTGTCGTTTTGGACCAGGGAGACTATCGGACGTCGGTTGCATTGCGGATGATGAGCAGACCGTCTTTGATGCATCGTTTTTTTCTTTATAACTCGAACGACTTATATTCTAATGACGTCAAAACAAAACAAAAAAAACGTCGTTACATAATCATTATTTTTATTTTCAATTTAGTCGAGTCGTAACTATCTGAAAGATCAATGCAATGAAAAAATACACAATATTTACAGTATCTACATCGCATCGATCATCGAAATTCGTGTAATTTGAACATCGTCGTACGAGGTAGAAGCCGGTCACGCGACTCCAAACCCAAGAACCTGACGAAGAAGGCAACGATTTTAACCAAGGATAATTTCACCACTGTTATTCCACCGGACCGTGTCGGGTCAAGGGTCACGAGCCGGCCAACGAGATTGGAACGAGACGACGCCATCATTCATTTTTCTAAACGGCCGAAAGTGGCGGTAAAACAATTCAATGAGCGTCGTTCGACAACGCGCATAATAACTTCTGAACATAAATTCGACCATCATCAATCACACACATAAATAATGATATACATTTATACGTTTGGTTCTTTTTTTTTCCACCTTTCCTCTTCTCTGTTATATTGTTGTAAGTGAGCGCGCTCAGCCACCGTGGTGAATCGAGTGAAAAGAGCCGCATTTATTGGACATAAATTTTAGGATTAATGACGATGGTGCGCGTGCGTAAATCATTGTTCGAATAATTGAAAAATTTTCGAGTGTGTGAATGAATTTTCGTTGCGCTTTTAATTACGTTTGTGCAAAGGAAGAGGAGGATTTATGACAATTTCAGTTTGCGTAGGCGCACTTGTATAAAACGCTCATATCGAATGAGACGCCATTGTTGGGCAAAAGTCACGATTTTTCTTTGGGATATGAGTAAATATTAAACGAAAAAGCAATGGTTTTTCATGAAGTAAACTTTCCATAAATAGGCAACGGGAAGAACCCCAGTTTATACTGACTTGGTAAAAAAATGTTAGGTTTCATCTCGAGGGACGTGTGAGCGTTAGGGTGTTGCCGTTTTGGCTGTGAAAGCGTTTATTTTATTTCGACGTTAAAAAATAATACTTTTGGAGAAAAACGCGGCACATTTCTAAACGTAAAACCGTCAATGGGGAAAAGCGCCACGACAAATAGAAAAACGACAGTGGGGAGGAAAATCAAAAGCGAAGTCAACGTTTGCTGGGGGAAAATAAAGAAAATGTACAAGTATATGAAGAATATAAATTTAAAACTCACCATCATTCCGTTTTCAATTAACCTTTTGAAATTTGACAATAAAACAATGCCAAAGTGAGTAAGGGCATTTCTTAGATATTATAAAAATTGAAAATAAATTTTTTATAAGTTATAGGTACTACCTAAATGGGTATGATATAATATATTTTATATTTTTATGCTAAAATTTAAATAATTAATTTTAAATCTAGTGATATTTTGCAAATGTGTATGTAATATTTTGAAGACAAAAATGACTCCATTCCATTTCGGAAAACTCATGCTAGAAAATTTTTACACAATGAAAACTTCCTCACAGATATCGTCACTCAGAAAAACAACGCTTTTTCTATTACTGAAAATTGCAGATTTTTTGTAGTATTTTTATTATAATAATATAATAATTCTAGAATAAAGCGACAGTACATATAATATATCCATTTAATATTTTTTTTACATAAAATGAAAAAATCTCATATTATGAATTGTAGGTACCTACTTGTATTTTTATGCTTAATTTAATCATACAAGAACTTGGATTTTGATCATTGATATTTTTATGTATTCAATTAATATTTGATTTTTTCTATTCTACTACCAAAGAACCATGAAAAATAAACGTGACGAGACTGATTATTGTAATTTATATCTTAAATTACTGCAAGATTCTTAATTAAAACTTCATTCAACTAATTATTCGAAATTTATTAATGTTTTTTTTATAAAAAGTTAATTGAAATTATTCGCAATACGCCACTGAAGCTACACGAATTTCGATAACAACAATTTGACACATAAAATCTCCATCAATCGATTTAAAAACATTAAAACAATAAATACGCAACATTTTCGTTTTGGATTTCGAGATAAGAGCAAATTTCAATCTGCTTTTATGCACCATAAAAATACGGGCATTCATATCGGAAATTGAAACTTTATTACTTCCACGCGACAACGAACGTGCATATCGATTATTATGCACGAGACGTTTCCACAATTTGCATAGATTTTCCAAACATTCTTTCCAACCTCAAAAGCGAAACTTTCCCAAATTCCAAAATTTTCAACGACCATTTGATATTATATATTTCACATCATAACGCCGATTTGCGAATTGGGCGTCATGAATTGAAATTTCCCAATTTATTTGGGCATTATAGCAACAAACACACAACGAGCACGTGTCAACACGTTCAAAAGACACCGAAAACTCATTTAAAGCATAAATTGCACAACGACCTAGCAGATTTTCTCGCACCCACATCGACACATACATTTCATATACGAAATTTAAGAGCAGTCATCTCGTACGTGCGTTCATTTCACGGCTATCAAACGGGCACAATCGTTTCGAGGTGCCCACAGCTAAAATAACGTATCCACACATACGTATGTATGTTCCGAAGTTAACGCTCCATTAAGCAAATTCAATATTAAGAACACTGCGCCGAGCACAGAACGCGGTAAACGATAAAAACGCGACTCGCATATCGGACAAGGCCTTCGATATCATTATAAAATATATATTCGGTCATTTGTTATATATTGTACGCGTTTTTTGGCCACGGGCTGGATTCGTGGTTCACGAATTTCGAGTTTTAATTGTTTCACTATGGGGTCGGGTGACGAAAGGGTCTCGATGAATGTTTTAGTGATGCAAAGTTTAATGGTTATTGTATTGTTGGATTTGAATGTGAGTATTGTGTTTTGTGTTATCGTGATTTGATTGTAGCTTTTCATGTGTGGGCATCGAAGGGTTTTCGTTATTACAATGTGCTCGTGGCTATGGTTATTTTATCGCAGTTATTACAACAGGAGCGGCGTTTTTCCAAATCAAATATGTGGGCTATTAAAAAATGAATAACAAACAAATAAGCACCGCATGATTGCCGGTTTGACCGTTGTCCAAATTAAATTGTAACTATAGCACGAGTGTGTCGGCGTTTTTTCTTTCGTTCCTACGCGTACGGTAAATTATTAAAATTATTATTTATTACGTTACTAGAACACAAAAAATTACCAGATCCTTTTTATAGTTCGATGAAAAATGGATGAAACTGTAAAACATAATGAATTCACACGATAAAGTTACGATATTCATCAAGCTTTATGTTAATGCGACCCACATTAGAATATTTTCCTATGAATAATGGACTAGGTTTTAGAGTAAATATTTCATTAATACGTAACTGGACGATTTTTTTAAATAATCCCTTTTATATAATTTTTTATATTAACGCGTCGTTATTTCGACGATAAGGACATTTAAAGCAAACAAATTTTGCATTAATACGGACAAGAAAATTTGCATACGTATGTTATTTTATTATGATACGCCACGTTCGTTTTGAAAAAATATCAATGATTCGAACAATTAAATTTAATGAAATTATAATTTTATTCGATTGATCTCTGTGGCGGCACGCACAAGTCAAATATCGCAAAATATGCAAATCCCCTTCGCGCCAAAAAAAAATGTTATAGAAGATATTTTTTTAATATAAATCAAGCAGATCCGTACAAAAGAACAATTTGCGAAACTAACTTCGTCAACGTAAACACAAATTGATGACCTGTTGCTCATGTCCATTAGTTCAACTCCGAGAAACTTAACCGAATTAGATTTCAGAATCTTAATTACGAATTGGATACGCCCGAAAATCATCCACATCAAACCCGCAGACATTTTTCCCCGAATTCGCTTTTCCAAGAAAGAAAAACTTATAACCCACATATAAACCTCGGGAAAACTCTCCCCCAGTGCCCGGGTCGAATTTCCACATTTCCCATAGCACAGGAGTGGATTTCTCGTGCGGTTCGATCGATACGGCCGCACCGCGTCCCGCCATCCCGGAAAATAAATAGTGTCGACGGGGGCGCACGCTCCCGGCCCGGGGCGGGGGAGGGGCGTAGCGCGAGGGGCCCCCGCTGGCGCTACGCCATTGGACGGGGCCCCCGGCCTCCCCCCTCGCCAGCCAAATGAGTTTTTATCAGCCGCTCCTCCATTGCACGGGTATTCGCACAGGGCCGTACTCGTTTTTTTTTTTGATGGGTTGTTTCTTTGGTTTTTTGGGTTTGGGGATTTGTTTGTTTTGGAAAGTTGTAGTGATGAATTGATGAGTCGGTTGATATTTTTCGGTCGATGGTATTTAGTTGATTGGTGTAAATTTGCGATTTGAAGGTTGTTTCGAAACGTGATAATGGGAGTGTGTGATGGGAAATTAATATTTTTTTTATGATATAGGAAAAATTTCGTTCTCCAATGAAATTTACAGTGGATTTTATTATATTTAAAAAGAAATTTTATTTTTACGTTATCGTTAGAAATTAAAAATTTATATTTAAACTTTCACAATACTAATTAAATATTATATATATTTTTCAAATACAAAAATTGATATTATTTTTAATTATTTGGCAGAAATATAATTTAAAAAAAATAAAATATCTATACCTACTCGTCTCCGTAAACATTACTTTTTACAAAAATCCAAATAAAATAATTCAAATTCAAAACACATTTCATATATTTACTTAATTTAGGGTAAATAACACAGTTCATTCATTTATAAAAATAATAATAGTATTTTCAATATTAGAAAATTCTGTTTTTGTCCGCCCCTGGTTCCCGCATGCATACTTGTACGTTCACAAGCATAGGTAGCGCAACAGCGATATTTAAAATTATAGGATTTAGATAGCTTCAAAACTATATTATACATTTTAAAATACACAACCCGAAATGAAAACGAATAACGTTGTTTGTCCGCTGATCCTACAATTTCGCATGTATGCCAACGTATTAACGCAAAAACAAAACGTGAAATAATATAATATCAACGAACAAAATAAATCGCACTAGTAATGAAAACTACGATTAAAAATATGGGATCGATTTATATCACATTTTAATAATAAGAAGAACGAAACGTCCCTGGATATTTCTCGTCTTTGGTTTCCCTCAAAGAACACACGAAATGGTTTTCTGCAATTGACGTTTTCGCCTACCGAAGTCGTATATAATATCACACATACAGAATATACACGCATAATATCGGAGTCTAATCAAAAATATTTTATTTCGTCAAAAGAACTTTCGTATCGAATAAATTAACAAAGGCTGCGAGCTTTAAATAATCATAATCATTTTATACAAATATATAATAAATTGAAACACGGTAAAATACCTTATTATAAGCATAATTATCGATACTAAGAATGCTTTGAAAATTATTACAATACATCGAATAGAAATCATTACATATAAAAATCATTCATAAAGTGAAATTTGAGTGTACGTAAACGTATAATTTATGAAAACGAATCATACAATTTCAAGCACGCATTAAAATTAAACAATAAAATTTTCTCGAATTCGTTCACGTATGGGCAGTAAAAATGCGAATGTGTTTTATTAGCAGTGTCGTTTTCTAATTGCCGTGACGATTCCGATTGCGCACAACGAGGTCCAAAAGCTAAAACAATTTTTAATATTATTATGCTTTTAATAACGACGGTAATAAAAAGGCAAACCCTTTTCCAGGGCTGTTGCAAAAATAAATTTTACGACAGAAACCGAGAATGACATCTCTGGTTCATGCAGATCATGAAAATCAATATTTAAAATATCAATGCTACCGAGTGCTTATTGTTTTGATAACAATTAATATAAATATTATTAAAATTTCCAAATATATGTTTTTAAATAATAAAGAATATTATTTTTTTATAAAAAATTCATGCAAGGATAATTATTGTGTGTGACAAAATTGATTAAATTAAAATCTGACGGTCCGTTGCGTTTGCGTGTGTATCGAGTTTTTTACACGAGCCCAATTAGTGGTTTTTTTCAACTATTTATATGTATGAATGCAAAATTCGACTTTGATTAATTGCTGTGTAATGTAAGTGTAACTAGTTCGATTTGAATACATTTTTCGATATGACTATTAAAAAATAATAACGCGAATTCTCTACGAGTCAATTATAATGCGATTCGAAGCTTTTTATCATTTTCCATGTTATTTTGCATATTGTCACGATCAATGAATAAATTAAACGATTCTAATTCGGCGTAACAGATTTGTGCGGTCTCATATGGAATCTACATGGGCTGAAGCACAGACATAATTTCACCATAAAACAAAACTGCACCATGAAATTCGATTCATACAAACACATGCATTCGAATCATTTCAATAAAAAAACACATTCAATCTCATTTGAAATTCCCAACGATCATCAAATGCGTTTTTTTTTTCAAAAAAAAAAAACCGCACAACTACAACAGCAATCATCCTGAAATGAATCGATCTCGAAAAGACCATAAATCTCCCATAAAGCGACCATCCGAAGGTTCTTTGGCGCAACATAAGGCGAGCGCGCCATACGACACCCATTGTGCGAAAAATCGAATTAAAAAACGGCCATTGTTCGCGCGAGGAGCAGCATCAGGATGGCAGAAAGGAACCTCTGGACTTCCACGACCCATGGAAGTGTGGAAACCGCAGAAATTTCTCCTCCGCGAAAGAGCTAACCGCATTATTTATACACGTGCACCGCGCCATTAATCAATGTAACGTGTTACATTGTACGTACGCTTATGGGTCAAACCGAGTAATTTATTCATTCGGCTCGGGGATTCTTTAACTCGTCTTGTGAGTTATTGTGGATTTCGTTCGGAGTGCATATGCTTTGGAAATGGTTGGTCTATGATTGGGTTTCGTGAGGAGTTTTGTGCATTCGTCCTTTTTTTCCCGGTCGTATTATGTGGAATTGATTTTTGTCTACTGTATAAATGCTGACGGTATAAATCAATTTCTGTTCGTTAATTTTGTTTTTAATGTTTGTTATAAATCATTTTTTTTTGTGTTTTTCCGCGACTTTCTTTTCCGAAATCTGAATAGTAAAACAGTATATTGACAGAATGAGAGATTTATTCGTTTTTTTTTTTTTTTTACATATTGTTTACTGTCAAGGTCGAAAATTTTATAGGCAATTTATCATATTTTTTTAATTATGCTAATTTAAATACACGCTACCATTTATATTTATATAAATATTCAAAACGAATTTCTAAAATTTCATATTACAAAAACCTTCACTTCAAATTGATAAACACAACAAAACTGCGAGTATCCGGTTTCAACCACACACGAAAAAAATATAAATATTAAACACTTTCAATATAAATCAAACGATATTTTTTCAATTTATTTCCAACCCCAAAAATACACATTCAAAACAACTCCCCATACAACCAAGATGGCGCCCCAAAGAAAAACAGCCCGAAGGTCCGAAGACGATGCACACCCAGCATCAGCGGCTTCGCATTATTCGGTCCCTCTTCGATAAACACGGCTCATAATGCGGCCTCGTGTTTTCATACGTTTTATATTATTATGTGTATCGGTTGTGGAGTAATGTGCGCGTTTGTCGAGAGTTGTTATAGCGTGGAAGCGATCTGTTTGCTCTGCAAACAAACCCTCTGGCTACCCTCGAATTATTCGATTCGATGCCTATGTGTTTTTATTTTATAGTTTGTTCAGAAAATATGTGCTTTTCTAAGGTTTTTTTAATGCGAGAGCCCGTTGGCCTTTGGCAGTTTTAGTTAGAGGGCGATGAAATGAAAAATTATCGATTGAACTGATGGTAGAAGGAGATTTTTCTCATGATTAAATTTATAAATAAGTAATTGGTAAATGAATAGTTTTAGTTGCACATTGACTTTAGATAATAGGGGATGATTTCAGTATACAATTTTTTTAGAATCACGCACCCTTATATAAGCACAATTTCACAATAAGATCGATAACGTCAAAGTTACTTCTAACAAAATTCAATAAATCAGTTATCAGAGTTCTAAATTTGAGTTTTCTTTATACATACAGTTGATTTTCTTTGAATTTCGATACAAAAATTGACATGTTCAAAGTCATGTTATGGATTTAAGCTGGCAGTAAGTAAGATTTGTTGTACTTACTGTGCTGTATTGGAGGCGCTTTTCCGGCAAGATAGTCAACTTTACATATGAATTTGTTGTCGTCGAGGACGTACAACTCTTCACCGGTGCTCAACTGTTTTCTGCAGACAAGACACGTGAAACAGTTCAGATGGAAGACTCTTTCACGTGCCTTCCTCACCAGATCTGATGGTGATATGCCGTTGCCGCAGCCACTGCATTTTGTGCCGTATCGTCTGCAAAATAATTATATATTTGTCATAAAAGTAAATATTATATTATATTTGTAAGTAAATATATTAGGTATAAGATAAAATGTCATATTTTAAATTTGTTTAATTTTTGTGATCGAAATAACTGAAAATACACTTATACCTAATAATACTATTTTTTTTTGAAATATTGTAATGATGGTAAAATTTTTTCAAAAATTGTCAGTAATAAAGTTAATACAATATATCAATATCAAACGTATTCTTCTGTGTAACTTTTAACTGTTGTGTAACAAAAAGTTTAATGCCAGTTGCAGTGATATGTATATAATAATATAAATTTTATTATTACAATACATACTTATATATAAAAAACTTTTAAATAACATTTTGACATTCAGAGGTACTTGACCTTTTATTTATCATATCGCTGCTTTGATTACTTTAATCTTTTCATATACTCGTAAACAATGAACTTTATTTTATAAAAAGTTCTATTTATAGCAATTCAACCCTTCCCATTTATAAAAACTTTAATTTGAAACATATAAAACTTTTATGCGAATCATATTTGATCGTTCAATTTTTTATACGAATTTAACATAATAAAAAATTATAATATAACCATCAAACTGTTATAATATTAAATTAATGACGCCGTAAAACAATCAAGTCAAATTGAAAAAATAAACGTTACATTTATTGAAACGCAATGCAAAAAACGTAGTAATAATAAAATTTACTGTCGGACAAACCATATATTATAGTAATACACAAATTAATAAATTTAACGATCGACAAAAATGAATATAGAATATGAACAAAAAATTGTTTATAAAACGATCTTATTTCAATCAGAAATTAAAGAATTTCGAAGCAATTTGTCCGAAACGCGGAAACGGCGACCTCGCAAACGAATTCGCCATTCGTCAAAAATTCCCACAATGCATTTTCGACAACCGAAAAGGAAGGTTGTACAACTCCTTGGACATTCGAGCCTCGCCGCCCTGACATTCAGTTACCAATAAACATGTGATGTCAGACCGCGGATCAGCTCGAAGTCTGACATTTCCATCGTCTTGCGTACGAGACAAACGTTTCACTTCCTCCTTCGAAGCACGCCCAAAGAACACATACATTATAAAATAATAATATATCATCGTGGATATGGGCGTTGTGCGTGTACTTGTTCAAAAGTTAAAAGTCGCCTTAACGAGCGCGGTTGATTTTTTGATGCGCAACTCAGTCAGTGTTCGGATTGTAAATTTAATTTATAATGGTTTGTGATTTGGGATTGTTTTCAAGAATCAACAAGTATTGAAAGACGGTTATTATATTTATTGGAAATTTTTCGATATCGTAAAAAAATTCAAATGTATATTGATGTAACCTTATATAATATTACCACATGATCCACCATATTTGGTCTAACATTTTAATCCGGTTTATATTCGAAATATAAAAAAAAAATACACACTAAAACACTATTTTAATATCTATAATTATAATTTAGAACTAGAAAATAATTAATCATCAATTTTTTAGACACACACTCGACCGACCATACAACAACCAACCGCCACAACCGCCGCCATTTTTCCACAGTAAAACACGTCGGATTTCCAAATTTCAAAAGCCCCAACGTCGAGCACATCCCGGAGACTGTTACCTGAAGAAGTCTTCCCTGCAGAAGAGCTTCGCTTCCCTGGAGAAGCACTTTTCCGTGAGCGGCGCACGGCAGTCCGCGCACCTGACGCACGCGGCGTGCCACGCGCGCTCCAGCACGTGCAAGAGGAACTTGTCCAATATGGGCTTGTCGCAGCCCGCACAAGCCATCACCGCACCCCCGGCCTCGCCACGACCTAAAAACATTAAAAAAGGCTTTAAATCTGGATCTATTTGGTAGGAGTCGTCGGATCGGAGATGATTTTCCTGATTGGATGGTCATTTTTTGATCGAAACTGTCGAAAGTTTGCTAAGAAAAAGTTTTCGACTGATCGACTGACTACTCGATCTTGGATGAATTGAGGATTGTTTTGTTGAATATTCATTTTGTCCCCTATATATATAAAATAGTGGATTTGTGTGTTAGTCTGTCCGTCTGTGTGTCTGTTCGATGACGCTCGCGACTTTAAAATGATAGACCCGTCGATACGATTATTTTTTTGAATTAAAAAATCGCAGCAACGCCGCCGGGATTTGAATCCGGGTACGTCTGAACGTCCCTGTACGTGAAAGAGCGATCAAACCTCGGCGCTAGCAGCTTACACTTTTCTCTTTTTTTTTAAATACATATTATAAAATCATTACACTTAACGTCTATAATATCATGCTTGAAATTAATCAATAAATTTTAAGCACGATAGATGTCTCTAATAAATAATTAAATAATTAATTTTAAAAAAGCGCGATAATTACGTAATATTATGGTTATTACTTTTCATGATGTATGTATAAAATTTTCGAAAATATTTCGAATTACATATAGTAGATTTCGATAGTAAATAATTAAATAATATAATCGTTCGTTTGCGTAGACACATTTAATTTTTATTTAATTACGTAATAGTATGGTTAACAATTCACAGCCGATGTTATTAACATCGGGCCTATATACTATTATTATAATAATTAATAATTATCGATACGAGGTTGGCTCTCGGATATGGTATAGGTATAGCCTAGACCCCCAATATTTGACGGGGAGACTTTGTCCTGCAGTAGACACAAAACGGGTCGACAATGATGATTATAACAATTGAAAGTCAGCTTGAAGAAAGCAAAAATCAGTTTTATCAATTCAATGACAGCTGAACAAAGAAATAATCGTTAATTAATTGATGATTTGATCTTATTTAAGTTGAAGATAAATTTTCTTATGTTTGTGTTATGTTCTTAGGTATCGCAACCTTTTTTGGCTCTGGGACAGAAGAAACCTAAATGTGACTCTTATGAAGTATTTTGGGTTAGTGGGTATATTTTAAACAGTTTTTAGTGAATAATATTATAAATTTTATTGAGAAAATAATTAATAATTAATCCAGTGGGTCACTGGAAATTGTCAAATGTGTCAGTCGGTGACCCGCGGGTTGCTGATGACTGAGATCAAAATGGGTAAAATACTCGTAAAACGAAAAATTATCTCTAAATAAAAAAGTATGATATCATATGAAATTTTTTCAAATTATGAATAGTTTCATAAATATGAAGAATATATAAAAATAACTATAAAAAATACCTTACATTATAAAAATGATAAATATTTATAAAATAATTATATCTAATTCACACTACTGTATATTGGGGATGCAACTGAAGATGAATAATACTAAAGTGGAGCACAAAATGAGTTACTATTTGCTTCTATATGATTTAATTTCGATATTATTAATTTCAGAAAAAATAAATAATAATTTAGATAGATAAATAATATATTGTATATATATAGGTATATTATAATATATAAATAGTATATTGTGAGATTATATAAGAACATGAATTGAGTATAATTTCAAAATTTCATTTTTATTAACAGTTGCGTCTATTAATTACAAGTCATATTCACCTTTAATTTTATAACCATTATTAATTAAAACGTCATGTCATTCAAAACTATCGTTAGATTTCAATGTCACAAGGTCATATAAAATAATTATGTAGTGAAATGAATCATACAATCGAAAGACATAATATTGATGAAATTTTTTGTGTGCCTGAAGCGTATAGGATCATATCAATATATTGTAATACGTAAAATTTGAAAGAAATTTTTCGTATGAAATCAAATAAATAAATACTTATGTATGGATGCTTTAATTAAAATTATAGATCAAATTGACATATTAAAACCTTCATGAACATAAGCATGCAAAAATTTTATGCAACAAATAATAATAAAATATACCTAATGAAATAAAAATTGTGAAAATTGTAATTGTTGTGTAATGTAAAATTGTAATTGTATTAACTTGAAGTAAATATTGAAATATCGAAAAAATCCGATATTTCATTCGAGAAATTTGAACTTATAAGAAAATAAAAAAATATAAAAACTTCATCAAACAACTAAATATAAAGAGAAAAATAAATTCCAATACCAAAAACGTGTTGCTGAAAATAACTGAATTTCGACACAATATGGTAAAAATAAATTTTAAAATAGGGTATGAAATATTTATCGATTATCTTGAATCATTATCGAAAGTTATAATTTCTCATATCAATGTTTTGAATTAAATAAAATAAAAACAAAACGCAATAGAAAAATATATAATATTAACAATAAAACCAAACAAATACTTATTATTTTCTAGGTTATATTGATAACTAAAAGTTATAGGAACAATAATATGAATATTTTGATGTATCAATGAAAAAATTTAACTCATTACATGAATTAAATATATTTAAATTATTCAGTGAGTCTTTATAAATATAAAATCATTTCAAATATCATATTTGATTCAAATAAAATTCAGAAAAGGCAAATTTCTCTCTAGGGTACTATAAAATATTAAAAATTAAATTCTTTTGACCCCCGAATAACCTCAAAAGGTTAAATATTGATCGATCAACAACATTCAATCGACATAGACACTTTTATCGGACGTTTATTATTTTATTTATAAAGCTCACGTACGGACGTGATCAAGAGGTAATTTTCAACATTTTCCCGCCGCGACCATTACGCACTTTGCATAAATAACGAATCAAAATGTCGAGGAGGGGCCAAAAAACAATTTTGCGGAAAAAAATGCAAATTTAACAACCGCGTCGGACGTTCTATTCGTCGTTTTCGAATAATCGCCAAATTAATGAACGGGTCGATATAAAAATCGCTGTTTATTCGCGACATTTCGCCGTCCATTTGACAACTATATGAGGCTTAAGTGCATTTTTATAAAATCAAAATTCGACAAATGTGCGTCTAGTGGTAATGTGAAATATGGCCTGGCTAGTTGTCTGAAGTTGCATCGGTGGAAATTTGTGATTTGAAGTTTTCTATTTATACTGTGTGTTCAGTATGTACCTACTTGTTTTTTAAAAAGGAAATTTTATACGTAAAATATCTAGAAATTTTACGATACAAATAGAACGTTTGTAGGAAATATTATATGAATTTAGTACTGCTTTTTTATTCACACACAACTCAAAAAACAAGATTCTATTGTATTCAATTTACCTGTCGTTAAGTGCATGATTTGAAAAAAATTCTTGGAACATATTATCGGATTATAATATTTATGGCAAGCTCTTAAGTATTTACAACTTTGTTTCTGTACAGGTAAAGTATACCCATATTTTTCACATATAACAATTAACAATAAGTGTACGAGTACGTAAACACTTAGGTACTATGAAAAAAATTACAAAAACGAAAACAAATACTTTCGTTAAACAATTATTTTCGATACGGGAATCTCTATGAAGCGTTTGATTGAAATACAAAATAAAATATGGAAGCTTAGAATCGGGAAAAAGAGCGCTAAATAAAAATCTTGTAACAACTATATTTACAAGACATTAACACGCCATTCTAGTATCTTCATCGCCGATAAAAAAGACATGTTAAATAAAATGTTAAGTCGCCGTTGTAAAATTCAAAAATTATACGCGTTGATTAGCCGCCATGTCGCGCATTTTACGACACCGTCGGAAGTGAAATTACGATCTTAAAAATCGAATTCATAAACATTTCTAGATTTTACGACTCGGAACGACCACGCAATTAATATTCTCAATTTATTGCTATGGAAAAATTTACAATCCCACCCCCTGATGATATTATATATGGATAAGACAGCGAAAGATTTTGTTGGAATAAGAGCAAATAAAAAAATATTTATATAATGAATGAATTCAGTAGGTATATTTCTTATATTAAGATAATTTACACCAATGAATCTGTGTGAATATTTTTTGTGATGATTTTTTCCCTAATATGAAATTTATAACTGTAATTGATAGTGTTGACCAGTTGCAAAGTAGCAATATTTTTGGGTTGCCGTCGCAAAATAAGAAATGACATATTTCGAAAGAAAAAAAATTGGCACTGCAAAAAATCATACAAAGGAGTCCGTTGGTGTTGAGAGATTTTCTATATGAAAAACGAGCTTTTGATGTGAAAAAATGTCTCTGACAGGTGTAGGTATAAAAAGTCGTTGAAAGAAACACGATTTCTACACTTACAAAATTAGCATACCTGCGCATATTTACAACTGAAATTATTTCCAAAATTTTGAAGTTTTTTTATTAATTACCACAAGTTAAGTTATAATAATTGTAAAAAAATCATTATTTGAATTAAAAAAAATAATAAAATTTTAAAGAAATTACTTATTTTTCTACATTTTTTAAAACAAATTCCCCAATTTATTTGGAATACTGACACAAAATGTAAATCATACAAATTCAGTCATTATTTACTTAATTATATACAGTTTTACAGAAAAAATGGAATTTAAAATTGAAAGAAAAATAAATGTACAATAAATGCATCTGGAATGTATTGATGAAGGTTAGGTACTATCATTTTTTTTTCATAATATAAAGAAACATTGATCGAACAACAAAAACAAGAATATCGATCAAGTATAATATATACAAATGTCAAAGTATGCTTTTTTATGTATATGTAATAAAAGAGAATTATAAAAAAATATTTTGAATAATTTATTAAAAATTCAAAATATGTAAATCAATCAAGAAAATAACACAAATAGAACAATTAAACGAAAAGAAACTTGATCCTTTATCTCAGAATGCACTCCACAAAAGTGTGACAATATCCATAAAATTTTATAAACATGACTAAAACGCATAGAAAACAAATCATCAAAGAATGTGTATTTCGCACAAAATCTGAAACGCAGAACACCACACCGTCAAAAAACAAACACCTCGCCGAAACAAAAACTTTCCACGTTTTGACAGCACACGTTCCGCGGCTCAGATCTCGCGCGCTTTCGCGGCAAAACGAAAAACAATACAAATCATAAAATAAACGATGAATGTAACTACTTGTTTAAGCAAACACAATAAACAACGAGCGTGTATTATTGCGGTGGTGCTGACCAATGTGATGGGGGTGGAAGGGCGCATGGGCCCCGCGCGCCAGGAAGCCCGCCACGGCGACACGCTTTATGTTTATTATCACGAACACGTTCCACCACACGTGGCACTATCACATCATACGACGGGCATCGCGAAACTTCGCGGAATATTTGTGTTCGCGAACGACGACCCGATACGAATGCGTTGTCAAAGTGCGGGCCGGACGCGTAGACCTGCGCGCGACGCGAGCGAAACGTGCGACTGAGGCGCGACAATACGCGGCCGGTCCGCGTGCGCGAGGCCGCGCCCACCGAGCGCCGCCCACTCGCGAAACGGGTGCGCGATTCGTGCGTTGGTCAGAGCGGAACGGCTGCGGCGTGCAGGAAAGGGGCGGAGTCGCTCGTAAACAAGCGAGTGCGATTGGACGGGTTTCAGTCACGTGACTGGCGGGCGGCCAATCGTCGGTGGTGGGTGAGCGTTAGAAAAATGGCTCTTACGGCGCCTTCTTTCTGTCGCGGGTCGCGCGCGCGCTATATTTTCGCCGGGGTGCAGCGATTCTCAAATTTCTTTGAGGTTGTTGTGCTTGTTTTTGTTTTCGTATGGGGTGTGTGGCTTTTTTTTGTTTGTTGTAGGCATACCGAAGTTGAATATTTGTGTATTATAGCTAAAAAAAGCTTATGTGAATTCATGATATATTTTTTTAATGTTTCAATACGCTTTGATTTCGTTCGATATTGAAATAATGAATAAATAAACTTATGATTCTTAACTCTTTTTTCATTGCAAGATGAAACCTTTCTGATACGATTAGGTCATTCGGGGTAAGAGCACGCGTCGGGTAAGAGAACGCAGAGCTAATATCTCCGCGGGGAGTGGAGGGATTAAAATAGTGTTTATGACGAAATTAGCTG
>JAOXNN020000067.1:2015885-2027214 GCA_028571205.2 Hydropsyche betteni | reverse complement strand
GAAGAGCCAACAGTTGCCCACCACCTCAGCTAGACCTCCGACGGTAATTGACTATGAAAATTGTTCTACGTACCTTTCATTAGGGGCCGATTCGAATTAGACGTGCGGCTTTTGGCCCACTTGCATATTTTATGGGGGAGTGTTAGCCTGCCCGTGTGTATTATTATACTTTTTTAGCCCTCCTCTGTGTACGTGCAATACGTTAAAGAGCTTCTCCTTCGGTGGTGAGAGTCGGACGTGATTTATGTGCGTGAAAAAAAATTTTTTTTTTCACCGAAACGATTCACAATGGGCTGTATGCGCTGCGTGTAGAGAAAATTGCCATTTAATAGCTGACGGGGTGTGTGTGTGTGTTTTAGGAATTCGATTAATGCGGTTCGTTTGAATGGCTGGCTGAGGGTGAAAATTAACCGAATTTTATTTATATTACGATGAAGTATTTTAATGGGTTGGTGAACGACGTTATGTGCGTAGTTGTGAATTTTTACGTTTGAAATTGGAATTTTTCGCGTTCGAATCTGTGTTTATTTTTTTTTTCAAACGATTTTTTTTATTACGTAAAATGTAGGAGTTTCATAAATTATTCTGATATAAAGTAAAACGAAAACTGCAGATAAAAATGTAATTGTTAAATACCGTTCAAAGTTCTTATAATATTTTCTAGAAAAAATTAATTGCATGAATACTTCAGTTCATTATTTTTTTCGATTACATTTTTCAAATAAAAACACATCAAAGACTAAGTTGATTGAATTAAAATTTATTAAATAAATTATTATTACACATTTCATGGTTCTGAATCTAATTATTATTAAACTTGAAAGATTTATTGAATGAAATATGACATCCATAAAAAGGAAAGAACGAATCGTCGGTACATTTTTGAAAATACGAAAACACGGCACAATATGAAATGTTTGTAAGCCGAACGTGACTTTGACAGTTATTAGGGTTAGAAGGCTTAAGGGCCGCGTTCAAGTTTCGCATCTGAGATTAAACTGGACAAATTAAACGGTTGATTATCTGTTGAACGCGTCGTATACACATTATCATAGTGCACGATATAAAAACCGATATAAAATGGAAAATATTTTATCGGTATATGTGGAGTTTATGTGAGGGCGACAACCACGCGCGAAGGTCCCGAGATGAGGATCCGACGCCAAAGTACGAACTACACTTTACGACCCATAAAACAGATGTGTAAAATTTCCAACAAAGGTTATCTTCGAGGAATGGATGCCAAAGATCAGCCGGAAAAGTCCACAATGGACGCCGCGAAAATCATGTTTCGAAATAAATTCGGGGACGGAATTTTCATTGAGTTTTTTCTCTTTATTTTATTCCGTATAAAAAGGCCATTGGATCCTTATATAAGATCGTATTTGCTGAATTTGAAATCTCGTTTTTTATATGTATTGATATTTTTAAACGAAATATATAATATAATAAAGCTGGAGATTATACTGTACTGAATAAAAAAAAATATTTATTTTCAACAGCAAGCTACAATTGTTTGAAGTATTTAGGATTTGCATGGCACGTGTGGCATTGATTGAAGTAAACGAATAAATAAATAAGTATTTCTTTACCGCCATGTGAAAGTAAATATTTGCGCTGAATAATAGATTGATTCAATAACCGTCGCATATTTACCATCAATCAAACGACCGTATCGCAAAAAAAAAATTCTTTGCGTCTTGAAAATACAAATATATTGCCGATAAAAAAGACGCATTTAGGTGTTTTTGAGCGTCGAAAAAATATTTTCGCGATCGAATCGAAGAAAGTTATCGGAAAATCTGTCGAATCTGTGTTCGAATTTTCTGAGGAAGTACGGTTAAGTAATATGTGCTATATTCTATATCGCATATGAAGTACCTAATGCCGGATGGTAGAGACGAGACTTCTCTGTCATACACGTTATCCCATCTGGAAAATTGAAACGGCCATTATTCAATATAAATACTGTATTTACCGATAAAAAGATCTCAGAGGAAAATTCTAGAGCGGTGCTTGTGTATTTGTAAAAGCTTTCAAACAAATAACCTCAGTTCCGCTCATGCTGCATAATGTAAAACGAAATAAAAACCCATCGAAAATTAATTATTTCATACCTGTAAAGGATACAGATAAAAAACATCGCTTCAAATTTTCCATCCGACAAAAGGAACAGTCTCTAAATTTCCGCAACACACCAAATTAATTAATTGCGATAACAGCGTACTTCTTCAAAGCTTTTTTAAAAACCTTGTTTGTCCACAGTATACACACATACAAAAACAACGACCAATATTAAAACGACAAATGAAAGAACAACGAAAGCGCCCAATGCGAATAATACCCATTGAATATTTATCGGTCGAAATGTGTGTTTTATACATTAAGAGAGCGTTTGGACCGAAACGCTCCAGTTCGATTTGCGAATAAATAATTTATCGGATTGAAGGGAAGCGGTTAGTTCGATTTCCGGCCAAGTATTGTTATACTTTGAATATTGTTTACACATGGGTTGTTAACCGAAGGGTATCGTGCCGCGTGGCATACGACGGGCTTAAAGGATAACTTTAATCCTCTCGTATTTCACTTCAACCGTATCGTCTTTTGTCCGAAGCTTCAACAAGGACTATGTGGCTGAAACAAACGAATACCCACGCACGCACAATTATATTATATAATGAGAGTCGAATATTAAACGTCCGAGTTTCCGATGGCCAATAAATAATGCCGGGCGGATACTAAAACACTGATCTATTAACATAAATTCCGATCGGTTAATATGAAATATTGACCTGATAAATACGAGGGAATTCGTAAGAGATGTTATATTATCTGGCTGATATAACTCAGATAGAAACGGTCCTTTTATTAGACAGAGATAAGAGGGACTTTTGCCACGGTTTCGTTCATTACGATTTTCCGAGTTTTCGCGCTCGTTCGGCAGTCACGTTTACTTTACGACTTTTCTTTCTGGTCCCTCGACTCGCCCGTCGGTGTCTTATAAATTTCCCCTTTTCCGAAGAGTATGCTTTCGATTGTTGCTACCACATGTAGATATATAAAACATACCATTTTATAAACCCTACAGACTTTTTAATACTTAATTTTTCTTGAATCATTAAAATTTTATTTAAATTTTCATAAGAATTTGATATTGTAAGTTTCACATTATTAATATGTTATATTTTGAAACGTTCTACTTTCTATGTACCGATTTGTTACATTGCTCCGCTTTTCCGCATCAATTTTATTATGCATAATACATACGGAAATATGGAATCGCAATCGCGGTGAGACGCAAAACTTTTCCTACGCCGCAAATCTTGTTTCGCTTCAGTTAACTTTGTTCTGAAACGTTATTGTGATAATACATAGTGTATAATAATGATAAATTTCGACAGTGTTTATGTGGTCGCATAGAAATTTGTACTCGTTTATGATTGAAAACGTTTCGAATTTATATTTCGTTGTTTCAATGGCATAATTGAATAGTCGCAACAAGAGCGCTCTCAACCGGAAAAAACTCAATTTACGGTATGTTTTAATCAAAGTTAAAATTGAAAATACAAACCTTTGTAGTGTAATGCATTTAATTTTAATTCTGCATCAAACAAGTTTTAGTTTGCCGCCGAGGAAAATAACGTGAGTTATGAAATGCGCTTAAACGCAGTGTTTGTTTAAAACTCTGTGAAAAATCCATTTTCCATAGCTTTATTATTACAAAAAATCAACTTTTACTTACAAATAACTCATAGTTTTTGATATCCGAATCGTTTTATGCGATTTTTTCGAAAGAAACAATTTTACTAGAGTGCTCTTTCATAAATTTTTCAATCGTGACTCGAACTCACTATAGGTTATTGTTTCACAACTACAAAAGCAAAACTAAAATAGCTCCCATACGACCATATTATATAATAAAGCATAATAACATTCAATCCATATATTTGATAACACTCAATCCTTCAAAAATATGCATTCTAATGAATTCATAACGAATTCTGATATAAGAAATACATGTAAATTGACATTTTTTTAAACTTTATATTGAAATAAGAGTTTTAAAATAGGCAAAAATTCAATATCCAATAATTGTCAAATAATTTTGTAATAAATGAATATTTTTGCATTTTCAACGACCGCAACAGAGCACACCGCTCAAACGTCATCCGCCGCAACCGCACGCCCGATCCTGGCTCAATATACGACACAGGACGCGCATTAATATTTAATACAGAATAATATAGTTCAAAATATAAAGCGGGAACGTACGTATTTCATTTCGTGTTCAGCGAGACGCGGTGTCACACGAGGAACGCAATAAAGTGAGGCTTGCGGCTAGAGGAAGTGTCTCCCGGTGTAACAAGCTGGCTCGTATTTACCGGCTGCCTTCGGTTCATGGCTCTGAACAGTGAATATATCAGCTGAGGTTTGTGTCCTGAGGAATTTCAGAACGTATTTCACGTATGAGGGGTGTTTGGTGACCCCTTTGTATGTTACGGTTGAGAAAAACGGGCGCAATGTGTCGGATGTTCGTTGACGGTTCTATAATCGCGTTGTTTGAAAAAAGGGTGTTTTATTGATTGATATGG
The DNA here is from genome assembly GCA_028571205.2 of Hydropsyche betteni. NCBI lineage: Eukaryota > Metazoa > Arthropoda > Insecta > Trichoptera > Hydropsychidae > Hydropsyche > Hydropsyche betteni. The sequence continues at coordinate 2,022,622 of JAOXNN020000067.1, read as the reverse complement.
ATATTTTCGTATATATTTAATATGAAAATAGTAGATTGTAAATTTATTTATTGATATTAAATGTATAAAATGTGAATAAAATATATAATTTACGAGCGAGACGGATACGAACGTGTCACGGTAAATTAAAAAGTTTTTCTACCATAATTTCATATAATAGTTCGATTCGGTAATAATACACTTTTATATTTTTCGTAAATTACTTGCGTGAAATTAAATGAAAATAGAACATGAAATTCATAATATAATAATTATAGTTACAATATAAAGGTCAACGTCGAAAGGTTAACATAATTAATACATGAACAACGAAACCTATAATAGTCTCGCGCTTCGTTCAAATTAACTTCTAATATAATAGCACAATACATACAAAACAGAAAATCCGCAATGTGAAGAATACAAAGCATGCGTTGAACTTTTGCCGTCGAAATTTAAACAGATTCGAAAAAAGGCGGCAAAAAGCTAGACGACAATCCACCGCCGTACGTGCCGGGGCACAAAGCTTTAGCTTCCCCAACTTTAGCGGGGACGACGAAAGGGACTATAAAAAGGGAAAACTATCCTAGGTAGAAAATATGGCTTTTCCTTTACGGGAAACTTTGCAAAAGTGACTGGAGGAGCGACATTTCCCGCCTATTCCCTTTTACCGGCGGCGCTCACTGTCCCTTTTAATCTCTACACTTTCGCTTAACTTCGTATTACGTACCATATTTTTCGGTGACACGTTTTCATAAGCATGTTTTTGAATATTTTTAACATAAGAAATAGTTTTGAAAAAAAAAATTCTACAATCTATTGTAATTTATTGTATTTTTTCTAAAAAATGAGATCGATTTTTAATCACTCACAACTAAAATATTAATCAAGTAATTACCTGACGATAGTACTGATGATGGATTGATGAGAAGAGCAATCGTCGTTGCAGATATCAAAAATTTGAGCATCTTGTCAAAATGCGGTATACGTCTTTTATCCATCATTGCACTCGGCTTTACACTTTTGTATATAAACGTTTTATCACAATGACACAACATCAAACATAAACTTTCATTTAAATTCGATAAAAATATTTTAATTCCAATTACACTAAATATAAAGAATTTTGTGCTTAGTCGAATATATGACCGTGTAAAATTGATTTAATTATACTAATTAATGACTATGTATATTTTTAGATATGCACACTCGATAGATATGAACCGATTTGCGATTTGATATGGCAGATGGATGCATTCGAAGCAGTGGATCGTCTTGATGGCGTTTTTCGGATCGCATTATTCGCTCGTTGCCGGTCCAGGGCTTATCGGAAAAGTCTTTTAATGAGGTTCTTCGAAATCGAGTTCCGAACTTTGATCGCCGTGTTGCAGTCCGTAAAAGTTCTGTAAAGAGATAAAAAAAGCACATCAGAAATTAAAGTTTTTAAAGTTTGACTTTCGACTGCGGAACGTCGCAAAAGTCTCACTTAACGGATAATGTAATTAATTCCGTTATCCAAGCGGGACCTTTGAGCTTTCTGCGACGCCGAGTTTCTGAGACTTATGATCCGAGTTTATTATATTTTTTATTTAAAAAAACTTGATAATTCTATCATCTCGCTTCGTTAGAAACAATCTATACAAAATCTCGTTCAAAAATCCATTAATGTTAGGTACTATTGAAATAAATCAAACCCACTAGATATCGCCGGGTGTATTGCGGCTGCGTCAGACGGCGGTTTTCGCAAAGTAATGGATGACGTTAAAAAGACTCAAAAAGGTTGCGATTTTCACGTTGAAAATATATCTAAACCTTCGTAGAAACTGCAATGCGGGATCGTTATTTGCATACAGATCTGTCTTACTTAAGCGATGCATTCCCTGGATGCCATGGCGATGCATCAATTGTGTTCCATTTCAGCGTTCCGTTGAATTGTGCTCGTTGAAATCACAAGAGAAATTAATTTAGAGCATTTTATGCCTGAACGACATATTTAGAATCAGGGGCGAAAATTTATACTGAGATAATATTATTTCAATGGATAAATTTGTCGATTCAACAAGGGACGCGGAGGGGCGGCAAATGAATGGTACACTAAAAGATTTGACGATCTATTGTCCATAGCGGTGATAAAAAGCGCCCAAATGACGGACGAGAATGGAATTCTTAAATACAGTAAGGGTTGCTTTCGAAATTTGATATTTACTTGTGAGGTATTGATTTTGAGTAACGTACGCGCATTGTTAAGAATTTGTATAATGGAAATTAGATAATGCGGTAGATATTGAACGAAACATGGCGGTAATTTAATATTTTTTTATTTATGTATTGTAGGTCTATAATTATAATATTATTCATGTGTTTTTAGTATTTGGTTTATATCTGAATTCTGTGCGGTGAAAAATATAAATATGATGTTAAAGTTGATATGGAAGAGAAAGATATTTTTTACAAACTAAAAAGTTTGAAGAAACATGTTTATGTAAAAATGGCTATTTGATACGGTTATGAAGATTCGAAATTTTTTAGCTTTAAATAGAATCGAATAGCAAATATAATAATAATAATTATAATCTACTCAATTTTCAGCCAGTTCATACATACCAAAAACTAATTGAACTATGAAGGCTTTGTAAATTGAATTGAGTTCAATCAATTAATTCTCTTTTTTTGAAACCGCTACGCAAATGAAAATATTTGCTGATATTCATATATTGATATGCAACTTTATATGAAAAGTATTATAACTAGATAAATATTGACGAAAAGTTGAACTAGAACAAACGATCCTCTAATTGAAAAAGAAAAGTATGATAGTATAAACATTTTCGTGTATAATACTTTTAAATTCTTTGAAGTAGTTCAGAACGTAATATTAAACACTTTGTAAACTGGAAGTTCGTAACGATGTAGCCAATTGCATGCACTTTGATGTTAGCGAGAAAGAACACATAAATTTACATTTCATAAAATACTTTAATTGGAAATAAATTTCAAACTAAATAAATACATTACTCTCACACGCGGTATACAATATTTGAAATCGTACAACTAAAACGTGATACATAATGCTAATATTCTTGAAATTAATTGAGGTTAGCGTATACAATAGTTTGATATAAAGGCGTTCATCAATCCACATATATTTCAATTATACTTCACAAAACAACAAAACATTCACCATTCTTATATATATACTAACCAAAAAATAAATTCAAAATCGCAACAATTCAAACGATCCAACACGAAAAGCGACACCATCCAACTGACACAAAAACGCATTTCACATCAGAAAAAATTGGGCCATGCAAAAAATGGTTTAATGACGTCACTATTAGGTTCAGGGGCGCCAAACCCGCTTCGAATTCACCCAAATAATAATGTAATTAGAGAGAGCGTGTTTGTTTTACTGCGGCGGGCGTGGCGAACGGCCCGCGGCTAACACCCGCGGGACACGCACCGCACCAAAAGGGTCAAACGAGCACAAAACCGACACCCACATTGTAAAGCCGACTCGCACCACGCTCGTCGTGTGGAAATTTCGCGTTTCGTATGGATGCGGTGGATAGTTGTGGTCCGGTTTGTCGGAAAAAGCGCGGAGATTGATTAGGGAATGTTATCTTGGTGTTTGAATCTGACGGTTCTGGATGAATGTTTCTTTTTCGAGTTTTGATTGGGTTTTCGTATAAGGTTTTGGAATAGAGATGATAGTGTGGTTTTTAAATATGAATTGTTCAAAATCACAAATTTTGATAGTCAAAACGTACAATTTTTATATGGAATATTGTAGGTGATAGAGTTATTGTATTCAAATTAAAACGGAGTCATTTTTGAGAAGAAAAATTCTTGTTTTGATAATTCAAAATGAATTTCGGTAAAAAAAAATGAAAAAGGGTTTCATAAAAAGTGTTAATTGTAAAAGAAGCTTAAAGAAACTTATAATCAATAAAAATATTCAATGGCTAAAAAAAAAACTTTTTCGATATAATATCAAAAGTTTCACAATTTTCTTTACCTGCTTTAAAAGAAATTTAAGTCAAATAACTTGATCACTATTTTCTATACTTATCGATTTTCAGCAACGATAAATAATTTCATCAATATACTGATAATACTACTAATTAGGGATATTGTTACTGGCAAATGACTCAAATTAGAGTTCCGTAATTTACCAATAAATTTTCATTATTTGCCGGGAAATATTATTTTGTTTTGAATATTTTTAAAAAGTTTTTTTTTCGGAAAATATTTTTAAGAAAGTCCGTTTTCGTAAGTGTACGTTTTTTGGAAAAATGTTGTTTTTTTGGGAAAGTATTTTTGGTTTTTCTGGTTTCATTTGAAATTTAATTAACCGGTTAACCGGTTATTGTTAAAAAAACCACCGGATTACCGGTAAATAAAAATTAGGCTAAATCTGACATCCCTACTACTAATAGGTTAACTTTGACAACCAAGTTATTAAAAGAATGATAACTTACACAAATTAAAAAGAACTTAAACACATTTTTTTTTAAATTTCTAAGGCCAAACGATATCTCACGAAGCACATAAAAAACATATATATTTTTCAAACAAATCTGTATATTTTCAGGCAAAATTGACATTCGTACCGAAAGCGCTGAACTCGTCCGCTACGACTTTACACCGGTGTCGTCATTTGTATAATGCGAAGTAATAATTTTATGGGGTGGTCGGTATTATGGTGGTTGTATAAATGTCATGTCGATTCGGTCGTTGATTAAGATCTGAGTTGTACTGGCTCGTAACCACGGGGGACCAATTTCGGTGGGCTGTAGATCGCTTGAATTGATATGTTATTGAATCGAATGTCGAATTATGTGATGATACTTGTAGTGTAATGTCTGTTTGCAAGGTTAACTGTAAGTGATGCTTTTTTCGTTATGATTAATATTTATTTTGCTCGCATTACTATATGAAGTGTAATGTACTGTAATGGAAATGTGATGTGTAATGATTACTCATGAATTGATTAGTAAAATGAAGATTTCATTATTTAGATATGAATCGAATTCTGATATAGTAATTGTGAAGTATTGTATATAATGTGAAGGTATATTATAGCAATGAAGGAAACATCAAATTTTATATGATAACAGGAAAATGTTTAGAAAGCACTTTCCGATTGAGTCCATAGATGAAATGCAGGTACATCAATGCTTACATACTGTAAAATAGCCTTCAGCACAAAAGGGGCGAGTGGCTGAAAACCGCATGGAACATAGCTTTCGACAGATTTTCACGACTGAAGCGCACATAATTTGACCCATATGTTTCTATACACTATTGTACAAGAACCTTATCTATATAAACCCATTATATAATATCAATACCCAATAAATTTCATTAGATGTCTACACAATTCAAAAACTGCAAAAATATAGGTACAATATTTAATTTTTTTTTTTTTATTTTTGAATATTTATAGGAAAAATTGCTTAAAAATTATATTATTTCAACCCGAATGAAATAAAAAGTATAACAACATGTTGAATATATGTATAATATATATTTTATATATTTATGTAACTATGGTGCAGCGTGGTGCAACGTTTCGAACCACAAAAGCTCAGTACAAGTCTAGCTATGGTCTACAGAGGCAGACAACCAACTGCGAGATCATCCGCTTAATTTCGGACCCGTGTTCATTTTCAGGCTTTTCAGGATCACAGTCGTTATATGGGCGGGTTGTTGGGAGGTATTGTGGGTGGTTGGAGGTGGAGGGTGGATGGAAGAATTGCGCTCGTTTAAAACGTTGTTTGTTGTTAAGTGAGGGCGATCTTTCGATGTCGTGTGTTTCGTTGTTTTGTGGATTTTTTTAATTGAGGAGTCGATAATGTCTGGTCCGTTCGTTAGTTCTGGGAAAATTGTCGGGTTCGATGGTAAAATTAATCTTGTTAGTAAAAGATCCCGTAATTGTTGGAGCGATCGGTTTAGCATTTTTTATTCTCAGAATTAATGGATATTCGTTTAAAATGTATATATATTATGAGGCAAAACATGTAGAAAATTTTCATTATGATTTTATACGAAAACTTTCGCACTGTATATATATATTTTTCTGTTTTCCAAGTTGGCGAAATAATTTTATACATGTTTCAACTTAAAACACACGGATGTTAATATTCACAATAAAACATGAGCATTATAATTTTACAACTTTTGACTTTTATAGCGCTTAAATGGAAGCAATTAGAGTAAAATATCTAAATAACAAAGTTCACGTTATAAAACAAACTACTATAGTAAAGCGAAAGTATTTTCTAACATAAAATGAAGAAAAGTTTATTTATTCCGTTCGTATAGCGAAAAAGTGTTGTTTCAAAAAGAAAAAAAAACGAGCGAAAAAGGGGAGAAAATAATTCGGGAAAACCATCCGCATTATGACAGAGCGGCGGCCCGAAGACGTCGACACGGCTATACATAACACGATTTTTTATTTATTTTTTCAGCTATAAAAATGACCGCGCTTAACGTGCTAAGTACCCGAATTACCCGACGAAGCTAGGTAACAGCATGTTATAAATTTTGTGTAGAGTCGCAGATGTTTTTATAACGTTTTGATCGACTTTTACGGCACTTTACGTTCGTTATGTTTACGGGTAACGCGATGAAAACGCCGACTTTAGAGAGCTTTTTGCCGAAAGTACACTTCAGAACGAATATCTTCCCAACTCGTATTTACCTTTTTATATATATTGCCGTTCCGCAGCGCGATAGTTAAGTGTTGCGCTAGAGGA